>JAGTXR010000313.1:0-349542 GCA_022606575.1 Glossosoma conforme
AATCCCAGAGTTATCCAATCCTGACTGACATGGAGGATTCTCAGCGTACCTCTTCAAGTATAAGCTGAAAGAGAGCCCAGGGTGTACTTGTGGAGACGACGTAGAAGAGACGGCGCTGCATCTCGCCTTAGAATGCCCCAGATATGAATTGCAACGTATAAATCTAGAATTTAAAACGGACATGAAGGTCAATCTGAAAACCTTCCCTTACTTATGGCAGGAGAAAATGGGTTCAGGTTCTCAGAATACTCTGAAATGATTTTTAAAGACGTGCTGCGCAGAAATGGCAGCACGGTACTTTAAAGCGAATAACAAAAGATATTGATAAAATAAAACAAAGACAAAAAGAATAAGAATATATATCGAATAACAAAAATAATAATAATCGATTAACAAAGTCTCTTCGAGTTACGGAAGAGGAAGATGAAAGGGGGAGAGTTTAGTCGGTAAAATCCGACACTACTCTTGGAATTGAAGAGTGTCTTGTGAAGATTCTCTCCTCCAAAGTAACAACCTAACCTAACCTAACCGCTGGGGGCAAGAAAACAAGCTCCGTTTCGCCCCCACAAGACAAACGCCATGGTCATAACCAAAAAATTAAAGTACGATCAACCTGAGCTTACCATGGGAGGCAAAAACATAAAAATAGTGACGGAAGTCAAAATTCTAGGACTGACAATAGATGACAGGTTATCCTTCAAGTCACATGTCGAGCAAGTCTGCCAGAAAGCAACAGGTATCTACAATCAATTGAACAGGGCGGCGAGAGTCAATTGGGGGTTGCGACCTGAGATCACAAGGACCATCTATGTGGCGGTTGTAGAGCCGATAATTCTCTACGCAGCAAGTGTTTGGGCACCAGCGGTGAAAAACTTGGCACCAAAGAGTTGGACGCTGTACAACGCGGATCACCAGAAAAGTAAGCCGGTCGTACCGCACTGTAAGCTTGAACGCGGCCCTCGTACTGTCCGGCCTGCTACCTTAGACCTCCGGATTTGCGAGGCGGCGAAGCTCTATCTATACAAGAGGCCAAGTCATCGATGGGATGGCCGACAGAACGCTGGAACAAAGAGTCAACTTTCTGAAGGCTCCTCACCCATTCTCATTACCGGCAGTGGAGTTTCGCAGCCTCGAAAGGATAAACGGTGAAAGCGGAGGCGCCTCAAGCGACCGGTTGGAAGTGTATACAGACGGAAGCAAAAAAAACAGGGCAAAGTGGGGCTGGAGTGACTTACTTCAGAGACGGATGCGAAGTGAAGACCAGGAAATTAGCACTGGAGGACTACTGCACTGTTTTTCAGGCAGAAATGTACGCCATCTTAACGGCAGTCACAGACATCCTCCAGATGCCTGACAACGTCGCCCTGATTCTGAGTGACTCGAGATCCTCACTGGAACTGCTCCAAAAGAAACACATTCCACCCGATAGCCTTCAAATAAAAGACGTCTTGCAGACGCGGCCGACAGGGAAAAGATCGAGTTTGCCTGGATCAGAGCTCACATAGGCACAAGCGGAAACGAGCGGGCTGACCAGTTAGCCAAAGACGCTGCGCTGAAACTCAAGGTCAAGCCACAGTACGACGGTGTTCCAATTTCATTCGTCAAAGGCCTTCTCCGACAAAGCACCCTGAACACATGGCAGAGGTACAGCGAAGCAACTACCGGCACAATCACAAGAGCCTATTTCAGACGTGCACAGCCTATAGGCTGGTGAGAAGTATGGCAGTGAATCCAAAGCACATCCAGATGCTGACAGGACATGGCGGGTTCTCCGCATATCTCCATAAGTATAAATTGAAAGATAAATCAGCGTGTACGTGTGACGACACGGTAGAAGAGACGGCACTACACCTTCTTCTAGAGTGCTCCAAGTACGAGCTGTCCAGATTGAACCTGGGATTCAGGACAAACCTGCGGGTGACGATTGAAAATCTCCCTCTACTGATATCAGAGGACCACAGACCATCTCTGTTGGAATTTATGGACGTCATACTGGAAGACGTATTAAAGCGAAATGGAAGCACCGCCTAGAAAATGACCTAAAATACTAAGATGTATACACCTGTACATAGAAAAAGTGTGGTCCTTGAACTGACTCTAGTTGGAAAGCTGGCGGATTGAGATGTGTTGGTTTTAGTTCGTATTTACATAAATGCGAACTCTAGCCTTATATATCTATAATGTGTTGGTTTCAACTGGCGCCAGTTTGAGAACTATAACTGTATAGATAAAAACGTCAGTTGATAATGTTTTACAACAAATATGTAAACGAAGGAAAAGAATACAGTAAGGAAAACAAAGACTCTTCTACAAAAGGAAAAGAAGAAGGGGAGAGTTTAGTCGGTAAAATCCGACACTACTCTTGGAATTGAAGAGTGTCTTGTGAAGATTCTCTCCAAAGAAAAAAAAAAAAAAAAAAAAAAACCTAACCTAACCTAACCTAACCTAACCTAACCTAACCTAACCTAACCTAACCTAACCTAACCTAACCTAACCTAACCTAACCTAACCTAACCTAACCTAACCTAACCTAACCTAACCTAACCTAACCTAACCTAACCTAACCTAACCTAACCTAACCTAACCTAACCTAACCTAACCCTTTGTATGACCTAGTGGGACACATACGGGAAGAAACAAACAGCAAAGAATAGCGGTTCTTATATCACTTGATATAGAGGGTGCTTTCGACAGTGCATGGTGGCCAGCTATTAAACTTCAGCTGCTAAAGGTTAAGTGCCCACCGAATCTATACCGCATAACCCACGACTATTTTGCTGACAGGGCTGTAAGCGTACGATATGCCGGCGAAGAATACAGAAAGCCTGCCACAAAGGGATGTGTACAGGGATCCATTGGCGGCCCTCTGTTCTGGAATCTTTTATTAGATCCTCTGCTGTGCAGACTTAAAGGGCCAGGATTACATGTTCAGGCGTTTGCGGATGACATTGTCTTAGTTTTCTCAGGCACATCGATAAATCAAATCGAAGATACCGCCAACACAGTACTAGACGAGATTTACCGATGGGGACAGGAAAACAAGCTAAGGTTTGCTCCGCATAAAACAAACGCAATGGTCATAACAAAAATAAATACGACCAACCCATTCTACAAATGGGAGGAAAACCCATCCAAATAGTAACCGAAACAAAAATCCTTGGCCTTACCATTGACAACAAGCTAACATTCAAATCACACGTCACGCAGATATGCCAGAAGGCAACAAATATCTATGCCCAACTGTCCAGAGCAGCAAAAGTCAGCTGGGGACTGCATCCTGAAATCACCAGGACAATCTACGTGGCGGTGGTGGAGCCGATAATCTTATACGCAGCGAGTGTCTGGGCACCAGCGGTGGAAAAACTTGGGATTAAAAAAGAAACTGGACGCAGTACAACGAGGATTTGCAAGGAAAATAAGCCGGTCATATCGCACTGTCAGCCTTAATGCGGCGCTTGTACTCTCCGGACTGCTACCGTTGGACCTCCGGATTCGAGAGGTGGCGAAGCTCTACTCGTACAAGAGGGGCCACGACATCGATGAGATGGCTGACAGAATGCTTGAAAAAAGGATCAGCTTTCTTGAGGCACCCCATCCATCCTCAACACAGGTGGTAGAGTTTTGCCGCCTAGAATACATGAATCTCGGGGATCAACCAGATGAATGCGAGAACGGATTACGCGTCTTTACTGACGGCAGCAAAATAGGAGGTAAAGTGGGCGCTGGGGTAACATATGTTAGAGACGGGCATGAAATCAAGAATAGAAAAATCAAACTAGAGGATTACTGCACTGTCTTTCAAGCAGAAATGTGCGCCATCTTAGCGGCAGTAAGAGACATTCTCCAGATGCCCGACAAAATGCTCTGATCCTGAGCGACTCAAGATCCTCACTAGAGCTGCTCCAAAGCGGCGTTACCTTTCACCCGATCGCACACGAAATCAAAAACAGCTCATTGAAGCCTCTAAGAATGGAAGTGTAATTCGTTTCGCATGGATAAGAGCACATGTCGGCACGACCGGGAACGAGCGGGCCGATCAACACAAAAAAGACGCTGCCCTTAAACTGAAAACCAAACCAGAATACGACAAAGTCCCTATCTGGCAAAACGACTTCTCCGAGAGAAAACACTTGGAAACTGGCAAAAAAGATATACCGAGTCGAGTACTGGCGCGGTAACAAGAGCATTCTTCCCGGACGTGCGAACGGCATATAAGCAAATCAGAGAAAAACCTTTTAATCCCAGAGTTATCCAAATGCTGACTGGACATGGAGGATTCTCAGCGTACCTCTTCAAGTATAAGCTGAAAGAGAGCCCAGGGTGTACTTGTGGAGACGACGTAGAAGAGACGGCGCTGCATCTCGCCTTAGAATGCCCCAGATATGAATTGCAACGTATAAATCTAGAATTTAAAACGGACATAAAAAACCTAACCTAACCTAACCTAACCTAACCTAACCTAACCTAACCTAACCTAACCTAACCTAACCTAACCTAACCTAACCTAACCCAACCCAACCTAACCTAACCTAACCTAACCTAACCTAACCCAACCCGACCTAACCTAACCTAACCTAGTTTTTTTCTCTCCGAAAAAAAAAAAAAAAAAAAAAAAAAACAACCTAACCTAACCTAACCCAACCCGACCTAACCTTACCTAACCTAAACATAAAACACAATAAATAAACACAATAAATAATATGTAATATTTTTTATGAAGTACTAAGCCGTGCCGTGCGTCGTTGTCATTAAAGCGCACACGTCGTGATACTGTTGTCGCATCCGACGCTCGGCCGCCGCTCGTAGCGGTTTACGCTCGACCCCGAGCCCGAGGAGCCCGAGACCGGGGCCGAGGCCTTCAGTCAGCGGATCAGCACTACCCCCGCGGTTTACTCGACACAACGTAGCCTAACCTGAGCTAACCTGGCCTCAGAAACCCAATCCGCCCATCTTAGCCTAACCTAACATTGTCCAGATGCCCGACAAAAATGCTCTGAAGCCTAACTCAAGAACCTCACCTAGAGCTGCCCAAAACGGCGTAACCCAACCACCCTAACCTAACCTCAAACCAACCTCAACCTAACCTAAAGAATGGAAGTGTAATTCGTTTCGAATGGATAAAAGCACATGTCGGCAAGAAAAAAAAAAAAAAAAAAAAAACCTAGTTAACCTAAAAGAACCTGCCCTTAAACTGAAAACCAAACCAACCTACGACAAAGTCCCTATCTGCTTAACAAAACCCTTCTCCGAGAGAAAACAACCTGAAACTGGCAAAAAAGATAACCGAACCCAACCTAACCTGGCCTAACTAACCTAACCTAACCTATGAAGATTCTCATCCTCCAAACGAAAAAAAACCTAACCTAGAGTTAACCAAAACCTGACTGGACCTAACCTAACCTCAACGTACCTCTTCAAGTATAACCTGAAAGAGAGCCTAACCTAACCTAGACTAACGTAGAACCTAACCCAACCCTGCTAACCTCGCCTAACCCAACCCCCAGATATGAATTGCAACCTTACCTAAATCTAAATTTAAAACGGACATAAAGGTCAACCTCACCTATGAAGATTCTCTCCTCCGAACGAAAAAAAAAAAAAAAAGGTTCTCAGAATAACCTAACCTAATTTTAAAAGAACCTATGAATGGCTCCACGGAACGAAAAAAAAAAAAAAAAAAATCTTAATAAAATAAAACCTAACCTCAAGAATGAAGATTCTCTACTCCGAACGAAAAAAAAAAAAAAACCTAACCTAACCTTACCTAACCCAACCTATGAAGATTCTCTCCGCCGAACGAAAAAAAAAAAAAACCTAACCTAACTCTCACCTCACCTAACCTAACCTAACCCAACCTATGAAGATTCTCTCCGCCGAACGAAAAAAA
This sequence comes from Glossosoma conforme, assembly GCA_022606575.1. Classification (NCBI taxonomy): domain Eukaryota; kingdom Metazoa; phylum Arthropoda; class Insecta; order Trichoptera; family Glossosomatidae; genus Glossosoma; species Glossosoma conforme. Next base: position 5,888 of record JAGTXR010000313.1, read on the forward strand.
AAAAAAAAAAAAAACCTAACCTAACCTAACCTTACCTAACCCAACCTAACCTAACCCGTGTTTTTTTTTTTTTTTTTGGAGGGGAAATTCATCATGAACACACCAGGAATTCTACCTGGGTAGTGCCGGACTCCTACCGGCTAAAACCCCTCCTCTTCGGCTGCCACCCGGCTACTAGTTAAGTATCGCTCTTGAGTGGCAGTCAGGTGATATTTTCTTATCGCTTTCTGCGCTCCCTTTCTGATTCTTCTTTAGCGGTCATCACTTTTCTTGCAAAGTTGGTCCACGTCTTCCACAGATCTTGGCTTTTTGTGATTCCATTTTTAATTGTTGCTAGGCTAAGGGTTCCGCCGAGTTCAGCTTTAAGAACAGCTCGTTCTTCATATCATGCTTCGCACGCTAGGATCGTGTGTTCTGCGTCATCTGTATTAGCGTCGCAGTGATGACTCTTCGCGTGTTCTTCCTTCCCTATTCTTTGGAGATATACATTTACACATGAATGATTTTGATATAATACTAACATTATATAAATAAAAATTTAAGACACATTTAACTATATATAGAAATAAATCTAACGTATATATAAATTGATCACACATTTTTAGTACATTTCATTATTTCAATTTGTTATGCAGTGACGTCGATTCTGTTCGTTAATCTTTTAAAGTACTGCTCAACCTTTTCAATCAATATTTTAATATCACTGATCGCTTTTATTTCCCGAGGAAGATTGTTAAAATTAACTATTCCGTTATATTTGTAACCATTTTTTGCATGTTGCAATTATCAAAAGAGATAGCAAGTAAAATAATAATCTCTTTTACGGGTTGTTACGGGCTTATTCATGGTGGCGTGATTTTTGACACGTTTTATTAAAAACGCGTTAAAAATGTAACTTATTAAAAAAAAAACATTTTTAAACAAGTCACTTTTCTTTAATTTAATGTATGGCAGTGTATATCACTCTAAGATAATACATATGAACCTCACGTTTTATTTGTAAATTAAATCTTATTCCGTATGTGCCTTTCTTATTTTATTGTGAACGATTATACTGCAACATTATAATGTAACTCTTTAATTATCCAATGTTGTGTAACATTAAGGTTAATAACTGGCAATTCTGGCTGAAACTTCATATTGTAGTTACAATATATATATATATATATTAATTTTGATTACTTAAATATTATTTTCCATAACTCAAAATAGAAAACGATCCGACATCACTCTTGGAATTGAAGAGTGCCTTATGAAGATTCTCTCAAAAAAAAGAAAAAATAAAAAACCTAACCGCTGCCGACCTGACCCGACCGGACCGGACCGGACCGGACCCTACCTGAGACGCGACGTACGAGTCGAGACAACAGAGTCCGCGCGCGACCGCTACGAGCGCCGCCGGGACGTGGAAAAAAAATGTGTTGGCGGCGCGCGCGACCGCTACGAACGACTGACTGTCGCCGAAAAAAAAAAGGGGAGGAGAGCGCGGACGCTCTCCCCCCGGGGGTATATATACAACACAACAAGTTGTTTTGCGCTCACCGCACACGCACACACTACACCGTGCGGCGTGGCGGCGGCGGCATCGGCACCCGCCTCTATATTTCTCTCTCTCTCTCTCTCTATACACACACTATATCATCGACGACGAATGTGTATCGCGCGATAATAACTTTGCGATTGCGAACCGACACGTCTCCTCGGAGGCGATCGGACGAATCGGTTACGCGAACACTTTCTCAAACTGACAGCTGTCAAATGACAATAGTCTTGTATGAAAACATGTTTACGTAAATGTTCAATATTTTTCTTAATCAAATCAATTTTGAGTATCTTATATAGCCTTTTGAGGGTTTTAAGGTACCTTTCCACAAATTTTCAGCCAAGTCGGATTGGCCGTTCTTGAGTTATAAATAGTTTTATTACCCGACTTTCTTTTATATATATAGATGTTCATAATGAAAGCAAAAATAATAAAATACAATTCTAAATGGTTTAATATATAGCAAGGGTCACCTACATTTTAATGGAAAAGTTTTTATGGGACTTGCTACTATTTTGACCCGTAAAGTAATAAATCAAATTATTTAAGTCTTAAGCAAAAGTCACAGTGCATCTCTTATTTTTAAAAATGTTTAACTGAAATTTCTTTTTTTTAATTTAAATGATCAAAAGTAAAAATGATAAATTCTGATTTGGACATTGTTAGCGGTAAATTCAAAATTAAGATTGAGCTAGCTTACAAGTTAAATCGCGAGCGAGCGATTTTTTGCTTTGAAATACAAGCAATTGGCTTAGTGGGTCGGCCGGTTGCACACGAACCGCGCGTCACGCATTCCCGCTAGAATCCAGTTATAAAAGTAACATTTTCTCACATGTTTGGTGTTAAATTTTTGTATTATAATGTTTAAATTGTACCTTGTGTTCCGGAACCGAGATCGCGGTCCCAAAATTACAGCGTCAGCAAAATGTAGACGCCGGAATACCAAGGTTCTGGCTTTGAGGATAAGTGCAAATACCGGAGTTGAATTGGTTCTATTTATTTGATAACATTTTTCTTTTTATATCTTAGTGTACAAAATGAGTAAGCATTCTGTATTTTATAAAATTAATATTAATAAATTAATTTTCGTACACCGCAAATTCTTGGATACCTTTTGTTTTCGACCTCAATCCCTTCAATTTACATAGAGTGGCAGAATATTGTGATGATCAATGTACTGTGTCGTACCCGACTGTATGGATCGACAAATTCAAGCTAAGATAGAGAATTTGATTATAATTTGACAATTAATACTGTAAAGACTTTTGGATGTTTTATACAAAATAATTATGTTCAAATAACGTTTTGAATACTCTGCCAGCTCAACAGGAAAAGCTTTTACGGCTAATATAATTATGCAAACTTATCCATTAAATTATCGAGAAATATTGCTTACTAAATCAAAATACATTAAAAATGACGTAACTTTTTTTGGCAGTATTGAATTCAATTAATCGTCAGTATAGATTTTGAGGTCAGTAATAAATACCTAAAAAGGTAAGTAAAAATAATCATTTGACAATAGAAATAAATTGGCAATAAATAATTAACAAATCGTCTGTATTTTTTTAAGAAAAGGCCATTCATTGTCAGTTATCAATTGAAAATAACAGCGAAAATGTATGTTTATGTTTTTTTAATAATAATAAAAGTACATAGATGTATATTTAAAAAATTGAGAAATTTAAACTATCAAAAATGACCGGGCGCCAAACTCGTAGTCCAGTGGTAAGAGCGATTGTTTGTCATTCAGAACCGAAGTTCCAAGGTACTAAATAATAATAAACAGAGTATACATAAATATACAATACATACAAAAGATAATAAAAATATTTAAAAAAAAACATAAAAAAAGAAGAAGACGACACGTAGATAACGTAGATCTAGGTCCTAGGAGAACAATACCACCGACAAAAGAGGAAAAGGATCGAGGTGTGCTGGTAGGCCATTTAGGAGCGCCATTGCCGTTGTACTAAATTGAGTGCTCGAAGCTCCACAAGTATCAACTGGGATCAAAAACAATGGATGGCTACAAGCACGGGTGTACTTAAAACTGTTAAATAATTGTCCAGGCCTCGGATTGTGGGGCTGATCATTCAATCTCCTTAAAAACCCTGATCATTGAACACCCAAATATTTCTCTGGTTCTTTAGCCGCTATCTATGCGAGTTCTCAGACTCTTGCCCTGAAGGCTCTCGGGTGTTCTGAGTAATAGACAATCTGAGCTAAGAAAAACTATGAAACGGATATTTCCGGTGTCCATATGCTCCAAATATGGTTAAAAAAACTGGGAGTTTTAATAAATAAAACTCAATAACTATTGATTCAATAAAAATATATATTTATTATTATTACTAGATAACATCTCTTTTCTTTGTAGAATTACAGAGTGCACTGGTACTGTATTGTTAGTGTATTGGTGACACGCAGCCTTAGCTCGCAAGTTATTTCTTATTATTTTTTAATATAAATATATTAAGTTATAATAAACTGCTATTTTTTATTGAACACATCAAAAATAATAAATTACAATTCAATTAGCTATTCTTCTATAAAAATACAATTATTTTTTAACATTTTAAGTTGAAATTATCGCTTCCAGTCTTATGTTGATTTTGTTTTATTTTGCTTAGGTTAGGTTAGGTAAGGTAAGGTTCTTTATTATATTCATGAAATGTGATATATTTTATAACGTACTGGAAAAAAAATTCTCCAGTTGAACTCCGCTTCCTTTGTCCGTTACTACATGGTGCCGGTCCCAGGCCAGGATAAAGGAGGAGGGAATCCCATCTCACCCAATTCCTTCGAATAACTCTTCCTCAAACCTAATCTCCCCCTTTCCATGAGCGGAAGAGGTGCCAAGGATGCGGTTACAACCCCTTCGGCGGCATGCTCACTATTCTTCCCCCACAAAACCCACAAACAGAGAAAGCAACTCTTTAAAACTCCTAATGGCGAGCTTCTCCAACATATTTGGAGCAGAGGTCATCACTGGTGCTGCACTTCCAGCCCCCCCCCCCCCTGCGGTGCAGAAGAGATGGCAGCGGAAGAACCTGTAAGGGCCAACGGTGGCTCTCGACCCTTCCAAGAAGGGCACTGCCTTTGAGTAAAACTTTTAAAAACAAACACCCAATAACATGAAATGAGGATGTTGAGGTGGGCCGCCGGGGTGACTATGCTTGACAAAGTGAAAAATAAGCACATTAGACGGAGCCTCAAGGTAGCCCCTATTGTGGACAAAGCGACAGAAAGCCGCCTGCGCTGGTATGGATATGTGTGTAGGCGGGATAGCACACACATTGTGAACGCAGCCCTGCAGCTGGAGGCAGAAAGGCTGGTACCGGGTCGGCCTCCTGCAACATGGCTCATGACAGTAAAGAAGGATATGGAATGTCTTGGAGTCGAGAGTGAGCTTATCTTCGATCGAGCATCTTGGTCCTGCACGCTTAATGCGGGGTGCCGGTTACTACATAATGTTACATAACAATAAAACTTAATAGATTATGTTATATTTTTTGTTCTTTCAAAAAAAAAACGTTATGAGAGATACTGTAGAAGGCTTTTTCAAATCTATAAATATTACTAAACATTTGAGTGATTTTTTCAATGAGTCGAGAATATTTCTGAGAGTTTAGCAATTGCAACTTGTGCTTTTTTACCATAAATCTGAACTGGCTTTCATTATTTAGTTTAGTATAATTTATGAATTGATATATTTTCTTAACTTTTTTTTTCAATTTTACGTATGATTTTTATGATATTGGTCTGTAATTTGTAATATCTTTTGGATCGCCAAAGTTGAATTGGGGTAATATTCCTTTGTTTAATAACAAAAGGCAATATTCCTGTTTGAAAACTTTAATTTATGATTAGTGGATGGACTATAATGAAGTATTTTCTGTTGAAACAAAACAAATAATTTCATTCACTAGTGAAACAATAAAAGGGTTAGGATATTGGTTTTTTACGTGTTTTAGTGTTTGTACTTTTGCCGTTAAATCCTGGTGTTACCCCACCATTCATGATATCAATCACTGTTACAATCTCAATTTCTGAGGTTTTATGGAAAATTGTTGTTTTATGTTCCGTGTTTACATCAGAAATATGTTCCACCACTGTGTTGTCAGCAGCCAGCATGCATGTGGTGCGGCTTTAGCTGGGTTTGTTTTACAGCAGATTATTTGTTTTCCATGCTTTATTTGGTTTGCTTTGCTTTTGCTAATTTTGTTAGTTTGTTTATCTGTCTATTATTTTATTTATTACATTCCATTACATTATTCATTTTAATTCAGAATCAAACACCTGAGATATGGAAATGTGGTAGTTAAAGCTACTAAGCCAGCAACATTGAACAAAACGAGCTTCGAAGGAATCAGTCTGGATTTTACCTGTAGGAAAATAATTGTGTTTCATATCACAACGAAAATAGTCTGTTATTTATAACAGAACGTGCATGTCACAGTAGTAGTTTACGTAGTTAACATGCCATGGTTTAAACTAACTTTTACCAAGTACGTAAAAAGGAGATACATTAAAAATACCATTCTATCACCATCTGTTAGTACCTTAGAATAAACTTATTGAGTGTAGTAGGTGAGTCTTACATTCATAATTTCAAAGCAGGTGCACATAATCTTGATTAAATTAGCAGTTTAACCAGCATACAGTTTATTATGGCGACTATCTAATTATTGAAGTGCCTCCAGAACATAGCAATCAAGTTTTTTAATATTTTTAATTTTATTCTCAGTACATTTGATGCATGGGTGCGATATATGGTAATAACATAAAAATTTTGGTTTTTGTATTTAATTTTCACATTTAATATGTTAGTGTTATTAACATCTTTTATCTCTTCTATTTTCACTTATTTAAAACGTTTTGATATAAACATCGATATTCCACTATTTTTGTTAGTTTTGGTAATTGTTGTAAAATAATTATACCCAGTATATGATAATTTTTTCAGTTAAGAGTGTGTCAGTTAAGAATATGCAATCAGGTTAATACTTTAACGAAAAAAATAATGTGAGAATAGACTTTATCTCGCTTGTTATAATTATTTTTAAATTGGGAAAACGTTCATCGTTTTTCTCGATCAATATTTCGATTGTATGCATTTAAATTTTATGTTTGTAAGCAAAATAAGTATTTCACAAAATATCAACTGTTTTTTTTTTATTTTAATTTTTGTGTGGCCTTTTCACCATCTAAAAAAACCCTCGCACTAGTAAAGAAGTCCTGTATTACTGTTTTTTTCTATGAGTATTGCTAGAGAAGGACAAACTTTTTTGATGCAATATTGGCGTACGTCATACACATAATAGAGTGGTACCTTGACATGCGAGCGCCCCAACATAGGAGTTTTGTGAGATACGAGCAATCGGCTTAGCAAGGAACACCCAGAAAAAGTCGCAACTGGTCGTGCTTTGCAGCTATTTAATGACCCTTTGAGATAAGAGTAATTTGAAATACGAGCATGGTTGCGGAACGAATTAAACTAGTATGTCGAGGTACCACTGTATAATGCATTCAAGTACGGTTTTCCTTGCATTCTACTCTGGCACATCTAATTGTGTGAGAGAGCGAAGAATATATTTGTACTTGATAGACCCGCTTGACGACAAATAACAAACCATATTCAGTATGCCGCTGCTCCTATATACTTATCGTCTTTTGATTGGTGGGTAATAAGTAACTTTTAACCCGATAAAAAATGCAGATTTAATATCATTTTTACATTTCTGTTAAATATCAGTAAAAATAAAATACTTTTTAAAAAGATACATTTGCTTTATTCGGAACATGTCATATTTAATTTCAATTCGAAATTCAAATTTTTATAAAAATGGGTCCATAGGTTTTTAAGTTAGTGTCAATTTACGAAATATATTGTTTTAGCGCATAATTTTGCAAATTGGCCCCGACTTTAGGGGATTTTTACCTTTGATTTGCTTCCAACGTTAATGTTTTACAATAAAAATAATATATTGGAGTTACTGAAAATGCAGCCGCCAGCGACCTGTTGGTGATCGCTGCATCAGGTAGTGCAGGGAAGTTATATAAGAAACAACTAACCAGCATTTGATAAATAGCACTGTGAGATATATCACATTGTCACACAAAGCTACTAAAACAAAGGTCAACATAATTTTACCCAATGAGCCACCAACCGGTTTGTCTTTCAGTAATGATTTTTACGTGAAAATCGATTGACAATAACTCTATTCATGAAGATAACACAAAAAATACATTTGCATTATAATTCTCAAAAAAAATTATATAAAAAAAATGTTTTACAGTTACACAAATATATATTGTTGATGTTACTGAAATAAAAATATCACATTTATTGAGTTATTGAATGAACAAATTATGTTGTATTATTTTTGTAAAATTAAAAACTAAAGAAATATTTTTAATTTGAAAAAAATTCAATAGACATTCAGCAGGTACAGCAGACATGTATATTATCCTCTCAAATTACAGCTGTTTTCTATTGATACAAAGTTTCAAATGGCAACTATATTTTTGGAAGTATTTAATTCAAATAATGGGCAGTATATATTTAGCAAACGGTCAGTAATAAAAACCTTAAAGGTAAGTAAAAAATAATCTTCTGGCAGTAGAATGTAATAAATTGGCAGGAAATAATTAATGAATGCTAATTAATAATAGGTTAGGTTTACATCTTATGGGTTAATTATTAATTAATAGTGTATAAATTTTACTGCCATTTTGGATACTGCCAATTTATTTAGACTCCTGCCGATTAATTTTATTTACAGCCAATTGATTTGACTTACTGCCAAAACCTTGAATTAGTTACTGAACAAAGAAATACAGGCCAAATAAAATTAGCAGAATTTTAATTGAATACATAATGTATGGAATACGAGTCAAATTTGTAAGTAACAATTCACACATACAGAAATATGTTACAAATCAATAAATCAAAAGGTTACCAAATGTACAAACAGCGCTGCAGTCAAAAGGTTACCAAATGTACAAACAGCGCTGCAGTCAAAAGGTTAAGGATAATAAATTTAAAAATGATAATTGAAGACAAAGGTGTCAAGATGTTACAAATTATGTAAAATACATTAATTTAGTAAATTCAAGTGATTTTTTTTATTAGTAAATATGACATTATCAGGTACATCTATTCATGTCTTCAATAAAAATGGAAAGTTCATGTAACTTATGATTTTTGAATACTTTTTTGTATTATTAGTAGTTGAAGTAAATATTATGTAACATGTAGTGGCATTGTTGTTTCTGGCAGACGAAGCGCTCAATAGTTCAACATTCTGTACTGTTTACGTATTTGGATGAAAGTCCTTGATCTGTCCCTGGAGAGCTGCAGGCAGGGGTGCAGTCCGGGAAGCATCTGTAAAGAGATATTGGTTCATTGTATTTCTTTATAATCTTTAGATGAAAGTCTCCTGAAAAACATTGCAGTTTAAAGTGACAGATGAGTGTGATAATGTGTAAAACACAAAAATAGTAGCAATCATTCTTAAATTAATTGAAATAGGATTTTTATTCAATTGAGTTGTCTATTTAAAGAGGATATAAAGTGTTTCCGGAACCATATTATTTATTTGCCTGCAATAGGCTTTACAAGGAATTCTACTGGTAATTGATAAGTTTCACACTAACGGCGAATATACATCTTATTTGATTAACACGTTCATTGCCATGTCAACCACCGGTGGCCGACACTGATTCACTACAATCACGCCGCGTCAGCCACCGATGGTCGACACGACAAACATAAATTTGACCTTTCGTTTTGCTATTCAGAATGTCCGACGCGGCCCTAACACCTAATACCACAAAAACATTTTCCCTCACTTTACAAAAGACGGCGTTGGCGATGAACGTGTTAATTATTTATATAGAATAAAAAAAAATGAAATACATATTTTTACCATTGGTTATAACGGTGTGGCGAGCGCTGCTTCTCGGCGTCGGCTTGCTCAAGTCAGCTTGCCAGGACTTGCCAGGACTTGCTCAGCACAGGCGGGCAGAGGGAGGGGCGAGGGGAGTGCTGTGAGGAGGAACTGCTGACAGTGCGTAGTGGTGCACACAATAATGCTGTCATTGCTGCTATTCTTCAAGTGTAATAACAAGTGCCACTGAATGTGGTAACAAATAAGACATTATGCTACATAATACCATATTGGGTGGTCGACGCCTGCAACTTAAAGAAGGGCAGCTCTAACCAAAAGTTTTCTTCTAAGTTCGACCAAGTGTTAATCATATTTGTTTAAAAATAAACATGCTTTATTTTATTTTTACATAGAATTTAGATTTAAATACTTTTATCATTCCATATAAGCAGTAAAATTACTAATGTCTTCCTTAGAGTGAACAAATATCACAATAACACACAATTTGAAATGTTTAAATTCAATTGAGTAAGAAATAGTTTTACTAAAGTACAAATAACACACATTTTATGCTCACTTTTATTAATAGACTATTGTTGTGATGGTAAAACTATAAATGATCATGTCGCGGTGCTGGTGGTTGGATTCCTCGTTTTTGACTCTTAATATTACTTTTGATTCCGTATTCAATCGACACTTTAGACGTAGAATGTATCTAGTTAACAGATTAACTTTAACCTAATTTTAATTACGAATGCCTGAATTGTCCTTGCTATATAGGATATAGATAAAGTACGATGTATAGGCGTTAGGTAGATGCTAATGCATCAAACAGGGCCGCAACCGGCTCCAGTGTAAGCTCGTTCGATGGATTTCTCATAAAAAGTCCGTCAAAGAAGAGGTGGTAGTGGAACAGCAGAATATGCGCTTGTCGGAAGAGGAACTGAACATGTGGGTCTGCGAGGAGGTGAAGTCAGTATTGAGAAAGAGTGTAAGTACATTAATTTGACTCTCTTAGAGCAAGTTAGTTCCTACAGATCTGCAGACTTTGTTAAGTATCTATATATAGAGGGGCACACTACTTGGCATTACTACTCGGGTACTAGATGCATCACATATGAATGTTACAAGATCTATTGCTACAGAATCTGGAGCTGGTACGATAAGGGACCCTACGAGACACCTCAAGGTGGAACCCATGGTTCGTTCTCCTAAACTGTGGAGGAAAAAGGCTTTGGTTTACCTGCCAGTTCCGATTCCTGTATGGGTGCGGAGTAGAGGGCCTGTGTAAAAACAATAGACTGCAATCGGCCTACGGGATTGAAATTCTTAGAATCGATCGAAAAAGGTAGAATCATTAATGTTTAAAGTCTATATGACTATATATATAAGCATCAAAAGATACCCGGCGTCCCACTCCCTTTCTACAAAAATTTTTACTCTCTCGAGGGGAGGCTTTGGCAGGCTTAAGCTCGCTGACAACCTCCCCTCCTTTTACAAATGATCCGCAAAATTCGAACTGACCAGCCTTAAAACAAAATGAAGTGCAACAGATCCGTGGTTGAATGTGACCCTTAGAATCAATCAAACAAAAAACAACTCCAGCGCACGCAGACCTGCCAGCCGCGTCTAATAATCTTTGTCCTCCCCAAGGATACCCCAACTGGCTACCTTGCCAGTGCCATAGCCAGGCAAGCAGAGGACGTTACAGGCTCTCCTGCTGGAGAATCCGTAGAAAGGATAAGGTTCTCCCACAAGGCAGGTCCCAGGACAGGGATCTACCAATTTATCATGGAGGTACCTTCGGAGGTACGCTCCGCCCTAATCCAAAGAGGGCTTCTTCTATACTTTGGGTGGGAGTCCTTCAGTGTGAGGGACTTCTGCGGGGTCACCCGCTTAAGCTCAGGCTCACCCCGCGTGATAATTAATATGATTGATATTAATAACGTGGACCACTGAGCTGGATCTCCAAACGGCGTTGGCCAGCTATACTTCAAAAATCTGCTGGAGTTTGGAATGACAGACTTAAAACAAAATGAAGTGCAACCGAACCGTGGTTGCACTTTATGACCCTTAGAATCAGTCGAACAGTAATAAAATCATGTATAACAGTCTAAAAGGCAATAGAAGCATCAAAAAGTTTGCTAAATTTAAGTCTAGCAAAACAAAGTAAAATCGTGCGATAGAAAAACTCCCCATTGCGGTCCAACCAAGTGATTCGATAGGCAGTCATTGGTGGAACCTGCGTTGCAGACTTGACTGAGGGCGCCCCGTACGGTAAGATGAACGGATTAGTATACAAGCGAACATAAAAAAATAATAGGTGCGCTCGAACGGCTCGCGAGTCCTGGATTGGTCACTTATGACGAATATACGCGACCTGTGCACTTCGCACGGTCGAAGGGGAGTTATTTTGCAGTCAAAATAGCTGAATGTCTCGTCATCTAATTAGTGACGCGCATGAATGGAATTACGAGATTCCACTGTCCCTATCTACTAATACAACTCAATTTTAATAACAAACTAGTTTTTAATTACAATCTCGTAAACAATCTCGCACACAAAACGCACCAACAATTGTGGGCAACACCCTGCGGACAACCCGGCAGAGGGCCGACCGACATGGGCGGGGCGCCCCTTGCGAGGGTTGTTCGGACCTAAAGTCTCAAAAAAAACTTTCTCAAAGTCTGGCAGTTAGAAATTTTTTTTTAACTCTTACCGAAACTCGTAACTTCCTCACTAACGCCAATGCGTACTTTGTTATAGTCCATCCAATATATGAAGAACCCTATGACACATTTATTGCCCCTTGTAAAAGGGATGGGGCAAAAATATTTATTTTGATTAGGTCGATTTTTTTTCTCTTCTTCTTCGAAAAAAAATCGAATTTGAATTCGAAGTGAACGTATATAAACATCTCTATTTCCGCATGGCGGCTTCATGGCGGATCAGTACAAATGTTTGACTTTCAGTAGCGTGTTGTTCTTCGATCGATTCGTGTTTTTTGTTGTTGTAATTATTATATTTATTGTTAGTATTGTTAAAGTTGTTTCATTGAATCATATTTTTGTGTTTTTACAATGCCGAAGAGACAGAAAAGAACTATTCTCAGCAGTCAATCACGTGAATTTGTCGTACGCTTGCGTGATTATTTTCATCCAGAAAAACAAAATGGTGGACCATTGCTGTCTGTTGAAAACATTCGAGATCGGGTCGCGGATTCCCGGAGAAATACGGTGAATCTTCATTAGAAGAGAAAAAATTATTAACACCAAATAAGAAACGACAGAAGAAATGCTCAATAACAAAACCCGATAGCTTTGATTTAGCAGCAATTCGGAATCACGTGTATGCATACTATGACCGCAACGAAATACCAACACTTCTTAAACTGGTAGATTCTCTAAAGTCAGTCGGATTATTTCAAGGCAGTGCGACGTCTCTTAGTAAGGTATTGAAAAACATTGGCTTCAAATATAAAAAATGTGAAAAAAGAAAGTTTATAATGGAGCGCACGGATATTTCCCTGAAAAGATGCGATTTTTTGAGGCAAATGAAAAGCATTAGGAATTGGGAGAAAGTCGTTTTTCTTGACGAAACTTGGCTCAATGCTAATCACACTGTTGGTAAAATATGGACCGACGACACGGCTAAATCCAGGACGAAAACTCCTGAAGGAAAAGGCCAGCGCCTCATTATTTGTCATGCCGGAACGTCAAAAGGTTTTGTGCCCAATCGTCTTCTGGCGTTTAAGTCAGTTAAAACGACAGAAAATCACGAAGAGATGAATTTTGATAATTTCAGACAATGGTTTATGACCTTATTGTCAAATTTACATGAGCCTCACGCCATAGTAATGGACAACGCTTCGTACCATTCTGTCCAAATCAACAAAGTTCCTACTACGGCAAACAATAAAAATTAAATTATAAGTTGGCTTCGTGACAAATGAGTGCCAAGTAATGAGGCAATGTTAAAAAATGAGCTGCTCTGATTGGTTAATTTGTATAAACCTCCAACACCAACATATGTATTGGACGAACTGGCCAAAACAAAAGGCCACACGGTAATCAGATTACCGCCATACCATGCCAATATAATGCTATTGAAATGATATGGCCTCAAATAAAAGGTATATTAATATAATTTATCAATTCTACCTCACGCCATTTTAATCATTATTTATGTAATGGATATCCTTTTTTACATTTAGGTTATGCGGCTAGAAATAACACGACTCCACCATTCACAGCGAACAAGATGTTGACTTTATTGAACGAGGCATGTGACAATGTCACGGCAGAAGATTGGAAAAAAGTGGTGGACAAAACAAAAAGAGAATATTATGCAGATTGGGATCGCGATGTACGCTTTGACAATTTAAGTGAACAGAACCTGATTATAAATGTGTGTGAAAGTTGTAGTTCTGATTCCGATAGTGACGAAGACAATTTAGAATGTACTGCTTTATCGGATTCCGACTAAAATATGTGTTTTTAAGGTTATGTGCTAATATTTATCTCTACACTTGCTTTTCTTCATAATTTTCATATTACTAATATTATTATTTATAGTTTGTTTTACATGTCTCTTAAAACCTGTTAATATTCACTTATAATTGATAATAATTGTAATATTTAATTTTAGTAGGTATTTACAAAAACAATCGAAAATACGATTATTTATACCCCAACACTGGTTTTCGCAGTAATGTGACATGGCCTTCTACGTGCGTCAGATATTATAGTATTATAGTTACAAATTGTCGTATTTTTTCTAATTTGTAACAATATGCATATATTTTTTATTATTTTGTTTATATTGTGATATATTTACCTAAATAACTTATTATATATAAGAAGAGAGGCTTTTGTTTATGTTGATAAAATTAGTATAGGTAGCGAACGTTTTTACAACGTTATATCGGACGATATTTAGCACAGGACAATAAATGTGTCATAGGGTTCTTCCTACATTGGATGGACTATAACTGCATGTTGTTACAATTAAAGACATTGCACACTTCTACAAACTTAATTTGAGCACAATTAACAGAAAATGAATACTCTGTTGAAAGCGAAATGTGTTTAGAACTTCACGCGCTTAATAATGAGCGATTGTTACGTACGTCTCACGCTGAAAACGACAGCTGTTGATAGTTATGTGTTATGATATAGGAATTCGATGGTTTATTACACTTTGCATCCCACGAGTATTATCGGGCGGACCTTCAATAAAGAAACAGTCCGTGAGCCCCGACCGATTGTTAGAAAGGGGGCCATAAATATTAAATATTCAGAAAGTGTTCCTTTGTTTAGTAAAGCGTGCGAACGGGCCTAGGATGCGTTTCAGTTTTAGCCATAAAAACATAAACCGATGTTTATGGCTAGGATTACTTGTCTCCGGGCACGTTTCGTATAGTAATAAAACCCTAAGAAAGGAATACAGACTCGTGCGACCGTAACTATTCTCACGGCCGCAAAAGTAGGTACCAGAAAATTAATGTATAAAAGCACCGACTTGAACGTTAAATAAATCAGTTTAGACTTGAATCTCTTGCGTTTCATTTCTATCTCCCACCCTCCTGTGAAGCCGCGCCGGCTGCCTGAAATCTGGGGAAATGAGGCTGTCCGCCCACTTCAGATTGATGGCGTAACTAGTTACCTTACAAGTAACTGGGAGAAGATGGTCTAGTGAAGAGCGGAAAACCGATACACGCCCGTAGAGCGGATCGTCAGCGGAACTGGAAGCTGTCGTCTACATTTGGTCCTTCGAGCCGGATCCGCCTTCGTGAAGAAGATCATCTCCTGACCTGATCATGCCTGCCAATCGATCACCGATTGCAACGCGATCAGGAAGCAACCGTGGAACTAACATGGAGGAGGACGACGCCCGATCAGAATCGGGGGAGTCAATGAGGTCCGTGGACTCCAGAGAGGCGCGCCGCAAGGCTGACCAGTCGCTGAACGCTCTCACCGACATGATGGCCCAGCTCGTCGCAGCCGTGACGACAAGCAGCGCGCAAACCAACGCAGCCATCGCAAGCTTGGCCGCCAGCCTACAAGTTCAGCGGACCACGGAGCTCCCGCCCGCACATGAAGCGGACCGCCGTGCGGCCCGCAGTACGGGCGAAGCAACTCACGCCCCGATGCAGCAGCCCGCCACGCCGAGGTCTGTGCAAGTCATACGGGAGCCTGAGGAGGACCACTACCGTGCAGCCTGCAGCGCCGGTGAGTCAGTCCCGCCCGCACATGAAGCGGACCGCCGTGCGGCCCGCAGTACGGGCGAAGCAACTCACGCCCCGATGCAGCAGCCCGCTTACGAGTGGGTGAGGCAGGAGCCAGCCGCGCAAGAACAGCTGAGCTCCATGACTGGTCGTGAAGAGCGCGCGGGGCAAGTGGCTGCCGCGGTTCGAGAGCGCCCAGCGCCGTGTCGGTCGGGCGCGGAAGCCGAGGCCAGACGGCACACAAATGAGTGGGTGAAACAATCGTGTCCCCCAGTGGACCACCAGAAACCTCCCTCAGCGACGACGGACCAAGCCGCAATGCTTGCAGCCGTTTTAAAGGTGTTAAACAGAGAAGGCGAGTCAGCAGGGACCTCCGGTACGCGGCACTACGGGAACGACCCTAAGCTGGCCACACTTATTGCCAAGACCAACCTGAAGGACCTACCCCAATTCGGTGGTGACCCCATGGACTGGCTGATATTTAAAAGCGCCTTCGAGGACACCACGACCGCATACGACCTCTCTCACCGAGAAAACCTCGGCCGTATACGGAGCGCGTTGACAGGGAAAGCCAGGCGAGCGGTGGAAAGCCTGCTAATAAACCCGAAAAACGTACCGGAGATTATGACGGCACTCGAAAAGAACTTCGGAAACCCAGAGCTCGTAGTGAACAGGCTGATGGAGCAGATCAAGAGGTTACCGAAGCTTCATGACTCTATTGCCCCGAATGCACTCATAGTGACCGAGTTTGCGACGCAGGTATCAAACATCGTCACGACCATGGAGCACTACGACTGTGACCTGCACCCTGCTGCTCCGAAACTCCTGTCCGAGATGGTGCTGAAGCTACCCCCAGCCTTGATGTGGCATTGGGTGATTGTGCGGGACAACCATACGAGGAGCACCCCGAGAGACTTCGCGCGATTCCTGCAGGATATCACCGACGGATTGCCCCTGAAGGGGTGCACCCCGGTGCAAATCGAGCCAACATCTCGAACCGAGAAGAGGAACGCTCCGAAACAAGTGTTCATGACGGAAAAAGTTCCAGAGAGAGTGAACTGCGTGATGTGCGACGGGCCACACCAGATTGGCTCTTGCGCAAGTTTCATGAATCTGGAGCAGCCGGAAAAGTGGAACATTGTGCGCCGACGGAATCTGTGTCAGTCGTGCCTGAACGAGCGCTGCCACAGCACGGTATGCCACGCAAAATGCGGCAAGGATGGCTGCCAAGGCAGACATCACCGGACATTGCATCAACCGCGGGCACCACATACTCCGACAGCAGCCCCTGAACGTAAGGTACTTCATGCGTCGAATCGAGAAGACGCAGTGACCCTTAAGGTCCTGCCGGTGAAGTTGAGTGGGCCCAAAGGGTCAGTGAACACGTACGCCCTCCTGGACGAAGGCTCGACTGTGACACTTGTCGAACAGGAAGTGGCCGCCGCCATCGGAGCATATGGCCCGCGTGCTGGACTACGCATAGCGGGCGCGGCAGGCATTAGTGTAAACGAAAGTGGTTCGAGACGAGTGAGGCTGACGATAGCCGGGGACGCGAGCACGTTCGAAGCGGTCGCGTACACCATTAAGAGACTTAATCTAGAGACCCACGTGTGCGCGACGAGTGAAAGCAGTACAAAATACAGAACGATCAATGTGCGACCTCAACTGCTGATCGGCCTGGACAATGCGCAGTTGATAGTACCGCCCGGAGGCGCGAACGGAAAGTGGTCCGCGGACGGAATGATCGTGAGCGACACGCCGCTAGGTCGCGTCACGTTCGGAGGCAGCCCGGCCATTACGCAAGCTAGCGGAAGCTCGAAGCCTCAAGAAGCCGATGGACGGAGAAGCGACCACGGTGAGCCGAAGACGGTCATGGTGAGCCTCAAGAAGCCGTGCCGAGACGACGCGCTGGAGGCCCTCGTAAAAACCAATTTCGCGCTTGAGACAGTAGGAGTCTCGGCGACGCCACGAGTCAATGCAGCCGACAAACGGGCACTCGAGATCATGGACGCCACGACGAAGCAGCTTTCTACCGGGAGGTGGGAAACGGGACTACTATGGAGAGAGGATGCCTCAACGCTCCCGGACAACAGGAAAGCCGCCGAGAAACGTTTCAACTCGCTGATGCGAAAATTGATTAAAGACCGCAACAGGGACTTATACGCGGCCAGCGGCGAAGCTGGCGGTTTTCAACACAGAACGAGTCGAGACGTCCGAGGCAGAGTACAGCAGAGACTGCACGGTGGGAGTGTTACGTACGTCTCACGCTGAAAACGACAGCTGTTGATAGTTATGTGTTATGATATAGGAATTCGATGGTTTATTACACTTTGCATCCCACGAGTATTATCGGGCGGACCTTCAATAAAGAAACAGTCCGTGAGCCCCGACCGATTGTTAGAAAGGGGGCCATAAATATTAAATATTCAGAAAGTGTTCCTTTGTTTAGTAAAGCGTGCGAACGGGCCTAGGATGCGTTTCAGTTTTAGCCATAAAAACATAAACCGATGTTTATGGCTAGGATTACTTGTCTCCGGGCACGTTTCGTATAGTAATAAAACCCTAAGAAAGGAATACAGACTCGTGCGACCGTAACTATTCTCACGGCCGCAAAAGTAGGTACCAGAAAATTAATGTATAAAAGCACCGACTTGAACGTTAAATAAATCAGTTTAGACTTGAATCTCTTGCGTTTCATTTCTATCTCCCACCCTCCTGTGAAGCCGCGCCGGCTGCCTGAAATCTGGGGAAATGAGGCTGTCCGCCCACTTCAGATTGATGGCGTAACTAGTTACCTTACAAGTAACTGGGAGAAGATGGTCTAGTGAAGAGCGGAAAACCGATACACGCCCGTAGAGCGGATCGTCAGCGGAACTGGAAGCTGTCGTCTACAGCGATATTTAAATGATTTGAATCGACATTATATATTCTATATATAATAGATTCTCAAACTCAGTGCCCCAATATATTCTTAATCTTTCTCCCGCAATTTAATATTATTACAATAAATTCAGTGCGTTTAAATACAAATTATCATTCTTATTCTTTAAAATCATTCTTATATTTATTAAATCATTCCTGTGCACTTCACGCGGTCAAAGGAGAGTTTGGTATTCAAACTAGCCAAATGCCTCGTCATCTAATTAGTGAAGGGCATGAATGGATTAACGGGATTCCCACTGTCCCTATCTACTACTTGTGCGGACGACGGTCAACTCAGGACTGGCACGGACAAGGGGAATCCGACTGTCTAATTAAAACAAAGCATTGCGATGGCCCTCGCGGGTGTTGACGCAATGTGATTTTTGCCCAGTGCTCTGAATGTCAACGTGAAGAAATTCAAGCAAGCGCGGGTAAACGGCGGGAGTAACTATGACACTCTTAGTGGGGTCTCATTAGGTGGGCCTCCTCGTGGCGAGACCTGGAAATGTCGAGATAATGAGTTAATGGATCATACATACGATCCCTCGTGGGCCCCATAGCTGTGGTTGGGTGCCTCTTATATGCCGATGAAGATGATGTTTAACTGGGGGCGACTCCTGGCTTCGGCTGGGTGTCGTCCCTTTTATCCATGCATTTTTTTCAAGACAGTTTTCTGGGAGTGCCCAGGCGTAAGCCTGGACACTCCATATTTTTTATGCGAAAATTTATATGTTCACGGGGTGTCGGCGGGCTTGCTCGTCGGCGCCCCCTTTTCTATCACCGCAAACAATACATGCATACGGGGGCGTGGACCTTTCACGGTCTGCGCCCCTTACTCTTTCAACTGCTTCGAGGGACGTCGGTGGGCCTCGGCTCCCGGCGTTCCCCTATTTTTCTGTCTTTTTTTGCTGCGCTAAATTTCTATAAATGACGTACGAAGGAATCGGCAGCCAAGGGGCTCTGGCTGGAGCGCATGGGGCCTTTTTGGCCGAGGTTGGATGTATAGGCGTTGGGTAGATGATCCACTACTCTAAGTTATCTCGGCAGCTAACCACCCTAGAAGGCGGGGTGCGTTGTCTGCCAAAGCAGCACATCTCGTCGCTCAAGCGAATGTTCATGGACAGTACAAGTAATAATATGCCTCGGACACGCCATGCTAGCAGGCGCGGCGTCAGCGCTTTGAGCTGCCCAGGCCGGAGCAAAAGCGGCCGGGCGAACGAATTAGAAGGAGACGGATGCCAAATCGCACCACAAGTCGGACAGTTCAGATGCGAGCACTGCACTTGTGTTTTCACCACCATGAGTGGTGTGGGCGTGCACAAGAGTCGCGCCCATAAGGAAGCTGCCAATGACCAGGTGAACGTGGAACGGCGGAATGCGCGACTCCAGGATGAGGAGTTGCACATATGGGCCCGCGCGGAGGCGACGATCATCATCGAGGGAGGGTGCCGTTTCATAAATAAGGCCCTCTTAGAGCGAGTTAGCTTGGTAAGATCCCTAGATTCGCTGAAGTATCTAAGGCGAAGTGCTAGCTACAAGAAGTTAGTTGAGCACTACCAACCTACTCTCGATCCCGGGATAGCGACTACAAGCTCCGGTGTAAGCTCGTTCGATGGATCACCTACTCCAACGGTAGTATCCCAGACGACAACCCCCCTTGTCGAATGCATGAGGGCCCTCGCGGCCTCCATTACAGACGACATGGGCCATAGGGGACACGAGCTAGCGGAACTGGCGCCGCTGGCTGAAAGGGGCGTAGGTGTAGGTAGCCAGGTTGTAGACTGGCTCGCCAAAGTCTTCCCCAAGAAACGTGACCCTATTGTCGGAAGGAGAAACCGTCCCACCGAAACCGGCAGTAAAACCAATACACTCAAGGACACGTCGAAGCGACAAGCTCGACAGTCTAAACGGAAATCAACTTACCAGCGTATGCAAGCGCTATACAAACGTCGCCCCGCGGTCGCAGCTAAGGAGGTGCTACAAGATAGCATTGAGGAGACAGCTGTAGCTCCCTCGCTTGAGGATTTCCAGACCTACTGGAAACCTTTATTTGAAAAGGATAGCTGCCACGTCGAACCAGGACAGGTGGTTAAACTCTCCGATGACCACCCCTTACTGCAGATTTTCGATAAACCCATATCGAATGCGGAGTTGGCCCGGTGCAGGGTGAGGGTCAGCACGGCACCCGGGCCGGACGGTATAAGCGCGCGACAATGGGGGAAGACTCCGAATACGATTGTGAGACTTGTCTTTGCACTACTTCAAACGTGTGGTCAGGCACCAGACGGCCTCACACGAACACCAATTTTCATTCCGAAGAAAGGAGAGAGTGGAGCTGGGGGCTTCCGACCGATCTCGATCGGCTCGGTGGTTCTCTGTCACTTCCACAAGGTACTCGCCTACCGACTTAGGTCTGTGGGTGTGCTGGACGAGCGACAGAGGGGATTCATTTCCGCAGACGGTATTGCAGAGAATGTCTGCGTTCTCCAATCCGTCATCTGGCAGTCCCGCTCTAAATGCCGGACACTACACCTAGCTTCCTTGGACATTTCCAAGGCCTTTGACTCCGTGTCGAGGGACGCTATCATGCACGGCCTGCGGAGTGTTCGTGCTCCTAGCCGATTTATCGACTACGTGAGCAAGCTATACTCCGCTAGCTGGACACAGCTTAAGGTCGGACACAGGCTATGCGAGCCTATCGATGTTGCTATTCAACCTCGTTGTTGACTTAGCGATAAGGGCGATTCCTGAAGGTATTGTATTCCGAATAGGAACGGATACGAACGTCAGCGCCCTGGCGTTCGCAGATGATGTCGTGTTGCTGGCTACCACTGTAGGTGGCCTCCAGCACGCGCTAAACTACTATGCGAACAAATTGCGTGAGTTCGACATGCATATCAACTCGAAGAAAAGTAGGAGTCTCTCTCTCGTGGCGTCAGGCCGGGAGCGCAAGGTCAAAGTCTGTGCAGGCGAGTTCCGCGTTGGCGGCGAAGTCCTGCCTTCTGAGACCGTTGCCTCCAGCTGGCGTTACTTGGGGGTAGACTATTGCTACACAGGTATAGACACCGTCAAAATGAGAACAGAAGAGATTTATAAGAGTGGCCTGGAACGCATCACGCGGGCCCCTCTGAAGCCTCAACAAAGGCTTCAGATACTCCGGTTTCATCTGATTCCGAGCATGCTCCACGCCTTGACCTTCGCTCGCCTCACGGTGAAGAGGTTAAAGGCGATGGACATAGCCTCACGAAAGGCTGTAAGACGGTGGCTGCACCTACCGAGTGACTGCTCACTGGGATACTTCCACGCACCCATCACTGAAGGCGGTCTGGGTATCGTCTCACTGGTTCACTCCATCCCCGTGCATGTAAGGGGAAGATTAAATGCGTTGTCGGAGTCCACATTCCCTGCTGCCCGTGCGTGTGCAGAATTAGATATTATAAAAGGGAAGAAAGAATGGGCTGAGAAACTGAGCAGAGGTATAACCGATACCAAAGCGGTAAGGGACCAATTCGCTCAGATACTCCACTCATCAGTCGATGGGCGAGAGCTTAGGCAGTCGAAGGACAGCCGGTTCTCCTCCGATTGGGTGAGCGCGTGCTCTGGGGGCATTCCCTCCGGGGAATACCTGGAGTACCACGGAGTAAGGACGAACGCATTTCCTTGCCGAGTAAGACTGAGCCGAGGCAGGAGAGGAGAGGGCGTTGGGCAGATAGCGGATGTCTCATGCCGCTCGAAATGCGGCGCACCAGCCGAGACGGCGGCACACATTGTTCAGCACTGCCCAATCAGTCACGGTGGAAGAATACTCCGACACGATGCTATATGTGGATGTATAGCAGGTAATCTGAAAGAAAGGGGTTGGAAGGTGGAGCAGGAGAAGGTACTCGAAGCGGGCGGCAGAAGGCCGTCATCATTGCCGTTCGCGGAGACAAGGGCTTAGTGGTGGATGCCCAAATAGTGTCCGGTGTGCCGGACTTGGACGCAACCTTCGGAGAGAAGGTAAATAAGTATAGTAGTGGGGCGCTGCTGGATACAATTGCCACAAGATTCAGCATAGCAGCAAAAGACATCGACGTTATAGCGGCGACGATCTCTTGGCGTGGCGTGTGGTCCAAGAAGTCCGCAACTGCCTTACTGGCAGCGGGCGTATCGCGGGGCACGTTACGAGGTGTGACCACGAGGGTATTGTTTGGATCCCGTCTGAACTGGTCACGATTCATGCAGACAACTTCTGGGGCTAGAACGATGAGGGCATACAGGAGACCTCCTTAGAAGGAACTAATTCGTTCTCCTAGTCGTGGGGGGGATCGACGCTTCCGGCTACCTGCCAAACGAGATTCCCAACACGGTGCGGAGTAGAGGGCGGCCACCTGCCTCAAGACAAATGTAGTGCAACCGATCCGCGGTTCAATGGACCTTTAGAATCAATCGAAAAGCTGTAAAATCGTGCGTTGATAGTCTATAAGACTTTAAAAGCAGTAAAAGTTCGCGACACTTTAAATTTGGAACACTCAGTAAAATCATGTGATAGAGAAACTCCGCATTGCGGTCCAACCGTGCGATCTAGATAGTCACTCATAAGGTGGGGTCTGCGTTGCAGACAACGACTGGGGGCGCCCCGTACGGTGATGCGTACGGATTAGAATCAAAGCGAACATTAAACCAAAGGGAGGAGCGCTTGGACGGCTCGTGACTCCAGGATTGGTCACTATGCGGGTGACGATCATGCGCGAACCTGTGCACTACACGCGGTCGAAGGTGAGTCTATTTTTAAAAATAGCCAAATGCCTCGTCATCTAATTAGTGACGCGCATGAATGGATTAACGAGATTCCCACATCCATACATACATACAAAAAACTATAAAAACAGGCTACATTAACAATAACTACAATTATTCCCAGTCCGGCCTGTCTGTCTGGGGAAATAAGCTCGCACGGTCCATTGCCTGACTTGCTTCCTGCCAAACTGCTGAAACAAAGAATCTCGTTTTAATACATCTCGCCGCGACCGACGACCGCCCGTAAAGAGCGACAGGGCCGTACTTCAAAATCGACTAGATTATTAAATTATCTTAATCTCAACTTTTGTTGTGTTTTCATTCGGGGTTGTTGGCTTAAAACGCCACGCTTGCCAGGCGGCTTGGCGAGTTTATGGCCGGTTTACACCGTGCCTAGTTGAAGCTGGGAGAGTTCTTTTGATAACTCTCTCAGCCCTCCTTTCTCCCGTCAGTTCATCACAACAAGTTATACACATTTCCAATCAGCCCAAATTATCAGTTGGACCCTAATTTTTTCATCTGTACTTCCTTTTTGTAATATTCCCAACTAATAAGAGTTTAATACTTCACTATAAAGATGTCAAAAGAAAATTCGTCACTAGCAGGGATAGAGCACTTCAGGCGCTTCATGGATGAAGTAGCACCCCCCATCAACATCTTCTGTGGTCCATCCACTGAACACACTGACGAGATAAGGGACGTACTGAGTGTGGCCGAACCCCAGACCCCTATGGACACTTCTGATCCATCATCCCCCCCAGTTGCTCGAAAAACAAGATCCAAAGCAGTAGCAACTCCTAAGATAGTGAGGGCCCCAATCCCTCCAACCAAGAGATGGATGCGGAAGGCGGAGGATCGAAGAGGATGGAGACTCATGCGGGAGGCCTACGTTCAACAGTGGACGGACACAGGCTGATGATGATGATGAATCTCAACTTTTAATTTTAATTTTCATACATAACGATGAGAAGCGGATAGGGGATCCGAGTCTAACCCCCCGGCCCCCCACGGAAAAACGCGCGCGCAAAATAATGAAAAGGACACCGTCCAAACCAACTGGGCGCCGGACGCCCACCTTAGACGGGACCCCTGACCGGGCACCCCCCCCAGCCTCTCCCGCCCCTGCCGCCACAACTGTCGCTACCCCTGCCACCGCCATCGCCCCTGAGCGCGCACCCGTAGCCATTACGCCGAGCGTTGACCCGCGCGACGAGCACTTGGAGGCCATTGCGGCCAAATTCACCGAGCTATGCCTGGGTAAAAACCAGCAGATGCTCGGTAGCCGAAAAAGGCCACTTCGCGGCATACATAGCGGGAATAAGAAGGCAGAGGGAAACCTATCGGGCTAAAGTCGCCACTGCGACGATCGCTTTGCTCACAGAGCAACGCAATCATGCCCTCACAAGAGTAGAGCTCGAGAAGACTCGAGCGGAGCGCGATTTGGCGATGGCAGCTCCACGCGCCCGTGCGCCAGAGGTCCTGGAAACAAGGCTCCTCAACCCCCCTGATCGCCCCCCTCAGGCCCACAAAGTCTTGGGCGGCAATCGCCTCCTCCGGGCTAAACCCCCGGAGCCCCCAACTCGGCCCAGCCAAACCGACCGTGATCGTCACGGCATCGGGAGCTTTCCCTACCTACGAAGGGACAATGGCCGCCCTTAAAAAGGCGGTCAGCCCCGCGGAACAAGGGTTCCAAGTGGTGAGGCGGAACAAGGGGCGGGAGGGCGGAGTCGTTATGAGGCTCGGCAACCCCGCCCAGGCCGATCGCCTAATCACCGCGCTGGCGGGCAACCCGGGACTGACCGCCCAACGGGCACGGACCCGCCAGCCACGAATCATAATCTTTGGAGTGCCGAAAGACACCCAGACTGACGACCTTGCGATCGCCATTGCCAGGCAAGCGGAGGATGCCACAGGCTCCCCCGCCGAAGCGACGGCCAAAAAAATTAGGTTTAGCCACAAGGCAGGTCCCCGGACTGGAATTTGCCACTTCATTATGGAAGTACCTCCGGAGGTACGTTCTGCGCTGATTAGCAAAGGCGTCCTGTACCAGGGATGGGAGTCCTTCACGGTGAGGGACTTCGTCAGCACCGTCAGGTGTATGAAGTGCCAATTATACGGCCACTTGGCCAAACACTGCCACCGAGGACAAGTGTGCCCGCTGTGCGCGGGCCCACATGAAAAAAAAGACTGCACAGCAGATAAGACCCTCGTTAAGTGTGCAACGTGCGCGCTGTTTAAAAAGGAAGCGGGCCACCTTACTGGCGCCGACGCCTGTCCGGCTCGCCAGTACGCAGTCAGCCAAGAGCTAGCCCGAACAAACTTCTAATGGCTATGTCCTTCGGGGGCTTGGACCAAATGTCAGGACCATAGAGCGAGGTACACCTCCCCTCGCTGCGGTAGTCGTGCGGGACCCTGATGCGAGGGTCCTGCTGCTCTCCCACCTATCAAATCAACACCAATGCTGCGTGGAGATTAAATGGGACCACCTCAAAGTAAAGGCGGCCTGGTCAGTTGCACCGCGCGACATCACCAAAGTCTTTTCTCTATGCATCCAGCGAGGGAGAGTTCCCGCGCTGCTGGAAGGTTGGTCTCCTCAAGATCATCCCGAAGGTAACGACCAAACCCCCGACAGACCCAAAAGCCTACCGGCCTATCATATTACTGCCGGTTTTAGGCAAAATTCTAGAAAAAATAATCGCCAGCCGGCTGGAAGCCCATCTCAGAACTTCAAACACCCCGATCTCTGCCCGCCAGTACGGCTTCCGGCCTGAAGTGTCCACCGAGGACGCAATCACGTCGGCCTTGATGGCGGTCAGAGAGTCGGGATCGAAATACGTACTCGCGGTCCTCCTGGACATCTCGGGAGCCTTTGATAGTGCATGGTGGCCGCTGGTCCTAGCGAAGCTCAGGCTCCGAGGGACCCCGTCCAACCTGTACAATTGCATCAGATCTTACTTCAGCGACAGGCGCGTTATCGTTGACAGTGGCTCCACACTCGCCGAGAGGGTGGTCACCAGGGGTTGCCCGCAGGGATCGGTCCTCGGACCACTCCTGTGGAACATCTTCTTTGACGACCTTCTCTCGCTTGCGCTGCCTCCGGGATGCGAGATTAGGGCCTACGCGGACGACGCCCTGCTGACCGTGGAGGCACAGTCCCGCACCGAGCTTAAGGTCCTTACCAAATCCGCTCTCGATTCAATAGCGATCTGGGGACGCAACAACAAACTGTCCTTTGCCCCCCATAAAACCGAAGCCATCCTCCTTAAGGGGAAGTTCCACAAAGAACGCCCACCCATCATTAACTTTCAGGGGACTAGGGTCAAACTGGCCCAGTCCGTTGTCTACCTGGAAGTCACCCTTGACTCTGCACAATCCTTCCTTCCTCATGCCAAGGCGATCACTACCAAGGGCAGCAATGCCTATGGGAAAGTCGCCCGCCTCTCGCGCTCGGAGTGGGGTCTGCGGGGCCAAGCTCTGCGGATACTCTACGACTCTGTCTTCCTGGGCACGGCAGCGTATGCGGCGGTGTGCTGGGCAGAGAGGACCCTGAAGGTCGAAGTCCGCGCGGCGGTTCTCTCGGGCCAGCGGCCGGCACTGCTGATGATGACGAAAGCCTACAGGTCAACCACCACCAGGGCCCTTCCGGTCCTGGCCGGAGTACTCCCGCTAGACAGACAACTCCAATTTTCGGCCGCCAAAGGGCGCCTTCGGCGTGGCCGGCCGGTCGCGGTCGACACGATTACTGTCGACCCGCCCGAACTGGGGAAGCGTAAAGCCACCATTGACAAAGTACGTGCGCTGATCATCAATCAGTGGCAACAAGACTGGGAAGTGGACAATGACTGCATGCTTCACTACTACTTCCCCTCAACAAACGACCGCTTGACCGCCAAGTGGCTTGTACCGGACTATTACACCAGCCAGTTTCTAACTGGCCACGGCTTCTTCAGGGCGCATCTCTTCAGGTTAAACTGCCCCAACATACTCACGGCAGAGTGTCCATGCGGCGGCAGTGTCCCTCAGGATGCACCTCACGTTCTGTGGGACTGCCCGCTGCACCACTCTGATCGGGTTGCGCTCCTTGTGAGTGTCCGTCCGGTATCAGGGCCGGTTGTCGGATACTCTGACTTTGTTGCCAGTAAAAAGAACTACACAGCCTTCAAGCGCTTCTGCGCCACAATTTGCAAATACTATGGACCACCACCCGACTAGACTAACATAATACGACACAATTCTGTACAGACACACCACTAAAGCAAAGACACAAGTCACAGACTCCCCTAGACATATTCCCGCACAGGCATACCATAAAGGAAACTCGACACAATCACACATTTCCAAAACCACGCAATTAAGCGGACTGGCAATAGATTATCAAGGAAGGCAACCCGAGACACGCTTGTAGCGTACTAACTTCGAAACTTCTAGTCTGAGGTTTTGATGACAAAGCCGTATGCTGCGTCAATGACTCGGAAAGGCCTACAGCCACTTGAAAAAAAAATGATAGATAAAGCAGTGCTCTGGAAGGCGTTCTTCATATGAATGCGTGCACAGAGCGGAGGCGGAGGGTTAGACAGCATGTCGGTGTTTAATTATCCAATGTTTAATTATCTTTTCAACATTTTGAGTTATTAATTA
The DNA here is from genome assembly GCA_022606575.1 of Glossosoma conforme. Classification (NCBI taxonomy): domain Eukaryota; kingdom Metazoa; phylum Arthropoda; class Insecta; order Trichoptera; family Glossosomatidae; genus Glossosoma; species Glossosoma conforme. The sequence goes on from JAGTXR010000313.1 coordinate 33,891, forward strand.
ATTTAGATCTGCTTTACTCATTTCAATACATTTCGCCGCGACAGGCGACCGGCCGCCTCTAAAAAGCGCCAGGGCCGTACTTAAAAAAAATTTCCAACAAATTCAGTTAACATTTTTATATTTCATCTCTAAATTTCTTTTTTATATTTCATCTCTAAGTTTCAATACATTTCGCCGCGACCGGCGACCGGCCGCCTCTAAAGAGCGCCAGGGCCGTACTGTAAAAAAAAAATTTTTTCAACAAATTCAGCTAACATCTTTATATTTCATCTCTATATTTACATCTCTATACATCTTTATATTTCACCTCTATACATTTTCATTTATTTACTTATTTCATTATTATATTTCATTATTATATATTTCATTATTATATTTCATCATTATATTTCATTATTATATATTTCATTATTACATTTTACCTCTATAAATTTCAAATTTCTCTATACATCTCTATCCATTTCAAACCACATTTCAACCACATTTCAAATTTCTCTATACAATCTCTATACATTTCAAAAGTTAAATATTAATAACTATTAATAAATTATTAATAACTTAATTACAATTATTCCCAATCCGGCCTGTCTGAGGAAACAAGCTCGCACTGCCCATTGTAGTCGCATTCATTGTTATCGCGGCGGCTGACGCCCGGCAGTCGACCCGTGGTCCATTGTTATCGCGCCATTGTCATTGCGCCGGCCGTTTGACGGCGGCCGACACAGAGTCCATTGTCTGACTCACTTCCTGCCCTCGGTACATTGATACCCAGGGAACAAAGAAAGTAACATTCTGCAAACTAACTCATAAATCTCGTTTCAATATAGCTTTCAATACATTTCGCCGCGACCGGCCACCTCTAAAGAGAGACAGGGCCGTACTTTAAATTTAAATCCGACGGTGATTATCACCTCCTCGGAGGAAACCCCCACCTACGAGGGGACTACGGCTGCCCTTAAAAAGGTAGTCAGCCCCGTAGAGCAAGACTTCCAAGTCGTGAGACGATCGAAAGGACGCGAGGGAGGCGTCATAATGAAGTTAGCCAACTCTGCACAAGCAGACCGCCTGATCAGTGCGCTGACGGACAGCCCTGGACTGAAGGTCCAACGCGCCACGGCCCGCCAGCCACGTCTGATCATCTTTGGGCTTCCGAAAGATACCCCGCCCACTGATCTTGCCAGCGCCCTAGCCAGACAGGCAGAATCCGACACAGGCTCCCCCTCGGGCGAAACAGCCCAAAAAATAAAAAATTTCGCATAAAGCAGGTCACAGAACAGGGACTTGCCACTTCATTATGGAGGTACCGTCGGAGGTACGCTCCGCCCTTATTAAAAAGGGGCAACTGTACTTTGGCTGGGAGTCCTAGGGGGTAAGGGACTATTGTGGAGTAACTCGCTGCCTGAAATGCCAGCTCTACGGGCACATGGCCAAACACTGCCACCGCGATCAGGTTTGCCCACTTTGCGCAGGCCCTCACGAAAGCAAGGACTGCAGACTGGTGGATAAAACCTCCAAGGACTGCTCGACCTGCAGGCTCTTCAAACAAAAAGCGGACCATCCGACCGGCGATAACGCCTGTCCGGCTCGCTTACACGCGATCCACCAAGAAGTGGCCCGCACATCTTACTAATGGCTAAGTCCTTCGGCCAGCTTAATGCCAACGGCTGCAGAGCAGTCATGGCTGAGATCCAGGAACTCATGGGTAGGCGGGATCTGGACGTGATGCTCCTACAGGAGCAGTACTCCAGCGAAGGCCGCTCCTGGGGACTTGGACCAAATGTTAGGATTGCAGAATGCGGGTCACCCCCTCTTGCTGCGGTGGTGGTGTGGGACCCGGACGCGAGGATCCTGAAGCTCTCCCACCTGTCAAACCAACACCAAAGCTGCGTGGAAATCCAATGGGACCACTTCCCCTCTATATACATCATCTCGGTGTATTTCCAACATTCACTAGGAACCGAGCACTTTCTACCCCCACTCGAGGCTCACATCAGCCTGAGGGGCAAACCAGTCCTGATTGGTGGAGACATCAACATCCAATCGGTACTCTGGTGCGAGCGTCTGAGTGAGCGTACTCGCAAACGCCGAGAACCAGACTGCGCGCAAATGGAGGAGTTAATCCAAGCCTACCAGCTCTGTGATAAACTCCCCGTCCAGCTTACCGACCTTCTCGTCACACGCCTCAGGAGAATTACACATAGACGTCACGCTAACAAGCTCCTTCTCACACCTCGCCATTGAAGGATGGCAGGTGCATGCCAATGAAACGCTCAGCGACCATCGGCTCATCACCTTCTCTGTCTCACCGCAATCCCCCACGCAGCCAACCCCTCATACTTCCTCTTCTCTTCCGGGGTACTACAGGTCCCCAAGACAAGACAGCGCCTGGGAGGGCTTTAAGGCCAACCTCGGGGAACGTCTCGACCGCCTGTCCATATCTACTACTTGTCCGTCCGCCGGACGACGGTCAACTCAGGACTGGCACGGACAAGGGGAATCCGACTGTCTAATTAAAACAAAGCATTGCGATGGCCCTCGCGGGTGTTGACGCAATGTGATTTCTGCCCAGTGCTCTGAATGTCAACGTGAAGAAATTCAAGCAAGCGCGGGTAAACGGCGGGAGTAACTATGACTCTCTTATGATGGGTCCCATTGGGTGGGCCTCCTCGTGGCGGGACCCGGAAATGTCGAGGTAATGAGTTAGTGGATCATACATACGATCCCTCGAGGGCCCCATAGCTGTGGTCGGGTGCCTCTTATATACCGATAAATGTAAGAGATGCGGGGACGGCTCCTGGTTCCGGCTGGGTGTCCCCTCTTTTTCTCTGTGCTTTGCGAACATATGTATACCGAGCTCGGACCGGTCACGGTCTGCGCCCCTCTGTCTATCAACTGGGTCGGGGGGCGAGGGCGGGCTTAGGCACCCAGCGTCCCCCTGACTTTTTTAATTTTTCTTTGCGACTTCTTCTACCATATATTTTGACGTATATGAAGCTATCGGTGTATGCCAGGGGGCTCTGGCTGGAACTCGTGGGGCCTTTTTGGCCGAGGTTGGATGTATAGGCGTTTGGTAGATGATCCACTACTCTAAAGTTATCTCGATAGCTAACCACCCTAAGAAGGCAGGGAGTGTTGTTGCCAATGCAGCACTCTTTGCCGGCTAATGCGAATGTACCATGGAAGACACAAATACAAATAAGCCTCGGACACGCCGTGCCAGCAGGCGCGGTGTCAGCGCATTAAGCTGCCCAGGCCGGAGCCAAAACGGTCGGGCGACCGGACTGACTACAACGGAAGGAGGGGACGAACACGTCCCAGATGTAAACGAGCAATTCAACTGCGTAGAGTGCTCGAGAAGTTTTACCACTAGGAGAGGATTGGGCGTACATCGAAGGCGCGCCCATAAGGAGTCCGTTAACGAAGAGGTGGTAGTTGAACGGCGGAAGGTGAGATCTCTGAAGAAGAGATTCACCTATGGGCCCGCGAGGAGGCTAAGATCATCATCGAAGGAGGATGCAGGTTCATGAACATGACCCTCCTAGAGCGAGTTAATAGGGAAAGAAGCCTTGAATCCGTCAAAGGTATGCACCGAGGCGCTCTTTATAAGGATCTGGTCAAGAAATACTGTACTACTCTTGAACCCGGGATAGCATCAACAAGCTCCGGAGTAAGCTTGTTCGATGGATCTCAGCCCCCGACGGAAGTATCCCAGGCGACCGACCCGTTAGTCGAGCATATGAAGGTCCTAGCGGCCTCCATCACCGACGAAATGGGCCATAGAGGACACGAGCTGGCGGCACTGGTGCCGTTAGCAGAAAGGGGCGTAGATGTAGGCAGTCAGATTGTTGACTGGCTTGCCAAAGTCTTCCCCAAGTCTCGTGACCCTACTGTTGCCAGGAGAAACCGTACAACTACCACCGACGGACAACCCGATACCCAAAGGACCACGTCGAGGCGTCAGGAACGACAATTAGCAAGGAAATCGACTTACCAGAGGATGCAAGCGCTATACAAGCGTCGCCCCGCATTAGCAGCAAAGGAGGTGCTACAAGATAGCACTGAGGATGTAGCGGCAACCCCTTCACTTGAGGAATTCCAGGGTTTCTGGAAACCTTTATTTGAAACAGAAAGCTGCTCGGTCCCAGCCGGACCTGAGGTCAAAGTCTCCGATGACCACCCCTTGCTCGCTATTTTCGATAAACCCATATCGAACGCGGGGTTGGCTCAGTGCCGTGTAAGGGTTAGCACGGCGCCAGGGCCGGACGGTATAAGCGCGCGCCAATGGGGGAAGACACCAAGCACAATTGTAAGACTGACCCTCCTATTACTACAGGCGTGTGGAAGGGCACCCGAAGGCCTCACACGGACACATACGATATTTATCCCCAAGAGGGGGGAGAGTGGTGCGGGGGGCTTCCGGCCGATTTCGATTGGTTCGGTGGTCTTTCGGCATTTCCACAAAATCCTCGCCTACCGACTTAGGTCTGTGGGTGTATTGGACGAGCGACAGAGAGGATTCATATCTGCCGACGGTATTGCTGAGAATGTCTGTGTTCTGCAATCCGCGATCTGGCTGTCCCGATCTAAATGCCGCACACTACACCTGGCATCCTTGGACATTTCCAAGGCCTTTGACTCCGTGTCGAGGGAGGCCATCATTCTCGGCTTGCGGAGTGCTGGTGCTCCTAGTCGATGCGTCGACTATGTGAGTAAACTGTACTCCTCGAGCTGGACACAGCTCAAAGTTGGGCACAGAATGGGCGAGAAGATCGTCGTCCGTAGAGGAGTTCGACAAGGTGATCCCCTATCGCCCTTGCTATTCAACTTGGTCATTGATTTAGCTATAAGGGCGATCCCCGAAGGTATTGAATTATTGTCAAAGAATCGGGAAGGCCCTCAGCCACTTGCAAACATTTAAGCTTTTTGTAGTGCTCTGTGAAGTGCTTTCCATCAGAAACACACGTACAGAGGCGGAGGCGAAGGGGTTAGACAGTGTCCGACTTCCCACTGTCCCACTTCACACGCATTAAGCGGAGAGGCAACAAGTCGCCAAAGAAGGCAACCCGAGACACGCATGTAGCATACTAACTTCGAAACTTCTGGTTTGAGGTTTTGTTGACGAGCCGTATGCTGCGTCTCAAAGACTCGGGAAGGCTCTCAGCCACTTGCAAACATTTAAGCTTTTTGTAGTGCTCTGTGAAGTGTTTTCCATCAGAAACACACGTACAGAGCGGAGGCGAAGGGGTTAGACAGCGTGTCCCACTTCCCGCCGCGTACAGACGTGCTTTCGCAAGCTCCCGCTCCGCGCCTCGTAGCAGCCAGCAGCCTCCAGCCTCCAGCAACAGGACTTATCCAGCACACAGCTAAGTGTATTTTATTACATTTGTCACTGGGTTTATAACGATTAAATATCAAAATTATAAATTCCAGGGATAAATTGGTCATAAATCTGCTCCGCGCGGAAGCCCCGCCCCTTGTGAGGGTTGTTCGGCATGACAAACTCCTCCAACACTTCTAAATCCTACTAGTATTAGGACATACACAATAAGCAGAGATTACGAGTCCAAATTTTTAAGTGGTGCTCCTACTCAAAGAGAAGAAGTAGAGGCAGAGCATAGACTTTGGTTAGAAGACAACTTCTGAGGATTGACATCTATTAATGAGAATGATAAATTTTCGTACTTTCTAAATGCAGCCATATCTATAAATGACTTGGGGAAAAAGGCTGAAGCAATTATACAATTAACAATACCTGGCGGGCCTACGAAGAGAAAGAGAGCTCTACCGGGCAAACGCCAAACATAAAGACTTTGGGGTGGCCAATTCAAAATTCGCCCTGCTCACAGAGCAGCGCGACCATGCTCATACCAAAATCAGGCCGACAAAGGCTGAAGCGGAGCGCGACCTGGCGCTGGCGGCTCCGCGCGCCCCCGCACCAGAACCCCTATGTGCAACATGTGCACTTCACGCGGTCAAAGGAGAGTTTGGTATTCAAACTAGCCAAATGCTTCGTCATCTAATTAGTGACGCGCATGCATGGATTAACGAGATTCCCACTGTCCCTATCTACTTAGTTCGGCGCCGACCGCCGCCGCGTACGGACATGTTTTCGCGAGCTCCCGCTCATCGCTTCGCCGCAGCCCGCAACGATAAAACTGGAAACAGGACTTATCCAGCCTGCATACAGCTAAGTGTATATTATATTTATCACTGAATATAACGTTTAACAATACGATTCTGAATTTCTAGTGATAAATTGGATATCAAAACAATTCCTTACTCCGCGCGGAAGCCCCGCCCCTTGCGAGGGTTGTTCGGACTTAAAGTCTCAAAAATTTTTTTCTCAAAGTCTGGCAGTTAGAATTTTTTTTTTTACTCTTACCGAAACTCGTAACTTCCTCACTAACACCAATGCGTACTTTGTTAACTGCATGTTGTTACAATTAAAGACATTGCACACTTCTACAAACTTAATTTGAGCACAATTAACAGAAAATGAATACTCTGTTGAAAGCGAAATGTGTTTAGAACTTCACGCGCTTAATAATGAGCGATATTTTTTTTTTTTTATTTAATCAAATATAATAGGATACATTTAAGATTTAATTGACAGTATTACATTCATTTTTTTTTTATTGTTGTTTTTTTTTTTTTGGAAATTCGCTTTCCACGCCACTTAAAGGTAGATCTTGTGTGTGACGTGGGATTCATCCTTGATTCAAGTGTTGCATATATACATTTTTTAGAATATAAAATAATATCATTAAAATATTTAAATGATTTGAATCGACATTATATATTCTATATATAATATATTCTCAAACTCAGTGCCCCAATATATTCTTAATCTTTCTCCCGCAATTTAATGTTATTACAATAAATTCAGTGCGTTTAAATACAAATTATAATTCTTATTCTTCAAAATCATTCTTATATTTATTAAATCATTCCTGTGCACTTCACGCGGTCAAAGGAGAGTTTGGTATTCAAACTAGCCAAATGCCTCGTCATCTAATTAGTGAAGGGCATGAATGGATTAACGGGATTCCCACTGTCCAGCATACAGCTAAGTGCATTTTATGTGAATGGATTTACATGAATGGATTAACGGGATTCCCACTATCCAGCATACAGCTAAGTGCATTTTATTATACCTGTGACTTATTTAATAACGAATTAATACTAAAAATTAGATTCCCGCCATAAATTGTATCGAAATTCGCTCCGCGCGGAAGCCCCGCCCCTTGCGCGGGGTGGTTCGGCACGAGAGTCCAAAAAACTTTTATTTTTAATTGCTTAAAAATATTGATATACACACTGAACTATTAAACTGTACACAGATCTACACCTATGCCCACATATTATTGATGAATATGTATTTGGTTGTTTGCTGATCGGTCGTTAATTGTTGACTGGTGACTAATTAGTCAGGTAATCATTTACTAGTTGGTATTACTGATCGATACGCAATTGATTAACTACGTTGATTCTGCGTATGTGATCAAACAACATCCCCTGTGCAATTGCACAAAAAAAACAATAACCACAAAAACTCACATTCCGAACCGCCTGCACGAAAACCGTTAAACTTTCCAAGCCCCGCCTCCTCGCTGTTGCTACGCCAGCCGAGCGCCGAAGCCCCGCCTCCGGCAAGGCGGCCATCGCGGACAGCGGCCATCGCTTAAACGCGCACCGCCCCGCGCCCCTCAAGTCGCTTCCCCTCAAGACGGTACCCTGCGCGCACGAAACTGCGCGTTATTTACCTCATTTCTTTTCATTTTTGTACAGAACACAAGAAGCCGTACTGCCTACGGCTCCCTGTACATATGTGGAGGGCTGTACTCTCTTGCAGTCCTCTTATTAGAGCAAATAAATAATAACAATTCATTCTAAATTAAATTTTATATTTTAAATTCTTTTTTAAAGAAAAAAAAAAAAAAAATAAAAAACAAGATGAACCGTACACCCGAAACGAAAAGATCCTCGGGTCGTCGGACTTCAGCTGCCTCACCGGAGCAAAGCCAAAGCCAAAGGCAGGAAATGTCGAGCGCGGACCCACGCGACGATCCCCTCGAGGCCATTGCGTCCAAATTCACCGACCTCTGCATGGGAAAGTCCAGCAGATGCTCGGTGGCCGAAAAGGGCTACATCGTGGCATACCTGGCGGGCCTAAGACGGGAGAGGGAGTCCAACCGGGCTGCAGTCAACCGGGCTGAAGCCGACAAGGCCGCCGCAACAATCGCCCTGCTCACGGAGCAACGAGACCATCAAATAACAAAGCTAGCCCTTGAAAAGGCTCAAGTGGAGCTGACAACTCCGCGCGCCCGTACACCAGAGACCCCGGCAACCCAGGGCACCACAACAACCCCGCTGATCGCCCCCCTCAGGCCCACGAGATCGTGGGCCGCAGTGACCACTGGCCAACCAAACCACCAACTCGGACCGGCAAAACCGACAGTGATCATCACCTCCTCGGAGGAAACCCCCACCTACGAAGGGACTATGGCTGCCCTTAAAAAGGTAGTCAGCCCCACCGAGCAGGACTTCCAAGTAGTTAGGCGTTCCAAAGGACGCGAGGGTGGCGTCATAATGAAACTGGCGAACTCCGCACAAGCAGACCGCCTGATTAGCGCGCTGACGAACAGCCCTGGACTGAACGCCCAGCGCGCCACAGCCCGCCAGCCACGTCTGATTATCTTTGGGCTTCCAAAGGATACCCCGCCCACTGATCTTGCCAACGCCCTGGCCAGACAGGCCGAAACAGACACAGGCTCCCCCTCTGGCGAAACATCCCAGAAGATCAAATATTCTCACAAAGCAGGTCCCAGAACAGGGAACTGCCACTTCATAATGGAGGTACCGTCGGAGGTACGCTCCGCCCTTATAAAAAAAGGGCAACTGTACTTTGGGTGGGAGTCCTACGGGGTGAGGGACTACTGTGGGGTGACCCGCTGCCTGAAATGCCAGCTCTACGGGCACATGGCCAAACACTGCCGCCGCGAGCAGGTCTGCCCACTTTGCGCAGGCCCTCACGAGAGCAAGGACTGCAGACTGGTGGACAAGACCTCCAAGTGCTGCTCGACCTGCAAGCTCTTCAAGCAGAACACAGACCATCCGACCGGCGATAACGCCTGTCCGGCTCGCCTACACGCGATCCGCCAAGAAGTGGCCCGCACATCCTACTAATGGCTAAGTCCTTCGGCCAGCTTAATGCCAACGGCTGCAGAGCAGTCAAAGGACTTGGACCTAATGTTAGAATCGCAGAATGCGGGTCTCCCCCTCTTGCTGCGGTGGTGGTGCGGGACCCGGACGCGAGGATCCTGAAGCTCTCCCACCTGTCAAACCAACACCAAAGCTGCGTGGAAATCCAATGGGACCACTTCCCCTCTATATACATCATCTCGGTGTACTTCCAACACTCTCTAGGAACCGAGCACTTTCTACCCCCACTCGAACAGGCTCTCATCAGCCTGAGGGGCAAACCAGTCCTGATTGGTGGAGACATAAATATACAATCGGTACTCTGGTGCGAGCGTCTGAGTGAGCGGACTCGTAAACGCCGAGAACCAGACTGCGCGCAAATGGAGGAGTTGATCCAAGCGTACCAGCTCTCTGTGATAAACTCCCCGTCCAGCATACCGACCTTCTCGTCACACGCCTCAGGAGAATCTCACATAGATGTAACTCTAACAAGCTCCTTCTCACACCTCGCCATCGAAGGATGGCAGGTGCATGCCGATGAAACGCTCAGCGACCATCGGCTCATCACCTTCTCTGTTTCACCGCATTCCCCCACGCAGCCTACAACTCAAACTTCTTCTTCTTCCTCTTCTCTTCCGGGGTACTACAGGTCCCCAAGACAGGACAGCGCCTGGGAGGGCTTTAAGGCCAACCTCGGAGAACGTCTCGACCGCCTCGCAGGAATGGCAAGCTCCGACAGTGGAGAGGAGGCAGCCGAGGCACTACAAGAAGCCATCACGCTGGCCGCGGACGAAACCATCGGACGGAGCGGAGCCCGTAAAAAGGCAACCGCAACATGGTGGAACAAAGACTGCGAAAAGTGGAAACAGCAAGTCTCAAGCCTGAGGAGGAAACTCCAAAACACCACAGCGGGCAGATACTGCCCCTGCCACTTAACAAACACCGAACTTGACCGTTTGGTTACGGATTCCGGCCTACCCACTAATGCTTTTCACACCCAACCCAACCCATCACACACACACGAACCACACCAACAGCAAACAAACAACATCAACAACCACAACACAATAAACGAACAATGCAAGCGTTGCAACAGAAACTACATCCACACCGCCTTTGGCGTAACCCCGACAGACTTCTTGCGCACTCTTTTCAGATCGCGCAAGCGGGAATACAAAAAGAGGATTCTCCACCACAGGAGGGAGGCCTGGCGAACCTTCATCACGACCTCGGCAAACCCGGACCCCTGGGGCGAGGCCTACCGAATGGTCACGGCCGGCCCCAACCTGGGCGCGATCCTCGGTGGTATCAACCGCCCTGGCGGCGCGGGCACCACCTGCACGCTGGAGGAGACAGCTGAGGCCTTCCTTGACGCCCTCATTGCCGTGGACGACCCCTCAAAGGACAGCGAACAGGACATACAGACCCGAATTACGGCCGCTCTCCCCCTGGAAACGCCCGCGTCATCGACTCCCACCGTTGCGGAGATCGAAGTAATATTAAAGTACTTAAAGCCCCGGAAGGCACCAGGCCCGGACCGAATTAATATCCCGATTGTAAAGGCGGCTTGGTCAGTCGCACCGCGCGACATCACCAAAGTCTTTTCTCTATGCATCCAGCGGGGAGAGTTCCCGCGCTGCTGGAAGGTTGGTCTCCTCAAGATCATCCCGAAAGTAACGACCAAACCCCCGACAGACCCAAAAGCGTACCGACCCATCACACTACTACCGATTCTTGGTAAGATACTTGAAAAGATGATCGCAAACAGACTGGAAGCCCATCTCAAAACATCGAACACCCCGATCTCTGACCGCCAGTACGGCTTCCGGCCCGGGGTGTCTACCGAAGATGCAATCACGTCGGCCCTGGTGGCGGTCAGAGAGTCGGGAGCGAGGTACGTACTCGCGGTCCTCCTCGACATCTCGGCAGCCTTCGACAGTGCATGGTGGCCGCTGGTACTAGCGAAGCTCAGGCTCCGCGGAACCCCGTCCAACCTGTACAACTGCATACAATCCTACTTCAGGGACAGGCGCGTCATCGTCGATATCGGCCCCACACTCGCCGAAAGGACAGTCACCAGGGGATGCCCACAGGGATCGGTCCTCGGACCGCTCCTGTGGAACATCCTCTTTGACGACCTTCTCACACTCCTGCTGCCCCCGGGATGCCAGGTCAGGGCTTACGCGGACGACGCCCTGCTGACAGTGGAGGCGCGATCCCGCGCCGAGCTCGAGATCCTCACCAACACATCCCTCGAAACCATTGCATCCTGGGGACGCAACAACAAACTGTCCTTTGCCCCCCACAAAACCGAAGCCATCCTCCTTAAGGGGAAATTCCACAAAGCACGCCCGCCCATCATTAACTTCCAGGGGACAAGGGTCAAACTGGCCCAGTCCGTCGTTTACCTGGGAGTCACCCTTGACTCCGCACTATCCTTCCTGCCCCACGCCAAGGCGATCACTACCAAAGGCAGCAATGCCTTCGGGAAAGTCGCCCGCCTCTCGCAATCGGAATGGGGTCTTCGGGGCCGAGCTCTGCGTATTCTCTATGATTCTGTTTTCCTAGGCACAGCGGCGTACGCGGCGGTGTGCTGGGCGGAGAGAACTCTGAAAGTCGAGGTCCGCGGAGCGGTTCTCTCTGGCCAAAGGCCAGCGCTGCTGATGATGACGAAGGCCTACAGATCAGCCTCCACCAGGGCTCTCCCGGTCCTGGCTGGAGTGCTCCCGCTCGACAGACAGCTCCAACTTTCGGCTGCCAAGGGCCGCCTCCGGCGTGGCCAGTCGGCAACGGTCAACACGATCACTGTCGACCCACCCGAACGGGGTAAACGTAAAGCCACTATTGAAAAAGTTCGCATGCTCATCATGGAACAGTGGCAACGAGACTGGGAGGAGGACAACGAGTGCATGCTTCGAAACTACTTCCCCTCGGTTGGCGACCGCTTGGCCGCCAAGTGGCTCGTGCCGGATTACTACACAAGCCAGTTCCTAACTGGCCATGGATTCTTCAAGGCGCATCTCTTCAGACTCAACTGCCCCAACACACCAACGGCAGAGTGCCCATGCGGCGGCGGTATCCCCCAGGACGCACCTCACGTTCTGTGGGACTGCCCGCTGCACCACTCTGATCGGGTTGCGCTCCTTGATGTTATCCTACCGGCACCAGGCCCGGTGGGATACACAGAATTTGTTGCCACCAAAAAAAACTACGCAGCCTACAAGCGCTTCTGCGCCACAGTATGCAAACATTTTGAACCACCATAAGATTAGACAAAACAAAGATAAAGACACAACAAGACACAACAAAGACACACGAAAGACCAGACACAACAAAGACACAACAAGGACACATGAAAGACACAAGAGTTAACACTCCTCTTCTTGACACAATCTTGCAACCTGACACAAACAACAATTCCACAAACACACGCAATTAAGCGGACTGGCAACAAATCATCAAGGAAGGCAACCCGAAACACGCACGTAGTATACTAACTTCGAAACTAAACTGAGGTTTTGTCGACAAGCCGTATGCTGCGTCAAAGAATCGGGAAGGCTCTCAGCCACTTGAAAAAAAAAATATTAAGCTTTTTGAAGTGCTCTGTGCAGTGTTTCACTCAGAAACACATGAACAGGGCGGAGGCGATGGGGAAAGACAGCGTGTCCCTATCTGTTAAAACATCGCCGTCAATGCGGCGACAATATCCTGGCGTGGCGTTTGGTCCGAGAAGTCAGTGAATGCCTTATTGGCCGCTGGCGTATCAAGGCAGACGTTACGAGGCATTACAACCCGGGCACTTTACGGGTCCAAATTGAATTTTAGTAGATTCATGTGTACGACATCTGGGGCTGGTATGATGAGGGCCCCTAGGAGACCCATATAAGGTAGTGAACAAACAGTCTGGAGTCCTGCCGCGTCGGGGATCGACGGTTCCGGCTACCTGTCAAACGAGATTCCCAATACGGTGCGGAGTGGAGGGCGGCCACCTGCCTTAAGACAAATGTAGTGCAACCGATCCGCGGTTTAATGGACCTTTAGAATCAATCGAATAGAAGTAAAATCGTGCGTTGACAAGACGTCTATAAGACTTAAGAATCAGTAAAAGTTCGCGACACTTAAAATTTGGCAAAACTTAGTAAAATCATGCGACAGAAAAACTCCGCATTGCGGTCCAACCGTGTGATCTAGATAGGCAGTCAAGTGGTGGAGTCTGCGTTGCAGACAACGACTGAGAGCGCCCCGTACGGTGATGCGTACGGATTAGAATCAAGCAAACATTAAACCAAAGGAGGTGCGCTCGGACGGCTCGTTAGTCCTGGATTGGTCACTATGCGGGTGACGAATATGCGCGAACCTGTGCACTACACGCGGTCGAAGGTGAGTTTTTTACACAAACTAGCCAAATGCCTCGTCATCTAATTAGTGACGCGCATGAATGGGAAAGGGTCTCATTGGGCGGGCCTCCTCGTGGCGAGACCTGGAAATGTCGAGGTAATGAGTTAGTGGATCATACATGCGATCCCTCATGGGCCCCATAGCTGTGGTTGGGTGACCCCTTATATGCCGATAAGCGTTAGAGAATTGGGGACGGCTCCTGGCTCCCTATTTCTCTGCAATTTTTACAACATCTTTTGGGAGTGTCCAGGCTCACGCCTGGGCACTCCTCTATTTTATGCGAAATTTTATGTGTTCACGGGGCGTCAGCGGGCTTGCTCGTCGGCGCCCCCTTTTGCTATGCGAATTCTACGATTAAACGGGGCGTAGACCGGTCACGGTCTGCGCCCCTTACCCTATCAACTGTGTCAGGGGACGTCGGCGGGCCTAGGCTCCCGGCGTTCCCGCCTATTTTCTGTATTTTTGCGGCGCTTTATTATTGTATATATATAATTGACGTGTGATGGAATACGAAGCCAAGGGGCTCTGGCTGGAGCGCATGGGGCCTTTTTGGCCGAGATTTGATGTATAGGCGTTTGGTAGATGATCCACTACTCTAAAGTCATCTCGGCAGCTAACCACCCTAGAAGGCGGGGCGGGGTGCGTTGTCTGCCAAGGCAACACATTCCGCTACTTAAAGCCTGTCTTATGGAATCACAAAACACAATTAAGCGTCGGACACGCCGTGCTAGCAGGCGCGGCGTCAACGCTTTAAGCTGCCCAGGCCGGAGCCAAAGCGGCCGGGCGAATGAATCGGTAGGAGATGGATGCAGAGTCGCACCACAAGTCGAGCAGGGACAGTTCAAATGCGAGCACTGCCATAATGTTTTCACCACCAAGACTGGTGTGGGCATACACAAAAGTCGAGCCCATAAGGACGCTGCCAATGACCAGGTGTCATCATACATCATTTTACTCCAGTAGGAGTGAAATTGTTAGAATCAATCGAAATAGGTAAAATCATTCACGTTGAAAGTCTAAAGACTATAAAAAGCATAAAAAAGTTTGCAAATTTCAGTTTTGGAAAAACTCAGACCCAGATAGCTGTCAAAGACGGCCACTGGAAGACATTGGTAGTTACATGAATGGTATGAGCGAGGAGCCCAATACTGTGATGGTATGGATTAGTTTACCTGATCTAGATAGCTGTCAAAGACACCGGAGCAGCGTGTACTGTGCGTGGTACGCATTAATTTATGTCACACAGCGGAACTCTGATCAACTGTTCTAGCATTGCATAGTATGTTTTCCCGTTTGGATTTTTTTAAATGTCCCAGCAAACACCCAGATGAAGTATGTTAAATAATACCACATTAAGTGTTCCCAGATCTATCCTCTAAGTGCCACGGTATTAGTTTTAAGATCACACACCATCAAGTGTACAGTAGATGAATTAATAATTGTTCCCATAATTGTGAAAGTGTTGTAAGTCAAGAAATTGTAAAAAACGAGTTATTCGTTTATTTCAGTTCCCAATGTTGTGAATTAATATAATCTTCATCCAACATTAATTTTAAAAATCTAAATATACCATTTTATGCAACATGAAGTTGTCACTTTCATTGGTTTTGAACCAACATCAAAACACAAACCTTTAAATATCTCAGAACGAATAAAACATGACTTACACCACTTTCATTATCATGGGCTCAATTAATTATTTAAAGTGAAGATCTGCAAAACATGTGTTCACCCACTGATCACTTCAAGAACAGACTGCGATTCATAAATAATGTTTATGTTTGTACTTTGATAAGGCTTAAGGTTAACGAATGATATCATAAAAAATACATTTACACATGTTTAACACGTTGAGAAACACTAATGGTTAGAGGGAACGGAGCAGGAAGAGGAACAGGAGAGCTTCAGTTGGGTGGCACCAATAATGTGATAAGCTGAAAAGACAAATTATCCCATACTTTATAACAATTAACAGTTACCTAACTAAGATGTAATCAATCTAATTACAATTGGATCATTTATAAGAAATTGAGAAATACGTAGTTTCATAATTAAATTACTACACCACGTAGTGTAATCACCAGGTGGTTCACGATATCTAAATCGAGTGAAAAAAAACTACAAGATGTTCAACACATGGTTAGATGTAAATTAAAAAATCAAAAATCAAGTGGAGTACTTAACAGCTCATTCAACAAAATATCCATTCGTAGAAATAACTCATAGCCACATATACCTAGTTGTTTTATTAGATCCTTAACACTATCCAGTCTGATTACACAATGTGTGTGTAATCACTGGGCCGAACGTTAAAAGGCGGGTCACACAACATGTGTGTGATCGTTCTGCCAACGCTTAGTGGCAGACTATACACAGCTTGTGATTTTTTTCAAACGTTATGTATAAATGTCCAAGAAATTGAAAGAATAAAATGAAGATATCTCCGATTTGTACTAAATGATTATTAAACACAGAAATGAACCTACCTTGTCCTTGGTTCATTAGCTGCATCGTGTTTAGGCGAGCCCCAGTGTGGGACACTGGACACCCGGTTAGTCATCAAGTCATCAACCTACAAGAAAAAGATCGCAAATGGTTTAAATTTGATTGGTGGTGTCAAAAGGTAGAAAAACTACATTGACTTCTATTTAGTTAGCAATTCCATAAAATATATTCAACAACTAATCAATTTTGGAAAGAAAAATGGTGCAATATTCATTATTTTTTGTTCTAGAAAAGCATCTTATAAAATATAATGAAAAGAAAGAAGTATAAAATTAAAGCTTAATTAATATCAGTAAATAATTTTAATCAAATGAATGACATAAATGAAAGTATTTTTCATCTTTTAAAGAGGGCCAGAATGAGACATTTGTATTTGTGGTGAGAATGGCCCTTTACAGTTGATACTATTTCCTTTTATTTCTCACATTTTGAGCATCGAGCTGAAAGCATCTTACGTATACTAAATAATGTGAGATCAATTCAATTATTACTATGAAATTTAACAAATAACGAAATGTATTAATTTCACTGGCTAAATGAATGAATACTTTGTACTGAATTCAATTACAACAAGTGATTTGATTTGCTTAATTCCTTGTACAAAATGCAGTCTATCCATCTGATCCGGCAAAACACTTTTGATTAACTCAACCGGCCCGTTGAGACCGGATTTGTCCCCCAATGGTTTTATTTTTCTTTGGGGATATCTTTAAAGTAAAGTTTAGATTATCAAGCCAGGGTCTATTGAAGAATTAAAGAAAACATGTTCAATGAAATGTAAAACATTGCACCAACCACTTTTCGGGCGGTAATGGAAAATTTTCAGTCCAGGTTGCAGGAGTGTAAAAATAAACAAGGTTCACACTTACATAGTGTTATCTTCAACAATAAAACACTGATTTGTATACTTTAAAATACAATATACATTTTTGATTCACATGTTTATTCTTTATAGACATTTTAAATGTTAAGATGTTCCGAAATTTACAACATAATGCAATACAGAAATTGATAGTAAAAATTATGCAATTAAAAGTAGAGTGAAGATCGTCCCTGCTATAATTTTGTAAACAAAAGAAATGATTTTTTGGTCAAAACAGAACACCAGAAATCAACAAGTTTTTATGAAAGCCCTCCAAAGCCGGTGGTATTCAATCTTTCTGGTAATAAGGATATTGTCTATCGATGATAACAAACTGGCAATGTTTCGCATGACTCCTTGTTTTGGACAAAAAAATCAGTGTCTTTGGCGATCAATTTTTAGGTCCCATGATTTTGTAACAATATATTTCCCGGAACCCTCAGAGACATGCGATCATCACAAGTCAAGGAAGCCAAAGCCGCAAATGTCATCACTGGGTTATAAACTAAACCACCCTCAGATCACTATAATTTTATCACGGGGCACTGTCATCCACAACAAATAAAATTGCCACCTTTATTTTTTTGGCAATATTTTACTTATTAATGGAAGTAGCCTTCACCAGTGCATAGGCATCATCATAGGGTTTCAATACAAAGGGCATCTGATAAAAGTGGCGCCCCTACATCTGATCTACAATCTACGGAACACAGATGTTCAATCAGTTCACTGACTTTTTCATCATTACTATCGTGGTTACTGCTCATGTGATTAATGAAATTTACATTTTCTCAGTGCATCCTAATTTACTATAAAAGTATTTTTGCTTAAATCTGTTAAATAACTAATTTTTTTTGTTGGAGATTGCTCTCACTGCCCATTAACTTTACACGTGTGCTTCTTATGAGCACCTGCCCAGCTATTCTTAACCCTCTGCACTCCTTTGCCAGCCGACTTGGCCAATTGTACGGTACAACTCCCTTGTCTCTTATGCTGAGCTAAAGAAGATTGCAGAGGATCGAGAAGAGTAAAGATCGAGATGCAAGATTTTACTGCGGCAAACCAATCCACCGGATTGATACTACGAAGAGAAGAAAAATTAAAAGAGCTGAAGCTGGGTTTGAAACAAGTATGTACTTAATTATCACAAGAAAGAGAAACAGCATTTGTGCGAGTTGTCTTTCAAAGCAGTTAAAAGCTTTACATTCAAAACTTTCACTGATGTTTTGAGCTTTCTTCGAAGAACCATTGATTAAATCCACGGAGGTTCTGTCCTGAAAAGGTAGACTTTCCACACTATCTCTCTGAATCAAACAGTTACAGATTTTGCTGAGAATATAAACAAACAAATAAAATAATTAGGAGGTAAAATGATTTATTTTTTTATTGAATGTGATGAAAGATACGAATTTCAACATTTATTAGG
The DNA here is from genome assembly GCA_022606575.1 of Glossosoma conforme. NCBI lineage: Eukaryota > Metazoa > Arthropoda > Insecta > Trichoptera > Glossosomatidae > Glossosoma > Glossosoma conforme. The sequence goes on from JAGTXR010000313.1 coordinate 52,283, forward strand.
AATTAGTAAAAATATCGATGTTTGATACTACAGGGCAAGATGCTCTATATTGTGTCCTTAATCTTGAACGAAAAATACAATTTGCCGATCTCAAAATGAGCCTCTCTAGCAACTGATGGAGCGCCGTCGATGTCGGGGAAAGAATGCTTTTGTGGCATTATTAATGAATAAAATATCTAAAACTTATCCTTTATAAAAAAACCAAATGCATTGTACAATTCATACAAATGGAAAATATAATTATTCTGTCATAAAATATATTAATTTTATAAGATTTGAGGCAAAAATCTGCTTTTCTGAGTGATTTCATCTGTTCAGCGCGTATGACCGCTGTGGGATCAACCAACATGCCTGCAGTAGTCCATTTGGCAGTCCATTTACAAAATGGTCAACGAGTTTATTTTATAAATCGAACGCGGCAGACAGAGCGGCACGTCCACCGTCGACAACATTAACAAGTTTCTTCACAGTCTGTCAAACTGATGATTTTGCTCGCACTTTGCTGAATGTTGACATGCCACGCTATTACACATGGAATGCATCATCAAAATCGTTCAGCGTCGAAAACAAGGAACACCAGTTGAAGTACATCCAAATGTATTTGCTTCAGACGCTCTGGGTCGCATCAACACAGTACATCCAAATAACGATTAATGTTATTATTTGCGGTTGTTGTTGGTGAATGTTCGTGGTCCAACATCGTTTAAACAACTGAGAACAATTAATGGACAGCTGTGTGCGACTTACCGTGAGGCACGTCAACTATTACATTTACTTGAGAACGATTCGCACTGGGATGATACGCTCAAGGATTCCCTAATAACTTCATCGCCGCATCAAATTCGTACATTGTTTGCAATTATCACATCGACATGTTTCCCCTCGAATCCAAAAGATTTGTGGGTTAAGTATAGAAATGACATGTCTGAGGGTGTTTTGCATCGTGTGCGCCGTCAAACTTTGAATCCTACACTACAAATGACTGCAGAAATTTACAACGAGACATTGATCATGATAGAAGATATGTGTTTATTGATGGCAAATAAAGTATTGTCGTGTTTGGGAATGACAGCACCAAATCGTCATATGCACGATGCATTAACCACGAGTTGCAAAGAGAACAACAGTACGACATTGAAACATTGGCCGAAACAGTTCGTACATAAATGTGCCACAATTAAATCAACAACAAAGAATTGCGTACAACACTTTGATATAAGCTTTGAACAGTGGATCTGATGGAATTTATTTCCTTGATGCTCCCGGAGGAACCGGAAAAACGTTCTTAATTTCATTGCTTTTGGCGAGGATTAGATCGCGAAATGATGTTGCTCTAGCGTTGACTTCATCTGGAAAGCTGCGACTCTGCTAGAAGGCGGGCGAACTGCACATTCTGCCTTGAAATTACCATTAAACATGCAAATCACCGAAACACCAATTTGCAACATCGTCAAAAATAGCGCAATGGCCAAGATCCTACAGGTATGCAAATTGATTGGTTGGGATGAATGTACAATGGCCCATAAGAGGTCACTGGAGGCACTGGACAGAACGTTGAAAGATCTTCGTGACAACCAAAATATTTTTGGTGGAGCCATGATTCTGTTGTCAGGTGATTTTCGTCAGACTCTTCCAGTTATTCCCCGATCAAATGTTGCTGATGAACTAAATGCATGCCTAAAATCATCGAATTTGTGGCAGTATGTAAAGACACTCCAATTAACAACTAACATGCGAGTATTTTTGCAACAAGATGAAACTGCAAATGTGTTTGCGAAGCAATTGTTAGACTTTGGAAACAATGAAGTTGTAGTGGACACCTTGACCGGATTCATCACATTACCCACAGATTTCTGTCACATCACAGACTCAAAAGAGGAGCTTATTCAGTGTGTTTTCCCAGATATAGCGCAAAAGTTCAATAACCATAATAGGCTGGGTGAACGAGCAATATTGGCAGCGAAAAATAAAGATGTCGAGGATCTATATGCGACCATTCAGAATTTTCTTCCAGGACAGTTGTTTTCCTGCAAATCAGTCGATACCGTTATGAACCAGGATGACGTAGTCAACTATCCCACGGAGTTTTTAAATTCACTGGAATTGTCTGGATTACCACCTCACAATTTGCGGTTAAAAGTAGGATCAGTTGTCATCATGCTGCGTAACATTAATCAACCTCGACTGTGCAATGGAACAAGACTGGCTGTGAAAAAGCTGATGAATAACGTCATTGAGGCAACAATCATAAAAGGAAAATACAAAGGAGAGGATGTCTTGATCCCGCGGATACCGATGGTTCCAACGGATTTACCATTCGATTTTAAACGCTTACAATTTCCCGTACGTCTGGCCTTTGCGATGACCATAAATAAATCGCAAGAAGTTTGCGGAATCAACTTGAAGTTTCCCTGTTTCGCGCATGGACAATTATACGTCGCGTGTTTGCGCGTCGGAAAACCGTCTTCTTTGTTTATTCACGCACCACAAAACAAAACAAAAAGTTTATGAGAAAGCTTTAAATTGATTAACAGACTGTATCAACTTCATGCTTCATTAAAAAAAAATGCTTTTTTATTAAATACGGATTCGTTATGTTTGTTTAAGATTATTTTATACAAAAGGTTAAGTTTTTTATTTATCGATTGAGGCAGTATGAAGTCTGCCGGGTCAGCTAGTCATATATAAATAAAAGAATTTTTGAATTTATCCCACAGTATATTTGTAGACATGTTTCGACCACGTCGAATGGCCGAAACAACAATAGTGACGGAGAGATGCAACTATCTCCTAGTAGAAAATGAAATACAGCTTGTTTGTCAATATACATATTTTATTTGAACTGCCAATGTGCGCAATCGTGTTACTAATGATAATAATCAATTAACTATTATAGGGATAATATAAATAAGAAATCGAGTGCGGGTGAAATTGAAAAGGTGTCAAGAATTTAATACTATAAACATTCTTCTTCTTCTTCGTGTCAGCGACGTCAAATTATTTTTTCCCAATATCTGGCAAGTTCGATAGTTCGTGTGTTGCCCAGCATTAGGTCCCGAGATGTGCAACTTGTTGGGCACATGGAGCAGCATCGTAGGTGTGAGGCGGTCTGCAGGTCTCCACAGTCGCACAATAGTGTCTCTCCCTGCCGAAGCATTCCCCACCGCTCGAGGTTGTCCATTGTTCTACCAACTCCGGTTCTTAATCTGTTTAGGGATTTCCAGGTCCGCCAGTCAAGGCTCTTGCCAGTTGGGAGGCCTTCCTTTGGAGTAATGAAATCCTCTGGTGCGATTTGTTGCCAGAGTTGGAGTCTCATTTTCAGGGCCGGATGTGAGAGGTTGTGTGGATTTCAGAAAGCTGCTTCGAGACTTCAATCTTGGTGTTAGGGGATATCTGATTATACAAGCAGTGGGACGGTTGGTTGATTGCCTTACGCATTTCTTCGGCGCATATGACTTTGCGTCTTATGTTCGGTGGTGCGATACCAGCCAAGGGGTATAGTTTAGAAATGGGTGTTGGTTTGAGGCAGCCTGTGACGACTCTGCATGCATCATTCAGGGCAGTATCCACTTGATTACAGTGGGCTGATCGACCCCACACTGGTGCCGCATATTCTCCGGCTGAGAAACAAAGTGCTAAAGCTGAGGTACGAAGAAGGGGTGGTTGGGCTCCCCAGTGAGTGTTGGTCAGTTTGCGGATGAGGTTGTTCCTTGTTGCAACTTTCTGTTTGGTGTTGCTGCAATGACGCCTGAAGGTGAGGGTGCGATCTAGAGTGACTCTGAGGTATTTTGGATGGTCGCTATGTTCCAGTACTCTACCTTCCCACGTGACACGAAGCTTTCTGTTAGCTTCCCTGTTTCTAAGGTGGAAACACATTCTACATACAACATTTTACATTCCTTGTACAAGAATCAAACAGATATTATTATCAAAATATGCACAAATTTAAAATATACAAGAAATCTCTCAAATGGAAAGACATTACAATACAAGACATGAAGAAATTTTTGTGACTTATTATTCTTATGGGACAAGTCCGTAAGGACGGTCCACAAAGTGCGTAGTGAAACCCGGTATATGTGTAAATTCTGTGCTGTACCATTACATAAAGGGAACTGTTTCCAACGATATCACACTTTTAAACAATATAAGTGTTTATTGTTTTGTATTTTACAAAATATATATCATGTTGACCGTGCATAAAATGACTAAATAATATGAAAAAATACGACAAAAGTGCAGTTTTTTCCAATGTTTTATATTTAACCTTGAATATTATAATTTTTTTATCCAAAAATATAAACATTTGTGACTGCATAATAATAGAAAATTTCATTTAAGGTAAAGTACTCAATTTTTTATTTAAATATGATCAATAGTTCAGAAGTTATAGCTGTTTTACGTGAAACGTAATTTGGCGCGCGAATCTGGCAAAATTGCCCGCTTTACGGAGTGGATTAATAAAAAAAACCCCCCGCAAACAATGTGTTAAGGTGATTTGAAGTTTTTTATTGTATCGCCTTCTGTACTTAGTTTTGAATTTTTACTGCCGTGATTTTTTTTCCGATCTATATTGCTGAAATGGAAAGATACTTAGGAATTGAGGACATATTAATGAATAGTGACAATGAGGAAGAAAACATCGAAGATATTGATGATATATCAATGGAGTTTAATGATTCTTCTTCTGATGATGATGAGGAACCAGATATTTAACCTAGTGCAAAACGTAATCGAGAAGAATAAAAAATGTGGAACAACTCCAAATTTATGTTTTTATACCTGTTTATTTATTTATTTTTATAACTGCTATAATAGTGAAGAGTGGGGTGTTTTTAATGTGTATCGATGGTTTGCGATCCCTTAAATCCGCAATCGATTTTTTAATGACACAACTTTAAAAACGTGAGTAATATTTTTTTTACTATCTTTTATCTTCTTTCATATTCTTGTATCATGATTTGATAAAAAAAATGTTTGTATTTTCCATGTCAAAAAAACCTCACTCCCCATAGCTTTGACCATATAAATTATTCTACTCCCGGAAAGGTTAACATTTCAATAGGGCAAAATGGTCCACACCTCGGAAGCATCGGGTTAATAATCCCATCTTGTGAAAACATTATAGATGTGTTGGATTATCTTTGCATGTAGTATTTGTCAGTTTGGGAACAAGTTCAGGACTTACCGTCGAGGGCTATCACCACACGAGAGCTCAGGAAGATCCAATCCCGGAGATAGAGGGATCTCGCACTCTTTCTGGAAGGGGGAATAATAAAAAAATATCATTACATCTACTACAGGAAATGGAATTTGTTTTTGTAAAAACTTCTGATATATCATATTTATTTGTGTTAGTTTTGGTTATGTGGAATATAAACAAGTGATATATAAAGATATTGGCATTATCCTGTATTGACTTGTACAATAATATATATTAGAGTGGTGTGAATGCAGCTTTATGTGAACAACAAATTGAGTAATAATTGTTTTACTAATACATGATGAATCAAAAATTGAAAAATTCTTCAAAATAATATTCTAAATAAATATAATGATAGGGTTAACAGTATTGTTGGGTAGGAAAAATAATTGTTATGGTGATTTTGAATGGCACAATGTTTCAGAAATGGCATCTACAAGTAGTAAATAATAAAATTGAATGAATTGATAACAATTGCCCAGAGAAATGCATAATCCCCTAATATTTGTAGAATCTAAATAGGTTCACTTCTAACCAAGAGTCTACTACATTATTATTGACACACATTTATCATAATGTTACCAATTTTTATATTTGAACTTTTATTTCATTTTGTGAATAAGTTTATTTTTTAACTTTTTATTACATTTTGTGAATATGTCTATTGTGATTACATTTATATATTTTTTGTGAATACTTTTATAATTGAACTTTTTATTTTTGCGTGCTTAGTCATTGAATTTTATTGTGAAATTTGAACTGGGAGTTTTCATTGTGATTTTTTTTAGAACTATTCTCACTTTTACATTTTTATTTTTTGCACCCACTTTTATTTCGAGTTTTTTAGAATATTCAACTATTTATATTGCTGTAAAATTTCAAGCGAAAAACTAATTTGAAAATGAATCAAGTGGAAGCGTAATCAAGAAACCTGAAGAGATGATGAACTGGACAAAAACTCCGTAGGTCTAGGCGCAAAGGTGTGCCTAAAACATCATTTCCAAAGAAAGTGGCCCGTGGTTATACAAAAGCATATAGAAAAGGAAAAGTGATGGTACTGAGGTGGCGAGACAAGAAGGATGTCTTCTTCCTATAAACTGTACATAGTTGTACAATGATTGAAGTGGCCGCCGGTAAACAAAGACTAACTGTTGCCAATGAATACAATTGTACTATGGGGGGTGTTCTAAAAAATTCTAGAAGGAATGTAGATTTGAAAATCTACAAAAAAAATCGCCCACCACGGAAGCCCATATCGCCCACTAGTGGGCGGTACGGACCAGGTTGACGACCCTTGGTGTAGATCAACATTTAGCCATTTGACTCTTTGTGAAACGTATTTGTTGTCTATATATAAAACAGAGGAACTGAAAACAATTCCAACTTCCGGGAAAAATCATAATGCAATATTTGGAGAAATACCATTCCCCAGAATTTGCGTCCGAAAGAGACCCTCTGCGACTCCAAATTCATTGCGCCTTACTGAAAAGCATTTCATTGCTGTCATTCCACCAGCAAATAAGTGCCACAAGACGATGCGCCGTTTGCTGTTTCAAAACGGATGAAAAGGGGGAAAAGTAAGACGAGAAATACGATGTTACAGTCCCGATTGCAATGTAGTTACAATACCAAAAAAATATTTTTAAATGTATTTTGATGTAACCATAAAATGTTACACGTAAAATAAACTTTTAAAAAATCAATTTGTTTTAATTATTTCCACTGGTTTTCAACCCCTGATATTCTGAATGCACCAAAACTGTTGTAAACACAGCTATTGTGAGCTCTGATGTTATTTACATACATTGTTGACATGATTTTAGCAACAAAAAAAAGACGATTTTTTTAAGACTACTTTTTGGAAATAAACCCGATGCTGTGGTTAATATTGAAATTGCAAGACTTATTTTTTTTAATAATCATATCTTAGTAAATTAATTTTTACAACAATATGGTTAAAACAGAACAATGCTGCCATTGTAACAACTTACCTGTCACCATAACACCACGAGTCTCCATCCTTATCGATCCTCCGCCTTCCGTATCCAGGTCACTCCCGCTCTTCTTATGTCGTCAGTCCATCTTGCAGGGGGTCAGTTCTTGGGCGCCATTCTAATACTTTTCTTCCCCATCGACCGTCGTCTCTTTGACAAATATGTCCTGCCCATTGCCACTTGAGTATGCCTATTCGTTGTGTATCCTCCACTGCTTGAGTTCTTCTGCTTATTGCCTCGTTTCGGATTATATCTTTCAGACACTTCTCTCATGGATCTCTCCATAGCACGCTGGGTGACCTTTATTTTATGTGTCAGACTTGCCGTCAGATTCCACGTCTCTGCACCATAAGTTAGTACAGAGAGGATGCATGGGTTAAACGCCTCAGTTTTAAGACATTGTGCAATTGTTGCTTTAAAAATGTACGTAAGTTTTCATTCATAAAATATTAGAATATTGAAATATATTCCAAAAAAATCCATTACAAACAATTTATGTGTTTTTTTTTGGTGCAAGCATTCATCCAAATGGCTCTTTTTTTGTTTCTTTTTCTCTTTAAGCCATCTTTTCCTAGTAAAATGAACTCTGAGGGGAGCTGCCACGATTCCAGTGTTGATCAAAAAACACCCGTTGTGAACCGATCTCCTGCGTCAAGGTGAATTTTCCTGAAAAAATAAATAGAAATAAATCAAAATCAATATCTAAATTGTATAAGCTCCAGCGGAAAGCTTTGGAACTCTCTTCCAGTGTGTTTCCTACTTCGGTGTTTCAATGACAAACAATTTCTTCTTTTATATAACGAACAAATCCATCTTATACAGTGGTACCTCGACATAAGAGTTTAATTCGTTCCGCACCTTGCTAGTATTTCAAATTACACATCTCAAAGCAAATTTCCCCAGAGATTCCCGCATCATCCTTATTATTTACAGGAATTTACTATGAAAGCTGAGACTGCTATTTTACGGGTGAGGGGTCAAATCACACCAACCGGGGAGGGGGGTATTTTAGAGCTCAGAAATCAATTGTTTTTTATTTATTTTTTTAATCTGTCGGGAATTGAATCTACGACCTTTGGCTTATAAAGCGCTTGCTTTATATATCCTAGAATGAGAAATGGACAGTGGCAGCTGATAGGACTAAGTGGCGGCAGTTTATGGTTACAGTATGTTTCGTATATAGAAAGATTAAAAACATTTAACCGTTGAAAGAGAACCAGATTACATGAAGGAGGAAACACAGCACAGGAAGGGCATTCTATAGTTTATATATATTTTTTTATAATTATATACTCATAATTAAAAAAAAAAATTGCAGTGGAAATAGTTAAGAAAAATGAATATTCAAAATATTATTTTATCATTTTACATTGTTGTAATGAAATTGTTATTGAATATTGCTGTAAAAAAGGTTGGTATATCAAAAATAATTATGTATTGCCTACACCAGGGATGGCGAACCTATGGCACGCGTGCCACAGGTGGCACGCGAGACGATTTTGCGTGGCATGCGAATGAGGAGAAAAAATAAAAGTGTATAAGAAAAAATAAAAAGAGTTATAGAAATAGTATTAAAAAAATATTTAAATAGCGATGTGTATTTTCTTCATTCATAAATAATTTCAGAAACGAAGGATATGACGACAGTTATGCATAAATAAATCGCACTGTTCAATGCTTCCCGCGCGGTGCTAGTTACTTAAGGTGTTTTTTTTTGTAATGAAGTTCATTCCCAGCACGAGCTGTTCCGAAGTGTTTGATTCATCCACGACATATGTCGCACTGCGCGCTCTCGATCCGCATTAGATCATCAGCTCTCCTGTGGTTTAGGTGTATAATTGCTACTCTTGTGGATGAATATGATTTATCGACAATTTAAATTTGACGATTTGATGTGTCAGTGACAGAATAACTCTTTACCTAATCGGACAGTTTTTCGACGATCAATTTGTGCTATTAAAACAATCTGATTAATACAGAAACAAACTGTTTATTGGCACCCACAAAGATGGCTGTACCATATAAGAAACAAAAACTTGGTGAAGCCAGCAGTAAAAATTCTGGCAGACAATTTCAAAATTGGTGGACTGAAATGTACGGTGTAATTGAAAGAAGTGACAAAGCAATATGTGCTATATGTTCTGTGTCAGTGGTATCTAGAACATCATCTGTAAAAAGACACTATGAAACAAATCATAAGGAACTTCTTGGCAAAAGCAGAGATGAACAATAAGAATATATTTTAAGAGCAATCAAAAACAAAAATCTACAATCGAGTGCTTTAAATAAGTTTGTTAATAGTAATTCCAATTATGTTGCTGCTAGCTTTGAAATAGCCAAAATAATTGCCAAAAATGGAAAACCATTCAGCGATGGAGACTACATCAAGAATACATTTTTAGAATGCGCACCATTTCTTTTTGAGGATTTTGGAAATAAAGAAAAAATATTCGAAGGAATAAAAGAATTGCCTATCGCTCGAAATACAATAAAAGACAGAATGTTGAAGATGGGTAAAAATGTAACATATCAACAAAAAACAGATATAAAATTATGTGATTGGATTTCTATTTGTCTTGATGAAAGCACTGATGTCACTCTCTCGGCTCCATTAGCTATTTTTGTTTGATATTTTGTTGGTAATAAAATAATGGAAGAATTAATAAGTTTGGTATCTTTACCAGAAACTACTAAAGGCACAGATGTTTGCAAAGCAGTTGTAGAGGCTCTTCTAGAGCAGAAATAAATTTGTTGAAAATCGTTTCAGTAAGTACAGATGGTGCACCCAGTATGATTGGCCAAACAGCAGGATTCGTCAATTTATTTACAAAGTTTGTTGGCCATCCACTGTTAGTATTTCATTGTATAATACACCAGGAAGCGCTGTGTGCAAAGGATGGTCTTAAATCTTTTGAAGATGTGATGAAACTTGTGACTAAGATAGTCAATTATATTGCTGCGCATCCTTTATGCAAAAGAAAATTTGAATCATTATTATTTCATAATGATTCAAATTAATAATGGATTAACGATGTATAATAACGTTCGTTGGCTTAGTCGCGGCAAAGTACTTCAGCGTTTCGTCGAGTGCTTTGATGAAATTTATGTTTTTAAGTAACCAGAAAATAATTCAGTATGAAGAATTATCAGATGTTGAGTGGATTTCGAGATTGATGTTCTTTACTGATTTTTGCTCCCATTTGAATGATCTAAATATAAAATTACAAGGCCGTGGCAAAATAATTACTGTTATGTTTGATAATATAAAAGCATTTGAAGCTAAGTTACAAATATTTAAGCGTGATATAATGACCAGAAATTTTAAGTACTTTCCCAACCTAAAAAAATACATGATGGATCTGGAAATCCATGAAAAGCCAGACGTAGGAAAATTAATAGAATCATTTGAAAATGCTTTGGACGCAACAATAGAACAATTTTCAAGAAGGTTTGTTCAGTTTCGACAACTTGAAGAAACTACAAAATTTATTACCCATCCAGACACATATAAGTATCAACAATTAAACTTAACAATATGTGAATACATGGAATTAGATGATTTTGAAATGGAATTGGTAGATATTCAGTCGAGTTCGATATGGACACAAAAATTTAAAGAGTTAAGAATTGTTTTGGAAGAAATTGAGCGAGATCGATTCGTTGGACCAGTCCAGAGGAATGCCGAAAATGAAGTACTTACAACTTGGCAATCCATCCCGGAAACTTTTTCTTGTCTTAAAAAAATAGCAATGGGCATATTAACAATTTTTTCGTCGACGTATTCCTGTGAATCATTATTTTCTTCGATAAACTTTATTAAATCAGACATAAGAAGTAGACTTACAGACGAAAGTACTACTGCTTGTATTTTATTAAAAGCTACCAGCTATGAACCCGATATAAAATATTTGGCATCTAGCATCCAACAACAAAAATCTCACTAATAAGTTTCGAGGTTCACAATTTTTTTCAAGTCAATTTTTTTATTTATTTCTCTTAGTTCGCCATTAATAAGTACTTAATTATTTTTCTCAACGTAGTAATTTTTGGTTTTATTAAAAATCTGAAGTTACACAAACATTTGATGCATTTTTATTTCCATGGCATGTGGCACGCGACATATTATTTTATTGAAAAAAAAAAAAAATTTTGGCACTCAGTCTCAACAAGGTTCGCTATCCCTGGCCCTCTGATGTAACTAAAAAAAAATATTAATTTTTTAATTTTTATTAGAATATTATTTTATTATTTCAATATTCTAATCTACTTTTATAGATCATTGACTATATTACAATATTATTATTACTTAAATATACATATACTATACATAAAATTCTTTTTTCAACGCGTCAATCCAAGCACAAAAATAACGGCAGAAGCGGGATGCGAACCGCGGACCTGTTGTGACATAAATGAATTCCCTTATACATGAATGATTTCCTAAAACCACATATACCCATCACATAATTTATATACACCTTTTCGCTCACTCTTTTGCTTTATATAGAGCCAACAAAAATTTAACTAATTGACTTGAAAATGGCCATCCGACCTGGCTGAAGCATGTTGTCAAAAAAAATATATATGTGGAATAAATTCTAAAGAATCTTTTATTTTATATCTGATATAATGGAATTCCACCAAGAAATATCGATCGAAAAAATCGAAATCAGCAAATCAGTTTCACAATTGTGAATAATTTTTAAAAAAATATTTTTTTACAGCAATGTAAAAAATTGTATAAATATAATCAATATATTGTATAAATATAATAATTGATCACCTGGGATGGCAGAACAAAAAGAGAAGTCAACAGTCGCATACATCAAGCAAGGCTAGCTTTCAATAAAAAAGCAAAAATTCTTGAGTCAAAGAATATTACTTTAAGGCTCCGCAAGCAACTTGCCAAAACACTTGTTTGGAGCATCTTAATGTACGGCTGTGAGACATGGTGCTTATCTGAAAGTGATAAAAAGACTAGAGGCCTTTGAGATGTGGTCTTACAGAAGAATTCTCGGAATTTCCTGGAGAGACCACGTCACGAACAATGAGGTTCTCAAGATAATCAAGGAAGATAGGCACCTAATAAGAACCATCTCAGAGAAGCGAGCCCGATGGATTAGTCACATCATGCACCACGATGGTCTTCTTCACGATATTGTGGAGGGGGTGGTAGCAACTGTAGAGGGCGCCCTAGACGGGAGTATTTGCAGCAAGTATTCGAGGACATGAATTGTAGCGCTTATGCTGAGCTGAAAAGGGTTGCGGAGGACCGAGAAGAATGGAGATCGAGATGCAAGATTCTGATGCTGCAAACCAATCCACCGGATTGATACTACGAAGAAGAATCAATACAGGTAGTTTTCGACTTACGACGGTTCTACTTACGACGATTCGCACTTACGACCAAAAAATAATTTAAAAATTAATTTATTAAATTTTTAAAAATTACAACCAAAAAAATGCGTTACTGAATTATCATGTGAAAATAAGTGGAGAGGCAGTTAGGGCCGATTACAAGGCTGCTGAAGATTTTATCCAAATATTTGGCACATTGATTAGGAAAGAAGAATATGACAAGGAACAAATTTTTAATTTTGACAAACCGCGCTCTATGCAAAGAAAACGCTTCAGCTTACCTACTTTAATAAGGAAGAAAAAAGTATGCATGGCTTCAAGGCATTTAAGGATAGTTTTACACTTTAATTGGGTGGCAATATTGCTGGATATAAATTGAAATCATTTATGATTTATCAGTCTAAAAACAGACTTGCCAAGAGAAAGCTGCACATTACCTGGAACGACTTGGTGTTAGAGCACTGCGACACACCTAAATACCTAGGGGTCAAGCTGGATAGGACCCTCACTTATCAGAAACACTGTCAGTCTGTTAAGCAAAAGGTGTCCACCAGAAACAACCTACTCCGAAAAGTGGCAGGTACGAAGTGGGGAGCCCAACCAAACCTGATCCGCACAAGTGCTCTAGCCCATACCAAGAAAGTGGATATTGCTCTGAATGAAACGTGCCGGGTGGTTACGGGGTGCCTAAAACCTACCCCAATATCAAAGCTATATCAACTCTCGGGCATTGCCCCACCAAACATACGGCGAGAAGTTACTACCAAGAAGGAACTCACCAAAGCAACCCACAACGCACTCCACCCTATGTTTGGGTACCAAAAGATAACTACATGGCTCAAATCAAGAAGAAGTTTCCTACAGTCGACAGCGGAACTGGAGATACCTGAGGCCACCCTGCGGCTGAACATGTGGAGAAGCGCAACTGAGGGGAATACTTGGATTGCCCCGAAGAGGACCTAGCCCCTGGACATGACCAAGGGTGGAATATATGGAGGTCCCTTAACAGACTTCGGACCGGAGTATGCAAGACGAGGACACAAATGAGGGCCTGGCAGTTTTACAGCGGACCGACTGAATGTGACTGCGGCGTGGAGCAGACCCTGTCACACCTTCTGGAGTGTGCGCTGTGCCCGAGTGGCTGCACCCAGGAAGACCTGATGATGGCCAGAAGTAACGCCATCGACGTCGCCCACTTCTGGGCAGACAGGATCTGACCCTGTTGTTTCCGACACGATTATATATAGTCTAAAAAGCCGAGAGTCCTCAATGGAATCAATATCGATATGTTACCACTATATTATCGCTCAAACAAAAAAGGGTGGATGACACAATTTATTTTTGAAGACTGGTTTTTGAATTTATTTCTTCCAAAAGTAAAACAATATTGTCTCAGAAAGAAATTCCATTCAATATACTTTTAATACTAGACAATGCACTAGGACATCCACCACATATCGGAAATTTACATCCTAACGTTAAAATCGTGTATTTACCCCCGAATAACACCAGTATTTTGCAACCCATGGACCAGGGAGCTATTGGCACATTTAAAGCCTATTATTTAAAAACTACATTTGCCCAAGCAATAGTAGTGCTTGACGAGGGAAAAAAGTTTAAAGAGTTTTGGAATTTTTTTAATATTTACCAAGCAATTAAAAATATTGGTAAGGGATGGCAAGAGTTAACATTGTGCATGTATGGAATATGGAAAAAGCTTACTAAACGTTTTGAAAACATAACTCAGTCTCAATTTGAAAAAGAAAATGAAATTGAACACATTACAAATCTCATTGCAGGGCTTTGCAAGAAACTTGATATTAATATTGATCGTGAAGACTTAGACCAACTTATAGAATATGATTCGGAAGATCTTACAAATGAAGAATTATTATGCATCGAAAATCAAAGGGTTGAAGAAGAGAAGAAAAAATGTCTTGGAATCTCCAAAAAAAAAATGCATTGAAAGAAAAGTAAAGCAGCATTTCTTCAAATTGATCAAGTATTGCAAAAATTTGAAAAAGGGGATTCGGATAACCAAAGATTTTTGAGTATAAACCGCCGTATTCGGGAAGATCTTGCTTGCTACAAAGAAATATACAGGGGAAAAAATAACAAACTCAATTAAAATTGGATATGATTTTGAAAAAGACTACTACTGCTTCTTCTTCCACTACTGTTGATGAGCCAATGGATTGTACTTAAGTAGAGATGACGAAACATCTTAAATATTAATGAAGGAAATATTTTATTTTGTATTAACACATCGTTTGCGGGAGACGCTTAAAGGCGTCTTTGCCATACTGTTGGTAGAGAGCGGGAGACGCTTAAAAGCGTTTTTGTATTTGTATACTGTTGGTAGAGCGCGGGAGACGCCTAAACGCGTTGACACTTAGAGTAACAACATATTACGAGAAACGTGTGATTCTTGGTTACTCTGAACTAAAAATTAGGCGCCAGCTCCTTTGAGACGTGTAATACCTATACCGGGTACCTAAACCCGGCAATTCGTGGAATTAGGGTCGGGTGGCCGACTGTGGTCATAAAATATTCACTTGAAAGCTGTAAGATAAACATTTCGTTTTTGTCTTTACATTTATTCAGTGTTATAGCGATACTGTTTCGTTCAAGACGTTCTCCATTTTCGTTTCTGTCTACATTCCTCTAAGAATTTCGTATAAAATACCTATCATTGTATGATGTAATCGATCGCTGTTGTGTTTAAAGTTATTTGTTACATTTTTTTTTTTATAAAAAAATACCTAATAACAATGGACTACGTTAGTGATGAGAGTGACGGAGATTTGTGTGCTGATAATTTATCAAATTATTCTTGTGATAGTGACGTTGAGAAACATACAGATGATGAATTTAGTGATGATGAAGTTACAGCGCGTCCCCAGACTTTTTTCCGTCGAACAATTGAAAGCAGTTCGGATTCAGACTCACACGAATATGAAGAAGAATGGTCATTGGCAGATAATACACCAGTACTGGAAGAGTTTTTAGGTCGCCCAGGTATAAATACCGATAATGCTCCGAATAGTGTAACGGAAGCAACAAATTTATTCATAGGAGAGGATTTTTTTACATTCCTTGTACAAGAATCAAACAGATATTATTATCAAAATATGCACAAATTTAAAATATGCAAGAAATCTCTCAAATGGAAAGACATTACAATACAAGACATGAAGAATTTTTGGGACTTATTATTCTTATGGGACAAGTCCGTAAGGACGGTCCACAAAGTGCGTAGCGAAACCCGGTATATGTGTAAATTCTGTGCTGTACCATTACATAAAGGGAACTGTTTCCAAGGATATCATACTTAGAAAAATATGAGTGTTTTTGTTTTGTATTTTACAAAATATATATTATGTTGACCATGCATAAAATGACTAAATCGACAATAGGACAAAAGTGCACTTTTTTCCAATGTTTTATATTTTACCTTGAATATTATAATTTTTTATCCAAAAATATAAACATTTGTGACCAGATAATAATAGAAAATTTCATTTAAGGTAAAGTACTCAAATTTTTATTTAAATATGATCAATAGTTCAGAAGCTGTAGCTGTTTTACGTGAAACCTAATTTGGCGCGCGAATCTGACAAAATTGCCCGCTTTACGGGGTGGATTAATTAAAAACCCCCCGCAAACAATGTGTTAATAAAGAAATATAAATACAACAATACAAAATACACATTTTTTATTTTAATATGTAAGTACATACATATTTTGTATGAAATTCGACTTACGACCAATTCGAATTACGTCCAAAGTCCAGGAACGTATCTCGGTCATAAGTCGAGGACAACCTGTATTCAGAAAGCTATGCTTCAAAACGTATATTTATAAGGTTATATATATCTTATATATAACCTTATAAATTATGTATTTATATTATGCTATAAGGTTTTATAAAACTTAATCCGGCCTTGAGTAGAGCTTGTTTATGTTCCGGTTGCCCATGAGCCAGTTTTCCGGCTTGATGTCGCGGTGGATAATATGTTTCCGAGATTGATTTTTCAAGAAAAAAAAGGTAAATGTTAAACCATTTAATATTATTTTTTTTTGGAAAATTATTTCAATGATTATAATGCATAATTGATTGTTTTCTCGTTATGATAATGAAACACAGACAACTTGTCTAAAAGGAACACATTATTTCTAACAGATTTTTCCTAATGTTTGCAAAGATTTTTCATTTAACGTTCTCTTATTATTCTTTTATGTTAATTATTGTGAAAAGAGCCACTTATTGGGACTATATGTTAGACATCGGGAGCATCGTTTTATCATCCGATCTTGTAAAAAAACGTATTTTTGACTGTAATTCGAAAAGCAATTTTAGAGATTGGATGTTTTTATTTAACAGACCACCGATTTATATAATTTCGTAATACCATTATTTGAAAAGCTTTCCCAGACCAAGTATAACAGATGCATTTATTTTACAAAACATATCCGAGCTTATACAATACACGTGTTAAAATTTATAAGTGTTCGAAATGGCATATGAAATGAAAAATCTGATTTTGAAGGTTACTATAGGATATAACACATTATTTAGCATGTTACACATCAATAATGATGCCTAATACCTTTGATGTACGTACAAAACATATTCCATACAACTTTGGGAAATGAAAACCGACAAAGATGAAATGTTTTGGTACAGTAATGTAACGCGTACGTGTTTTTCAAAATCATAAAATGTAATAAATAACTAGTTAACACTCGTATAATGTTACTTTTTTAATTGAAACTGAGATTTTTCCAATTGTTAGCGTCAATTTTTCACATAACGGTCACTTTTGGTTTGTTTTTTTTTAGGTTAGAACGCCTCTTACGTGATCTTTTATGTGAATGTTTCGGAATCATCCATCTTGTGAAAACGCTATAAGAGTGTTGACAGATAATAGAAACTGTATAGTTTTGCTAATTGTCCCAGAATAAATGCAAAATTGACTTGGAAATTTTGAGAAAACTATTCCATTATCTTTTTATTATTGAAAACGCAGAAAATAGTTAACAGCGTCCTTTCAACATCCATTTCCTCTGTACATACTCGATCGACGAATATCAATTTTATAGCAAGTGCGGAATTACAAATACGACTAAATAATATAAGCCTAATTTGCCTAATTGACGATTACAAATTCACTAGAAAAAAATAGTCAGTGGTCACAGAAAAAAATGATAAAATACCAATAAAAAAAAAACTCAAATGAATGATTTTATTATCGTTAATATTATTATTTAATCTATTTAGGTGTTGTTTAAGAGTAATAAAGTTATGTTAAGTTATAATGCTTAGGATGAATAAAATAAAAAATATTTCAAATATCGTGGTTCGATTCCGGCTTCTGCCAATATTTTCCTAATTAATTGATGCGTATAAAATAATTTGATGTATGTAAGTGTTTATCTAATTACTAATTTAAAAAATTGTTTAGTTCTTTAATTTATCCCAAAATTGTCCCGGAAAACGTTGGCAAACCAATTGAACGAGTAAAAAAAAATATCACAATCTCTACTGAAGAATAAAACCTATTATTGATAACATTTTTAATTTTTATGCATTTCATAAGATCGGATGATTAAACAGAGTCCTGGACCGTTTAGTCCTAAAGGACAGTTCAACACAAAACAACAAATCAATAATATGAAAAATCGGTGGAAACAATTTAGGAAAATCTACAATTACTAATATAAAAGAGTGTCTGTTATTGAATCGACTGTACAAAACAGCGAAGCGTTACGAGAATGTTCAAATGTATTTGCAAAGCATTCGATGGAACTTTCGAGAAACGAATCAAAATTGGATTATTGAAGGTTATTGATAGTTTTGTGGCGCACGTGGGCTCAAAAATCATAAAATGAAATATATTAGCTACAATATTAATTATTTCACGTTTGTACTTACATTTTGAACTCGCAGTAATTAGAAAACTTGACGCCGAAGCTACGCAAGAATGTATTACAATAATAATTTATTAATGTTATATTATTAAAATGTTCTTGATAAAAAAAAACAAACTAAATGGGTGTGAAAATTGGTGTTATAATAACCCGACAAGATGGAAGGAAGACAGGTGTTGACTGTTCGAAGGCCTAACAGGGAATGACCGTTGGAAGAGTTGCTTGCACGCTTCCTCGGCGTGTACCTACATGTCCAGATTGCCACAAAAAACACTTTAAGTACGAATAATGTTGAATTTTTCATTTGGTCATGTTTGCTCGCTTAACTGGACCATGTGGACATCACGAGCCGCCAGAAAAGAACCCTTTGTGTTTATTTAACAACTATTACCTAAATATTAATATTGCCCACTAATTGCGAATTTAAGTATGATATGCGATAAATGAGAAGTTAGGGAAATTATTAAAAATTCATTGTGCTTCTGACCTGAGTGCACCAGTCATCGTGCTGGAGGATTAAGTGATAGGCTAACACTGGCCGCGCCAGTAACTATGGAGTGCCTCGCATCCCCCAGCATCTGGAAGCAGATTATAAAAATATTACTTATTTGGTATCGGATAATACTAAACGGTTCGGTCTATTTACAATTGCTGATAGATTGGGTGTATGAGGTATAACACGTTGCTGGCCGGAGAACGAATATGTGTCCATGCGGGACAAACGCATAAGGCCAGGGGACATGTCGACGTGTCCATGAGGGACAAACGCAAGCTAGGGGACGAGTATACGTGTCCATGCGGGACAATGGCAGAAGGCCAGGGAATATGTAGACGTGTCCATGAGGGACAAACGCAAGCTAGGGGACGAGTATACGTGTCCATGCGGGACAATGGCAGAAGGCCAGGGAATATGTAGACGTGTCCATGAGGGACAAACGCAAGCTAGGGGACGAGTATACGTGTCCATGCGGGACAATGACAGAAGGCCAAGGGACATGTAGACGTGTCCATGAGGGACAAACGCAAGCTAGGGGACGAGTATACGTGTCCATGCGGGACAATATAACATGGAGTATATGTCATATATTATAGTCATGAAATAATGCTTATATGGGGGGTGTCGATCCATTCCATCAAATGTGATAACTGAATTTTCAATAAAAATTTGGGCGACTATAGTCGCTTTTCCGCGTCCAAAGGGTTAAAGAAAAAGAATAGCGAATCTCGATGAGATTCCTTCTCCCACGTGCCAGGATGCTTGAAAGCTTATTGCACTCTTCTAAAACTACCTGGAGATGAGGCACTATCTTATGAACAAGATAAATTATGCTTTTACATTCAATGGCTTTAATTTCATGTGTATTTTGGTATTCCTGTTATTTTATTGAATAAAATTGTCAAAATTAAATGTTGTATGAACAAATTGTGTATTTTTATTCATAGCACAATGGGTTATATATATTGGCCTGGAAATATTGAAATTGAAGCAACACGGAAAACTAATGAACGATCATCTGAAATTTGTCCTAAATTTGAATTAAATTTATTCCATTTTTATAATGTACTCGGGTAGTTTTATATTCAAGAATTTAAAATGTCAAAACCAAAATCTGAAGATGGCACGCCCATACGAGACATGCACGAATAAGATGCAAGGGCATTCACCTTGAAGTGATCAAAGCGTGTTATTACAATGATCTTGTGAAATAAATAAAAACGATCAGTAAGTTGGAACAGATAAAATGCAAATTCTAACCTGAGTATCTAGTAGTTCTCCAGCCCAGTGATACAAGGTCACTTGTGCCGGCAGTGCGGCAGTGCAGCACTGCTACACTGGCAAGTGCTTGCAACAATAATGCACCTCGAGGTCACCAGCCTTCACCATCTGCAAGTCATGTTCATTTTTTTTAATTTAAGAACAAAATATTAAAATCAAGTTGTGCTAATATTTCAATACAGTCGATTCCGCTTAATTGGGACACCGCTTATTTGGGACAAAGCTCAAAGAACAGAAACCAAACCAAGAAACCAATAGTAAATTTATACGTTTAATTGGGACAACATTCCACTTAGTTGGGACAATAAATTGAATTTTCAAGAATAGACAATTTACCAAATTACGATGATAATGAAGACTGAGGATTCAATTGTGGTGTTATTTTATGCAGGAAGGAAATGAAGGGAGCCCTACATCCGCACTGAATACCTGTGCTGCTTTTGTACAAGTGAAATGTTACAATAACAAGACTACACTTGACTCATTTTTGCATTGAATTGTGTGTACCTACCCATTTATTATTTGAATTAGGTTTTTTTTTTCTTAAAATGTACTATTCAAATTTTAAAAAAATGTGAAATTTGCTTAATTGGGACAAAATACCCAAGTCCCGATGTGTCCCAATTAAGCGGAATCGACTACATATTTATATCACACGTAGAACATACTTATATGTAGGATGACTAAACTGAGGGAATTGAAATACATATGAAACACAATGCTTGTAATCGTACACAGGCCTGTTCACGTGATGACAAATGTACTCAGCCTAGTTGTTACAATGAAAGGCGTCCCGTGAACACCACCTAATTATGAACAAGTGGTTTCCCATTGGTAAGTTAAGTCCAGATACACGGACTGCTGCCTGCAGGAGCAATCTAAAGCTTAATGGTGATATTGCGGATGGCAGTTTTAGGTATAAATGGAAAAAATAGAATATCAATAAAACAGACAGACGCGGAATGATCTTCATTATGATTATTTATTCTAACACGTGCTTTAAATGATGATATTTTATGAATTAAAGAAAACAAATCTCCTTTGTTTCAAATAAATGAACATAAAACATTTGGAATATTCTGAGCATTCAAATCAATTTAGAAATACTTATCACTGGTAGGTACTGAATTATTGTTTTAAGTGTGAGGGAGTTTATTTTATACAATATTTATTGTTGTCCTTTTGAAATATATGAATTAATAATAATGGAAACAAAATAAATTGTCAGAATTAAAGTAAATTTTTAATGAGAATAAAATTTAATTTAGTCCTGATGTGCCCCAATTAAGCGGAATCGACTGTATTAATTATTAATATTTGTATGAAAACATACTTTTTAAAAACGTTATCTTTTAATGTCTGTCAATACTATCCTGCGTGTGTTTACATTAAATATATTATAATAAAATCCATATGCTTCTAACCTGAGAATCAATCCAGCCGCGTAGGCAGTGATGGTCTTGCTAAGCTGTGACAATCATATCTGGCGGCAGCATGGAGGTACTTTGCATGTAACAACATTATTGTTACACTGGCAAGTGCATGTTGAAGCATGTGCTTGGGGTCAGTCAATAAGATGAATCTGACAAAAACATCTGAAATGACAAAACATAATATGCTAACTCCCTGTTTAAATGTTATAAAAGTTCCATGCAGTGCTTTGTTGAAAAATTTGTACTTAAAAACTAAAAGACTCTTATTCTAGGACTAACAAATTCAAAATCAGCAATAATAGAACTAATAATTATGATTCGGAAAAATGTGACTCTCGTCTATGTTTCACCTTCAATGCACAGAAAAATAACTAATATTAATAAGGGAGAGTGAGTTTTAAATGTATAAATACGAATTATAAATAGCAAAGTATATGATTAATTAAAATTCATTATTTTATACAACTGCACACATCTATGCGTATACTCGACGGTAACAAGGCGTATTTCTGCTGTGGATCAGATTATTTCCGCTTGAAAAATCGGACAAACAAAAGTATAAAGATCCCAAAAGACAAGAACAGTGCCGTCACGATGCTCACGTATGGACTACCCCGACCAGCAACAATACGTGCATTTTGAAAGCACGTAATTTACTTTAAAACGTGTATTTTTTCGCCGGCTTGTCCACAGCGTCATTCGCGAAAAGCTAACATAAGACACAAACACTTATTGTTAACTATTTTGAGTGTAGAAACGGATATAAAATTGAATAGGGATGTTATTTTTAATTTGAGATTAGCTATTCAAGTAGTATTTAAACTGTTTGTATACGCAATACGATGACTGAAGAGAATCACGCGTTAATGGCGATTGAATACTTAAAAATGGCAACTTAGGCAACTTACCCGTGGATCGTCCTCGGCGCTCCTGACACAGCTCCTTCTCGGGCGGCGGCTGCCGGCAGGATGAAGGGCGCCCGAGTCCGTTAAGCTTTTAAAGACGCCGCTGTTCGCAAAGGCATACATGTGTGTTCATTTTGCAACAATAATACGGCCGTTCAATTATGCATTCATTATTTTCACTATACCGTGTTAATAATTATTTCTAATTTGAAATATATATATTTTAACATCTAAAATAAAAAACTCAAAATAAGTTACACCATATTTGTATATTATCTATCCTTTTTGTATTGAAAAAGGTATTATTAAAAACCAAATTTATACCCATTAAACCCATTTAAAGAATTATTTTTTTAACTATACATATTCTTGATTTAAGTAAGGTAGGTATTCACAATACTATTTTATACTATCACACTCATTATAATCAAATAAACGAAATTGTATTATTTTTAATTCAATATGTATACACTTCCAAGTTGTATTTAGCTTTTAAAATATATTAGCCGCCAAATTCATTGTTTCCTTTTAAGTTATGTTAGATAAATGCTGTTGGTTTTTTACCTAACCAAACCCAATCTATACAACGTAATCTTTTTTTAAGTTAAGGAGTATTATAAAAAAACAATTAAAGACACGTTTTTTTATATACTTTTATTATTATAAATTTTAAAAACATCAGGTACATATTAACATATATTGGCATACCTAATTGCAATTTTTACATTACCATTTATCGCCAATAATTCTATGACAATCCATAAACATATACTTTTGCTATTCATTTCAAAGCGAGTTGTTATATTTATATTTTATATATGTTTTAAATCATTATACCTTCACCTTGTAGTGTCAATTAATAGGTATATATTGACCGTTTTATAAAAAATACGGACCATATATGAATTATTTACTGGCAATTAAATATTTTTCTGCTGCCAGTTAATTATTTTTACAGACATTTTTTTATGAATTTGTTACTTACCATTTATTGCTTGTATGGGATTTATACGTATTGATAAAAAACTAAGAACTTTATAAGATCATTTCCATGTCCGCTCCCCTAACTGGAATATACGGCTATCACGAGCCCCGCCACAAAGCTCTGTCAGCCGCCTTGGTTCTCATCTTATCCCATGTCAGCTCTACCTCCCGTAGCTCTGCCGAGCACAATCTATGTATGGTTCCCGACGGCCATTCAAGACGGAAAAACTTCGAAAGAGACGATGCAGGCGCTCTACAGATGGCAGTTTGTTTTATTCAAGTAAAGACTCGAGTCACAGATATTACCCATGGAGTTAAAGGACGCTCCTGCGTTCCCAAGGCGGGAAGCGAGCTCCTTCTGCAGACCATCATTCTCAGTGACGTGTACGCCCGATATTGAAAACTCTCAACTTTCTTATGGTCTGACCCGGTGACAAGCCCTGTTGCATTGATACGCATGCCTAGTTGTAATGAGTTTGCTTGACCGGAGTAATTCACGAAGACAGCGTCATCAGCGTACTCCAGCTAGCAGTCATGGCAAGAGTCGTTCACGGGCTTTACCTTAAGTTTGCAGTGACCAGCATTTATTGTTCAGTAACTGATTGGCAGTATCCACGGTGTCAGTATGAATGTGGTCAGTTATAAAATTAAAATGACAATAATATATTCAATATGGTAAGTAATTAATGTTGAATGGTCGGTATTTAAATGAAATTGTATTTTTTGTCAATAAATCCCAAGTTTCAGCTTGACAGCAGGTGAGTTGTCAACAAGTAACCTAACCTACTCTTACCTAACCTAACCGTAACTTAACATAATATACTTTTAAGATATCCCCTTTGAATATATATTTAAAGTTTATAATAATTACGTTTTTTAAGTACATACTTTATAATACAATATACATTTTTTGATTCACATAGCGCGTTTATTTTATAAAGCCATTTTAAATGCGAAGAGTTCATTGGTCCACCCTATACAAAATTTTAGTGATTTTTACGGTTTTTTATGTGGCCCCCCGGCGTACACAAATTACCTTATGCGGCTTTAAGTGCCTTTGAAGTTTGACCCCCCTGCCCTAGATAGCCAAATGTTTCCGTTTGTGATTTTATCATGTAGGGAATCTAAAGAATAATATTTACACAAATCGACCGAGAACTTGGGATGAGTTAAGACAGAGAAGTCAGGTTAAACTTCACAATATCCCATCTGAGATATAGCTGCGATCAACGAGGCATCTCAACAGCAAATTTCAAAAATGTATTCGTATAGGAAGATGGCATCTAATGATTGTTATTAAAAAAAACATTTTGGTTTCTTAAATAGCAAATTTTATTTAAATCGGTTGTATATGACTATTAAGAAGCTCCCGTTTTTTTAGTAGTCTTTTCATATTAGAGACACAAATAACAACAAAATGTATGGAGCACCAGAGTTTTCCAAGAGAAAAAGTAATAAAAAACACGATGAATAAGCACATGATGAAGTCATGTTTAATTCATTTAATTCATAATTTAACAACAGAAGCTTAAAGTATTTTGATTAGAAAAATTGAAAAGATTCGTGACAGTTTTGGAAGTGGGAAAAGACAGCATAATATTAATATGTATTAACATTTTTTTTCACATAAATATGATATTAAAGTCGTTTTTTTTTTATTTTCTATTTTAGCTAGAGCAAAATCATTTATAATACCAATGTAACAGTTTAAATATTTAAATTGAATTATAAATATACAGTTTGTAGAGATCAAATGAATCCCCAGTAAGAATGACAATGTACACAGAACAGAAGTGCAAGCAAGGCGGCGGAAACGATCCCTACCGGCGCCACACAACTCTTGGGCTGTAAGTTTGTTTGATTATTGGTGTTGTCTGCAGTTGGTTTCATCGGCTTCACTTCATCGACCTTATCAAGTCTCTCGTCTGCCGGTGTCACTTCAACGAAAGTATCATCTTCCGGTTTCGCTTCATTGACCGTATCAATACTCGACTCTGCCGGCATTACTTCACGGACCTTATCCACGTGCGACTCTGCTGGTATCACATCAAGAACCTTATCCACGTGCGACTCTGCTGGTATCACTTCACGGACCTTATCCACGTGCGACTCTGCTGGTATCACTTCACGGACCTTATCCACGTGCGACTGTGCTGGTATCACTTCACGGATCTTATCCACGTGCGACTCTGCTGGTATCACTTCACGGACCTTATCCACGTGCGACTCTGCTGGTATCACTTCACGGACCTTATCCACGTGCGACTGTGCTGGTATCACTTCACGGACCTTATCCACGTGCGACTCTGCTGGTATCACTTCACGGACCTTATCCACGTGCGACTCTGCTGGTATCACTTCACGGACCTTATCCACGTGCGACTCTGCTGGTATCACTTCACGGACCTTATCCACGTGCGACTCTGCTGGTATCACTTCACGGACCTTATCCACGTGCGACTGTGCTGGTATCACTTCACGGACCTTATCCACGTGCGACTGTGCTTGTATCACTTCACGGACCTTATCCACGTGCGACTCTGCTGGTATCACTTCATGCGACTCTGTCAGGTTGTCTTCATCGACCTTTTCTGTGCTCGATTTAATCAGTTTCATATTAACGACTTTATTTGTACTCGTCCTGTTTATAGAATTAGGTTTTTTTCTATAGAAAGAAATATTGTTATTAATAATAAATACACAGAGAGAGAAAAGTACTTTAGTATGCACAAGTAAGTGGTGATCACATAACAATAATCTGCTACACTCGTTATTCACGCAAGACCAATGTTGATCATGTTGCTATCGCACCACATTTTGATTGAACGTTAATATATATGTCTGTCACAAAAACATTTTATGGACATCTGTCAGCAGCCAGATGTCCATTTCATCAAGGATAGTGCTGGTATATCTGAATAAATGAAGAAGTTAATAATAATAACCTTATTTTAAGGATGCTAGGTTTGAAGAAAGTTTAGTTTTAATTTATGCTCTCCAGTGAATACTACTCCACGTAAGAGTATACCGTTACATTAGCAGGAGAGCATACGCCGGCTAGGTAAACTATCAATCAATAAATGAAGTTGTGATTTCTTTATCAGAGCTGGGCGAGTAAAGAGGAGTAATAGTTTAATAAAAGGGCATCGATCAACGCATATTCATAATTTGAATTTGCAAACATTGTTTTGGGTTCATATAAAAGTTCCATTGAAAAAATGACATCGATTTTTCTAATCTTTTCTATAAAAACTCCATTTGGACAATTACGAACATTACAAAACGAAAAAGAACCAAAAGCATATTCTAACTTCTTCTTTCGCGAAACTCTGCTGTTAACTTAGTTGAATTATGATTTTGTTTTTGGTGCATCACACGCAATCTATTTAGTCATTATTGATGAAAATCATTATACCTCCAAGGAAGGAGTTATACTGCGCTTGGCTTAACTAAAGACTCTACATCCCTGACTGAACATCTATTGTCTCCATTGTGTGTGTGTCGTGAGCTACCTGCTGCAGTCCTCGGTGATGCAGCTGACCACTCTGTCCCCGGAGTTGATTCGTCGAAACACGCAGCCTTGTCCCAACCCCGCTAGATGACCGTCGCATATCAGAGGGGCATCATATACGTCCTGCAACATCCAACACAATTAGCATAGTCTGCTTTCGACCTAAAGGATGGACTCTTCCTTGGGATGCCAGAGCTTGGAGACTAGAGAAAGAGCTTCTATTTGTGAAATTTTGCGATCGCCAACTCAATCGGGTATATGGAATATTGTTGCATGAACATCTAATTAATCAGCCGGGTTTCTTAGGTATAAACATTATTTCCGACCACAAAAGATGTATACATACAATAAAACTAAAAATGGTATTCTATTAAATACTATTATAGAACTGCCACCCTGGAAGCCGTTGAGAACCATATATGTTCCCAGATAGACCTGCAGGTGGTCAGATGTCTTGGGCATGGCCTAGGTATGAAAGTTGACAGAACTGAGTGGTAGCAATTCGTTGTGTCCATATGTTCCATATATGGAACGTTTATAGAAACAAGAAAAAATAATCTTGGAAAAATCACTATTTGTTTCAGAGTTTTCTTACCTTGCAGAACCCCTTTCTAGTGCATGACGTGTAGTATTTATTTTGCATTTCATTCGGTAAGTTTAGAAAGGAAGCATTGATTTGATTTCTGCATTCGTCTAAATTGCTCTGTACCAGTTTATAATATCGCATCTAAAAATAAAAAGGAACATTTAGATGATGTGCGAGTACGTTATTACACGAGTATCTATTGCATCCGAATGAATATACTTACAACGCCACCAAGAGTTGCTTCGTTGGCGACATCTCGAGAGCCAGTCATCGTGTCCGCCAGCCCGACCGCCAGCTCCACGATCTCCTCACCTGGCGGTCCCATGTTTGTTGGGTTTGTCTGTGGAATTGCTATATTACAATATTGATAGAATAAACATTTTGTAATTAAAATATTTTTAATATCTTTCGTCCGTCTATGTAATTTTGTTGGTAATAATAACACAAAATGAATAACTCTACTTTTAGCTTAATATATTTTTAAATAGACTCAGTACAGTAGCTTCCCCTCGGTCCCGTTTCTTCATCGTTGAGGATGAAACAACACTGCGGAGACCTCGGGATGACCGAGCCCTTGACTTACTGGTCAGATAAGTAACCTGCAAAGTGCCGACTATACAGTATCTGTATCGTCCCCATACTTCTTTACGGCTGATAATCTTGGAATCTCACAAAAGTCCAATGCAACCGCTCGGTAAGCTCCCAAAGCTTTCCATCATCCTATGTCCACTCCCTAACTGGAGCATATGACACTCACGAACGGTCGCCACATGGCGAAGACTATGTCAGCTGCCATAGTAAGGGTGTATTGAAATCCCACATACCGTTTGATTTGATGCAGTCAAATTAGTTTCAACATTCCTTTTGATTCGATTATCAGAATAGGATCCCACATAGCACTCCCGCAGCGGTCCGCCCGGGTGCACAGGCAGGGGCTGGTGGCCGGCTGGCAGCGGCTCGTCCAGCTCCATGACGACCGGCTCCATGGCGGCGAGCTGCGGCGGCAGGGAGCTGCGCAGCGCCAGCACGCGCAGCACGCCTCTACGCGCGGGCGCGCCGCCGGCCGCGCAGGCGCTCAGGCGCGCGCCCACGGGCGCGCAGGCGCGCAGGACCACCACGTGCCGGGGCGACACCAGGGTGCCCGGACATCGCCACTGGTTATCGGATGCTTTTGTGATCATCTGGAAACAAAACACTGTTCTGACAATGCGGGCATGATGAAATTTAAACTGTAAAACAGTGCCGTTAGTAAGTAAGCGCGAACACATCATATTGAAAGTATCGATTTTCATCCAAACAACAAATTTAAGCGACAATCGATGCAAATAGTACTTGGTTGATGCATTAATAGCGCCGCCGATAAAAGCCATCGCGGTAAAGGCGCCCGATACTTGTTGATGAACATTCATCATGAATGATCAGCAACCGCGAAGATGACCTCTGAAACGGCGATCGAAATATCGGAGACAAGGAGAAATTCACCAAACACTGTTCAACCCAAAAGCCATGTTAACTTTGGCTCGCGGCGCTTTTGCAATAAACAAATTGGGGATTTGCCGCCAACGCTTTTACCGGGGTGCCGTCATTGTTTGTGTTGAGTCGCACCTTACGATCAAACGGTCCAGAGCTAATCATTGCATCTCCCACACGCCCGATATGCTTCAGATTTTACAGTTACTTTATCGATCTCCGGGATCCAAAGTATTTTATACAAGATACCGGGACTTACAACATCCTGATGCATCGTCAACTAGGATATGAGGAAACGTTAAGATTCAAAACAATCATGGAATGACGTGAAGAAATGTGTGTGTGAGAGATTTATACTATGAAGCAGTAAAGTAGTCATATATCCATTTATTATGTTTGCTTTAATTCGGAAACAGAAACGGATCTTTTTTTTTTTAAATAACCAAAATTAATTTAAATTGTATATATGTATTACCAGATTTAAATTAGTACTGTGCAGTGTAGTACAATATTTTTTATGTAAATCTATTAGTCAAATACAAGAATAGCACATTACCACAGACGACATATTGTAGTCAAGTCCATCTGCTTTTACAGGTGTGCAAATCTCTGAAAAAAAGGTAAAGAAAATTAAAAAGAATCTCCTCGTGACCGATATTGAAATAGTTTCCATTTACAATTCTTCTCAGAACCTAGAAAATAAAGGATGACACAAGATAATAATACGAACGATCATTTACAATTCTGATATATATTAAGAAATTTTATTTGAATATTAAAATTTAAAAAATATATATTACACGCAAGAAATACAAACGCTAATATGACGATCGGCTAATGAATTTTTTTTATAGGAATAATACTATCATTAATATTAGATTAGTCAATAAATAAAACCTTTTTAACTCAAACATAAGAGAAAAAATTTAAGCACTGAAATGTTTTTTAATAATATTTCAATAGTATATTATTAAGTTAATGAATGCCTACTTTAAACCTAATTTGATGATAAATCATGGAAATCTTACCTTGAACTTTGGTCAATTATGTGAGCGGGTTGTCGTTCACCCTGGTTCTCACTTGTGAATTACAAAATGGTTACGCAGAAAGTTAAATGTTTGTTTCTATTATTGTTCCATTAATGACTATAATATGATAATCGATAACTGCACGTACCAACTACACATGCCGGCGGGGATAGAAATGGAGGCCATTTTGAATATACGATTTCATAAAAATATATACACTATGTATATCAAACAAACTGAAAGTTTGATGAACCAAGCTTAAGCATTTATATCTACGAGTATAATACATATTTATATCAGACGTAGAACATACTTATATGTAGGATGACTAAACTGAGGGAATTGAAATACATATGAAACACAAAGCTTGTAATCGTACACAGACCTGTTCACGTGATGACAAATGTACTCAGCCTAGTTGTTACAATGAAAGGCGTCCCGTGAACACCACCTAATCATAAACAAGTGGTTTCCTATTGGTAAGTTAAGTCCAGATACACGGACTGCTGCCTGCAGGAGCAATCTAAAGCTTAATGGGGATATTGCGGATGGCAATTTTAGGTATAAATAAATATCTATAATGTAAATTATGAAATGGAAAAAATAGTACATAAAACTAATGCAACTCACCTGTAATAATCAATAAAACAGACAGACGTGGAATGATCTTCATTTTGATTATTTATTCAAAAACGTGCCTTAAAAGTCAATATTTTATGAATTAAAGAAAACAAATCTCCTTTGTTTTAAACAAATGAACATAAAACATTTGGAATATTCTGAGCATTCAAATCAATTTAGAAATACTTATCACTGGTAGGTACTGAATTATTTTTTTAAGTGCGAGGGAGTTTATTTTAAGCAATATTTATTTTTATCCTTTTGCAATATTTGCACTGGTGGCCGTATGAATTAATAATGGCAACAAAATAAATGGTTAGAATTTCAGTAAATTTTCAGATCAGAATAAAATAAAAATTTTGGCTTCAATAAAATAAAAATATTATCTTTCAAAATAAATTAGTGTGCAGTCATAATAAAATTATTATTCGGACAGAATTAGGTTAGATTTTTTCGTAGTGAGTTGGTTAGGTTTACTTAGGTAAGGTTTCGTTTGGTTAGGTTTACCAATTGATATAAATTTAGACCATTTAATATAAATTCTGACAAATGAAATATAAATTCAGACCAATGGATTAAAAATTATGACGGAAAGTATTAAAATTGTGACCGAAAAAAAGCGACCAATAACACCCAAATATATCTCTGATACTACAGTCGCAGTCTATGCAAGTTCGTGGTGTGCCCTGGAGGCTCCCGGGAACCATCTATGTTCCCATGTGGACCTCCGGGGATACAGGTGTTCTGGGAGAAAGCATGAACAATCTGAGCTTACAGAACTGTATAACAGATATTTGCGGTGTCCATATGCTGCACATATGGAGCAAATATGCTAAAAACGTATATATTTCGGCTTATATTAATGCCAGGTGAATAATCCACGTTACAAATATTTTGTAACTAATGTTTCTAGAAATTGTAATTGCATTAAATTTTGAAATTAACTCTTTGTTAATTTACAGTTTCAGCTATTAAAAAATAACTTTGTACTGAGACACCTCTTTATCAAAGAGAGTAATAAAATACGCAAATGATTTCTAATTCATAATTACTATTTATCACATAGAAATTTTAATATTATTATACTTTAATATTCCGTTAAAGATTTTTTAAATTTAAATGACTTTATTTTTTTATGAATCGTGATAACTCTCTACCATCAGTTTTTTTTTTATATAAATCTTTATTTAAATTTGAGATACATGCTCATAAAATTATAAATTGAGTATATATATTAAGTTTACAGACAGAGTTATCTTTTACTTAAGTTACATTAACTTTATTGGTTTTATTGGTCTACTATCAGGTTATAACAGAGTGTTAGTTGTGCCTACGAGAAGTGGCACATCCCCAATGCTATCCTGTTTTGTTTTAATATGTACTTGTTGTAAAATCAACGCCATTCGCAGGGCGCTATATAAAGAAGATATGGAGAATATCACCAAAACTCTTCTTACCCTTCTTCCAAATCCAATTTATATTATCTATCTATCTATATATATAAAAATCAATTGCTGTTCGTTAGTCTGGCTAAAACTCGAGAACGGCTGAACGGATTTATCTTATCTTGGTCTTGAAATGTTCGTGGAGGTCTAAGAAAGGTATAAAAGGTGAGAAAATTTTGAATAATTGCCGGGAAAACCCTAAAAACAGCCCTTTTTTCCCTTATAAAAGTCCCATATAAACAAGATCTATACACAATATCATCTTTCATATGCTTTATTCATTTCACGCACCGCGTGTTATTATGAGAACGCGATGTGTGTACATAATATTTACCGCGCGGTTGACATGACGCGCTTTGTGAACGAATAACGTTGTGTGCGCATAGTGCTTACCGCGCACTTGACACAGTTTCTCGGTACGTATTATCTATTTATTTATCTATATCTATATATCTATATTATTGCTATTCAATATATTTCATATTAAATTATAATCACTCACTGTTGTCTAAGAAATGTAGGTGTGTTCCTAACTTCGAAGAGTCAATTTGCAATTTATTACCGCTGTACAAAGTTCAAATAAAATCATATCTATCAAAATAGTCTTCGCGTGCGCGTTGGAGGATCTAATGTCGTGTTTCAAAACTCAAAAAAGTGATAATATCGCGAACGCGACAAAATTGTATAGTCACAAAATGTAATAGATCATTAGTAGTACTGATTTTCAATTTGGTCGGCTTTGCGAAACTTAGTTTTAGCTCTTCTTCTTCGTGTCAGCGACGTCAAATTATTTTTTCCCAATATCTGGCAACATCGATAGCTCGTGTGTTGCCCAGCATTAGGTCCTGAGAAGTTTTAGCTAACTTCAGTTGTTAATCTATCAGATTATTTTGTTTTATAAATATTAAGTTTTGTCACAAATTAAATTTCTGAACGCAACAATAATATTTGATATTAGATTTGAAAACCAACTAGTATGTCAATCCATCCTGTCCCACACGGAAAAAAGTATTACGATATTGTGTTACGATATATATGAGTGCGCGAGAACTTTCTTAACTTTGGTGATCTGTAGTATATGGCAACACCATTGGTTGGTACCTCTGCGAAATGGAACCGCAAAGCGAACGAGTGAACTGTCAACAGTGACGCGGTTCTTTTTGTTGTTGTTGATATTTTGTGATAGTGACACTTTACTGCTAAGTGAGCGAGAATTTTTCTCACTTTGATTAATTACGATGCCGAGGAGAAGACGACCTGACTTAGGTCGTCGCAGTCAATCAAATGTGCAAAGAGCTACCTCACGTGCTAACCTCACTGATGACCAGAGAGAGACAGATCAAGAAAATAGTCGATAAAGTACATATGTAAATATGTTAACAAAGGTAGCGATATGGCTGTCTTCTCTAATAATACAATCAAATATAAACTTACTAGCCTATTATACAAATACCTATTTTTTCTTACGAGAAAATCCAACAAAAATACATTTTTGTCATCAGCGATCGCATTACAATGTTAAGTAAATAAATATCCGTGATCTTACATTACCATAGCCAAGCAAACACAGCTATTTGTTAATTAAGTTCGAAGCTCGACAAATATCAATTTCCAGAACTAATTTGTATTTACTGACTGGCCGGGATTCGCTGGAAAGAATCTCACAAGAGCCGTCACTTTCACCGCAATTTCGCGGTCTCAGGTGGGAAAATGATATAAATTGGATTTAGAAGACGGGCGAAAGTAGTTTTAGTGATGCTCTCCATTTTACTCGAATCTTGTGAGAAGTGTTCTCTGCAACTGACACGTGGACAAAAAAGGAAAATTCCGAGAAATACCTGGAAATGTTACTTGTAGGCATACTTATCATTCTATTATCGTTTGAAATAAGCAAGGTGATTTGCGTATTACTTTTACAAGAAAATACATGTAGGTTTTTTTTGTAAGCACATACAAATAACGACAAACTATGATGTGGAAATCACATCTATGTATTATATGACACTTGACCTCCTCGGGAAGCGAAACTGTGATAATTTGCATAGTAAGGTATTTTGTAATTAAATGATTATAATTTTTACATGAAGATGCTGTTTATTTTTCTCCGATTTATTGATGACAAACGTGTGATAGAAAACGGTGTTTGTTGTGAATTTTGTAATCTATTGTTGAATATTTGTACAAGTCTTCATTTTATTTAATACTTGCGTATACCCGGCAAGCGAAGCAATGCCACTCATAAAAATAAACCGCGGTTTATAGAAGCGCCTCGTCGAGAGCCTTTCGCCTTTCGATTGGATAAGTCGGACTTGAGGCAAGGCCGGAGCCAATCAGAAGCGGTAAGTTAAAGTTATTTTTTTCTTACCTAAATTAGACAGGGTTTAAATCGGCCGTTTGTGTTTTTATTTATTGGAGTGCTTATGGATACAATATTTTTTTGTTTCGTATACAAATAAATCAGAAAATTTTCGAACACGCGAGCTGGTCACATACAGTTGTATATGTGAGAAAGTATGGTTAACGGATTTGAGCAATGTGAACTCGTTTTTTTTAATCTTTCTTCCCGTTGCTCGTCTGTTTCAGATGAACTGAAATAACTTAACATTCAGATAACTTTAAACAACCAACAGCTCTTAATTTGATTCTTAAAAAGAAAGAGTGAGTATCTACTTTTTTTTTTTTTTTTTTAATTAAAATATTGATAAAATAGTATTGTTATCACAAATGTGTATTTTTATTTTTAATTAATTTAACTATAAAAAGCACATCTTATGGATGATAATTAACCACTAAGAACAATTAAAATCAAATTTAATATTTTAACGAATGAAAATTAAATAAAGAAAAATATATTTCAAGTAAGCTACTACAGATTACTAATTTTCACAAACTAAAAATGTAATGTAAAATTGGAATATGATTTATTTAAAAATGTAATGCAAAGAATTGATCTATCTCATTGGGTTATTTTACCTTTAATTGGTTTTAAACTAACTATTTGTTGTATTATATTTACAAAACGTTCTGTTAGTAAAATTGGTCACGAAAATGAGGTTAGGAATAAAAAAATGAACAGCTTCAACAAATATGAATAAAATTCGAATATTACAAATTTTACAAAATGACCGTTCTGCATTATTATTGTTTTAGTCTGTACACTTCTTATATGAAAACAATATTTCCTGAAAGTTTCATATCGATCGGATGAACGGTATATGAATGTATAAAAGACACACATATACACATACAGACATTTATTTATATTTATATAGATAATAAATTGAATATAATATTGAAAATATAAAAAAAAAAAATTATATACCCTTAAAAATTTAGTTGTAGAAAAAGTTGTCTCATTTGTGATTAGTGTACAAATGTCTGTTAAATATTGATGATTTATTTTTTATTTCACGACGATAACGATGTTTAAATTATGAAATGCCTGAAAACCCTGATTTTATTTACAAGTCTAACAGTCTTCGTCGCAGTGCTCATGACAAGTCTAACAGTCTTCGTCGCAGTGCTCATGACAAGTCTAACAGTCTTCGTCGCAGTGCTCATGACAACTTGCATTTCAGGCAGAAGCTTGACTTTTCAATGATCGGAAAAAAACTTTTCTATTCACTAAGATTCTTAAAACGAAAAATTACAATTTATAACCATCACTGATAATTTGATATTTAACATCACATAAAAATTTAACAAAAATGATATCGCGATTCACAAATTTAAAAATGTTTATACAATTAAAGAAATTGATTTTCTCTTGGCAAACAGAGACACCTTTTATGTATATGTTAATATATATAATAGAACAAAATCAAATGAATGGATTAAAATTGTTTCATTTGATGATGAAAATGCAATTTAAATGTATGACTATCAGGATAATGCTATCAATTAAAACTGCCAATGTAGTCAGAACAATCGGACGTTAGTAATTATTCAGGCAGCAATAATAGTCCGCCGTGTTTCAGCAAAGCGCAACGATTCGGTTATTTGCTTTTATTTCATTGATGTAGATTTATCGTGTTACTCAGATAATCATCATCATCAGCCTGTGTCCGTCCACTGTTGAACGTAAGCCTCCCGCATGAGTCTCCATCCTCTTCGATCCTCCGCCTTCCGCATCCAGGTCACTCCCGCTATTCTTCTTATGTCGTCAGTCCATCTTGTAGGGGGTCGGCCAATGCTTCGTTTGCCAGTTTTTGGACGCCATTCAAATACTTTTCTTCCCCATCGACCGTCGCAGTGCCGGCTTTAGACCTTGCGGCGCCCTAGGGCAAAACAAAATCAGGCGCCCACCCCCTATTGTTTTTTATGGGTAAGGAAAATTAAAAAAAAAAAAAACTAATAATATAATAAAAGTGTTAAATTTCTCTTTTGTTTATATAAACATATTAAAACAAATAATTATTAATTAATAAAATTATTCACTGGAAAAAATATAAATACATTACTTCTAAAAATTCACTTTTCTGGCCTTTTTATCCGCAATTTTTTTAATTAACAACGAAAAATCTAAATTTTCAGCTATATCGTTCTCAATTGATAATATTCCTACACTAGAAAGCCTATTTTCTGACATTAGGGACCTTAGATAAGTTGTAATTAATTTAAATTTTTAAAAACTACGTTCCCGCATGCTACAGGCAATGTTAATAAAATTCTTAAAGCAATCCACACGTTAGGATATAAATCTTGTAAATAATGCTGATTTATGAAATTTAGAATTTTGTGTGGAGTAAATTTTTTACTACTCGTAACTATATTCGAAAATAAAACTCGCAAACTAATTAATTCATCACACAGTAGGCCACTGTCAATATCGAATTTTGAATTAACCGTAAGTTTCATTTGCAGCTTAATACAATACTTTAAGAGTTCTTTTCTTTCTGGCAATTCATCAACAATGTACAGAAACCCCATGTCTCTGAATAATCAATTAATTGTTCAAATCTTTCACCTATTGAAAGTATAGCTGTATCCAATAACGGATTAAAGAACTCGATTTCAAACGCTTTCACTGGACAAATAATGGGTTTATCTTGTGCATTTTCATCAAATTGTCTTTTCACGCGTCTTATCCGTTTTGGTAATTTAAATACTGGATCGATTTGTAGTTCATCTGCTTAATTATTGGCTGTAACAATAGCTTTTAGTAACCTACTTCTCTTATAACCTTCTATAAACAAACAACATTAAGTAAAAATACCTAGTTTAAGTATAATTATATAATACTCCGTAATTTCATACAATTACATATGTGCAATAATTAAACCGTATATACAGATAGGCTTAAGGATATATATAAAGTATCAAATATGTATTATATATAAAGTTATTTTATAATTGAAAAAGCTTAAATAAGACTATATTCGTATGTAAAAAAGTTTTGAGTTTACTTTTAACTGAAGTTAATTATATCTGATAATAAAAATGTATGCAACATGACATCTCAAAGACTATAAATCAACTGATTAAATAATAAAAAACCTAAACTAAATGTAATTAAAATACACAAGGAATTTTAACGAAATAAAATAGTTACAATAATCGAACCATATATATAGTTATAATAAAAAATATTTAATATATGGATAAGTTCTTTATAAACGGAAAAAGTTTAAAGTAGAGAGTATATAAAATAGTTTTTAATCAAGTAAATTATAACCAAAAATAAAAGCGTATGCACAAATGCATATTAAAAATAATAAAACATTTATTTACGTTTTTTTAAGTTTAATTTTAAAAAAACTATGTAAGATAAATTAAAAAATACTCCGGAAATATTGAGTTTTTTATTAATGGTAAGGTTTAAATAAAATTGTTTGAAAAGTAGTTTTAAATAAATTATCTAATAATAAAAATTAATTAAGAATGATGGCTTAAAAATAATAAATCAACCGATTAAGTTATGAAAACCTATACTAAATATAATTATAAAATACTCAATACTAATATACGAAATTTAGTAGGAAAAAATATTTACAAAAATTATAACTATTATCCAGATACAACGAAAAATATATTTATTAGGTGGTGAATATTAAAAAAATAATAATAGTTCTTAATTTATACGAAATAAATTAAATCTTTGAATGAGAACATATTTATAGTATGTAGATTAATAGATTATAAGGTAATAATTAAAATACTAATAACTAAAAATTTATCTTATACGTTTTAAAAATCTTAGAAAATTACGTTATAAATACATAATATAAAGACAGAAAATCAAAAAATAATCGCATATAAACTTACCAACTGTTGGAAATTATAAATTATAGAGCACTACGTGCATTTAAAAAATAAAACGCCAAAGATTTCACAAACACGGGAGATGATGATGTGTCACGATTGACGATAGTTCTTGACTGTGAGTTTTGTTTAAGTGATATTAGATAGTACTCAACAAAATAATTCAAGAATGCAGAATACCTGTTTGCAAAATGCCGACAGAGTCATAAATGGGTCATAAAATTCTATGTGCATTTTTGAATTTTATTTTAACAATGTTTGTTATTTCATATTTACTTCTCCGAAAACTATTTATGTTTTTGTTATTGTACTGTGTTCAATATTTGTGGGGAATAACTGTTTATGCTTAATTCTCCGAAAAAAACGTCGTCATAGTTGATAAAAGTGTGGAAATATTTGGAGTTTGTTGCTTCATTACAAATTTTACTATATAGGAAAGGGCGCAATATGAAAAAGAACTAAGCAAGTCGCCCTCAGCGCCCTAAAATCACTTGGCGCCCTAGGCTCTTGACCAACCTCGCCCCCCCTAAAACCGGCACTGGACCGTCGTCTCTTCGACAGATATGTCCTGCCCATTGCCACTTGAGTGTGCCTATTCGTTGGGTAACATCCACTACTTGAGTTCTTCTGCGTATTTCCTCGTTTCGGATTCTATCTTTTAGCGACACTCCGAGCATGGATCTCTCCATAACACGCTGGGTGACTTTTATTTTATGGGTAAGACTTGCAGTCAGATTCCACGTCTCTGCGCTATTAGTTAATACAGGGAGGATGCATTGGTTAAACGCCTTAGTTTTAAGACATTGCGGAATTTTCGCCTTAAAAATGTACTTTAGTTTTCCAAATGCTGCCCATCCCAGTTGTATACGCCTGTCGATTTCTTTTGAGATGTTACTTCGCCCTAGTTGTATTACTTGTCCTAGATATGTATAGTCGTTTACAACCTCTATTTGTGTTCCTCCAATCGAAATAGCTCAAAGGTCTGGGAAATATGACTATTTAACATAAAACTTAAATAATGACGTAAATAATGACACTTAAATAATGAGGTCAGCCAATCAAAATATATATTTGGAAAGTTTCGCGTAAATTTATGTACACTTTCTTAGATGCTGTTATATCACCTTTACCTTAGATTCTTTAAATTATTTATAAAATATTAACTTCATTGCCTGTCTAGCTTATTTCCTCGTACTTGCATGTTGAAATCTTATAAAGGATTAAGAACTCATGTCTCGTGATCCAATGAACTGAAATTCATCACAGTGATTTGTTGTCGAAGACAATGCGTCTTAGTATGTTTTTTATTTGACATATCGACTAACGATGCAGTGGTCATTGCTCAACGTGTTGCAAGTACGCTGTTGTCGTTCCGGTTTACTGAATTTTTTTATCCATTTACATCTATATATATAAAAGAAAGTCGGGTTATATTTGTTTTTATAACTCAAGAACGGCCTAACCGACTTGGCTGAAAATTAGTGGAAAGGTAGCTTAGAACCCAAAAACGTCCATGGTATACTCAAAATTGATTTGATTAAGACAAAAATATTGAACATTTACGTAAACATGTTTTCAAACAAGACTATTGTCATTTGACAGATGTCAGTTGAAGAAAGTGTTGCTATAGCCAACGCTATAACTAAAAATGACGCAAAAGTAGGTATTGTAAGTAGGTACCTACGTAAGGTACGGAATATTTTGAAACAAAAAAAAAACGAAAGACAGGAAAAAATAGTGAAAAACAAAATAAATATGAGTTAAAATATCAGTTTAATCTTTTATTTGTAAAAAATGTTATAACTAAAGGCAAGGAATCTGACAACTGATATTATTATTGTCTATGGTTACATAGATATTTTGAAGTCTATCGGTTGACGTTTTGTTTCAAGAACTTTCGAGTTTCTGTTAGCTTATTGTGCCGATATTTGCGACCAAAACGATCAAATCTTTCACGAAAAAGCCATCATGGAACTAGGGATTGAAACATTACGAATGTAAGGCAGTCATTTGGTGGTTTTTGGCATCCTAACCTCGAATACCAACGATGAAATTGCGCGCTTTCAAGTTTGGTACAAAGCGATTTGGCGTATATTCGCAATCCCTTATCACGAACTTCATACTGCTGTTGTGCATTTGGCGATGCATCTGGAGAATGGTCATTGGGTATATTTCACGGCTTCAAATGTTGTTCAACGTGCTGAGACACCTCCAGCAACAACATTGACAAGTCTCTTTACGATCTGCCAAAGCGATCCGTTTGCACGAACTCTAGAATGGTCAAGGATTTAATCCGACATTCAAGGTATTTATTTATTTATTTTTGTACTTACACACAATCTAATTAACAGAATAACATACTACACTTATTACTTTCAATTATGTATGCTAATTCTAAAAAAAAGTGTTTATAAATCAGTAATTCTGTCTTTGCTTTTGATTCTGTAGATACTCGCGACCAAAACGATCGAATCCTTCACGAAAAAGCCATCATGGAACTAGGAATCGAAACATTACGAATGTATGGCAGCGATTTGGCGGTTTTTGGCATCCTAACCTCGAATACCAACGATGAAATTGCGCGCTTTCAAGTTTGGTACAAAGCGATTTGGCGTATATTCGCAATCGCTTATCACGAACGTCATACTGCTGTTGTGCATTTGGCGGTGCATCTGGAGAATGGTCATTGGGTATATTTCACGGCTTCAAATGTTGTTCAACGTGCTGAGACACCTCCAGGGACAACATTGATAAGTCTCTTTACGATATGCCAAAGCGATCCGTTTGCACGAACTCTAGAATGGACGAGGATTTAATCCGACATTCAAGGTATTTATTTATTTATTTTTGTACTTACACACAATCTAATTAACAGAATAACATACTACACTTATTGCTTTGAATTATGTATGCTAATTCTTAAAAAAAAGTGTTTATAAATCAATAATATTGTCTTTGCTTTTGATTCTGTAGATACAAGGACAGATTCACCATCGAATCGGATCATTCCAACCTCTCGAAGATGCACAGCATAAATTTGTACAAATATACTTCAATGACAATATGGAGGAAGAACTTGATCGAGGTCTACAAAGTCGTGATCAGAGCGGATAAACGATATAAATCTGGTACACACGTCGTGATACTGGGCAACTACAACAGATATCTGAAACACGTCGTTCATATGACACGTTGCAATACCCACTGATGTTTTGGCAAGGAGAAGATGGATATTATTTCAATATCAAAATGAAAAATCCATTGAATGGTGAGTAATCAATATATATATAATCAATATCATAGTTTTGATTCCGTCATGACATACATTTTTCAGTGCTTGGTTTTGCTTTAGGTTTCCAATAAATGACCAATTACACTGCTTATTACCAGGAAAATAACAGACCTTAAGATTAAGATGTTTTTTTAGAGAAAATTGGACAAACGATTTAAAATTATTTATCTTCACCCCTTTATAATTATGCTACAAATATGGATGTTAGCTTTACATACAAAATTAAAAATCTATTGTCTTAATTTCAGGTGAAGAAACTACCAAGAATCTAAGCTCGATGAATTATAACGCATATCGTTTGACGATTCGTCGAAATGCTGACAACTACTTGCTGAAGTTTCGTCGATTACTGCAATAGAATTCAACCAGACCAAATATATGATATCATATGTACCGAAAAATTCAACTCAGCCTTTCGGGTGAAACAAAGTTCACCGGGTCAGCTAGTACCATATAAAGGTTGGGTAAAATCATATATAATTGCAACAGGCAGAGCTTAGTTACGGCAGTTTGTGGTGACCATATTTTTAAATAAGGGAAACAGATATGGGAAAACAAAGTAAAAAACATTTGGTCATAAAAAATGTATAATTCAATAAAAGAAAATAACTATGAAGGCTCATAATTCATATTTACCGATAATTACCTGATATGGATTCTCTTTGCCCTTTTCGCCGAATAAGTAATTGCCTAAGAACACTAAATAATAACCTTCAACAATATAGTATCATAGAAACGACAACAAATAGACATATGTTTGTATTAACATTAAGGTTATCAAGTGACAGTACTTGGTGAAACAACATAATTACGAGTATAATTTTTAATTAATTTTAATTGAAAAACTAACAAATTAAAAATATTCAGTTTTGATGTACATTTATTTTAAGCGATTACATATTTAGGCCTCCCTGGAGACCGTCTTCAATTAAGGTTAATTCCGGCATGTGCTTTTGTCCAGGGATTAAATGATAACAATATAAAATCGTTGATATTGCTAAACATTCTTCCAGGTATCAAGTAGGAAAAACCCATACACCATGGACTAACCGTCGTCCACGCTGAAGATCAAATATAGAATTACAGGGATTTTTCTAAATTGAACACAAAAAATATAATATTATATAATAGCTTATAACGTTAAGATAACACACACCCCTTGATTTTATAATGTCTTTTTATCAATGGTTTAACCCGCACACGTATACAATCTGTTAATATGTGTGTACTAACGTAGGAACTAATATTTGTACATATCTATATAACCCACTGCCAGTTTATAATTTTACCATTATTAAAGATGATCTCCAGGGAGGCCGAAACATGTAATCGTTTAAAATGAATGTGAATCATAACTAAATATTTTTAATTTGTTAATTTAAATTCATTTAACATTATAAATATGTTTTTTATCCATTAATGATTTGTACGAGTATTTAAGTATTCTTTTGTTTGCTTCGAGTTGTGTAATACTTAAATCTCTAAAATTTCCTTGCATTAATGTTATGACATCACGAAGAAATTTTAATATCAAACATTATTTCAGTTTTTGAATGTTTTCCGTACACCACCTCGGCCAGGCCAACTTACTCTGTACCATAGATTCTCCTCCTGTTCCCCTATACAGCCTCTGGCAGGTTCGCGGACCACCGGAGCCACACGACAGAAGTACAATGGAAACTTATACAATATACCATAACATAATCGAATATATCATTGCACAGTTTGTCATTCTGGCAGATTGAAGCGAATTTTGTTGTTTCAAAATACTGAGCAGAACGGCATGGAATACAATATTTATAAAAACAGAAAAAAATACATTTAAATCCATTAGGATTTCGTCAGTTTTCATTTAAATAAATAACTTTTCAAAAATATTATGAGTGACATATATATGCTACAAATCCCCGCGTCCAACTTTTTTCTCTCCTTATTATTGATAAGAAAAATGACATATTAGATGTTTTTTGTTATGAATTTCTTTGTGCATCAGATTTAGAATATTTGTATTAATTTGCGGTTGCTTATAAAGTATTGAGAGTATTGAAAATATATATTCTTGCTCCAAAAATATAAAGACAAATATTTTGGGAAATATTTATTTTATACAATCAATATAATTAAAATATACATTGTACTT
This sequence comes from Glossosoma conforme, assembly GCA_022606575.1. Classification (NCBI taxonomy): domain Eukaryota; kingdom Metazoa; phylum Arthropoda; class Insecta; order Trichoptera; family Glossosomatidae; genus Glossosoma; species Glossosoma conforme. Next base: position 96,222 of record JAGTXR010000313.1, read on the forward strand.
ACTAAAGACATTATGTACATATTACAAGTATTATAATTTGAAAAATAAATTTATCGGAATATTTTTTTTCTAATTACAAGTGAACCGGTAACACTGATATACGATATATGTATATTGTATATATATATATAGATAACACACCAATTTCTCTGAATTACATATGAAAACAAACTGGAATTATGCTGGACGAAAAAGTCTGATAATCATTTATTATTCATGGAAAAAATAGAGATTAACATTCAACTTGAAGTATTTAATCGAAATATATAAAATTAAAAATTATGGATAGGGGGTCATCCTGTTTGGAGGCTCTTTTTGTTTTTTTACAGTATTAATAAACGGTCCAGCTCGATGATGGCACTAACAATATAACATTAAGCAAAGGAAATACACAAAGAGATGTTATATCTCCCAAACTCTTCACAAACACCCTAGAAGATATATTTATACTGCTATCCTGGACAAAATGTGGAATACATATAAACGGAGAATACATTCCTCACCTCCGATTTGCAGATGATATAGTTTTAATAGCTGAATCACCTGACAAGCTTCAAATATTTTTTCAACCACAAATGTTTTAATATATATTAATGTTGTGGCTTTTGGGTTGAGCCGTGTGTGGTGAACTTTTTTCAGCCAATATTTCAACCGCCATTGCAGGGGTCTTCTTCAGGATTAATAATTTATTTAGTTTTGAGTTGGTTTATTCAGATTATATATTTCTTTTATGAGCGTTATTGATATAAAAATGAGTTGAAATATTGGTTGAAAAAAGTTCACCACACACGGCTCAACCCAAAAGCCACAACATCAAATCTGGCCGTGAAAACCTAAGAATTTATTTAAATATATTAACTTTACAATTTCTTAACTCGAAATCGTCGCGTATTAAAAAAACTCAAAAAAGCAGTGTTCGGTGACAACCATTGCGGGCACTTCTCTAAAACAGAACGTAACGGTATTCAAACATATCAAATATAAGGCAGCTTATAAGCCAGGATTATTACGAGAGAAACACTAGAAAAAAAAATCTTTTGTAGATTCTTAAAGATTTTCTTGAAAAGTTTGGTGTGGTTTGACGTCTTCTTCAACATTTAAAAGGAATGTCTGCGAGAGTATTGAATAAGTCAAATATTTTTTTACAAAATTGTTCGTTAAATTTTGAGATATTGCGGTCATCTAATTTGAAAAATACTGTTTTGAGAAAAATGCGTTGCAATTTTCAAATACGACCATCATAAATATTTTTTGTCTAACTCTTAACTTGCTTTAACTACTTTAATCAAGGAAACCACATTTTTTTTCATAAGATTCCTGCAAAGCCGATTGTTGCTACCCGGTAACAATTATTGCATCTTGTAAAAAAGTCGGTCGGGCGTCATTCTCAGCGGTAGATACGCATCGATGGGCTTTAGCAAACCCCTCGTGCCCAATTTGACATCCCATTGTACCTAAAACTTTACGACATTTATTCCTTCATGACCGATTTTTAATTGTTAATTCTAACCTCGTAAAGTTCTGGCACTTACATTTTCTATATCTTACATTTGTTGAAATAGCAGAAAAAATCTAGTACCCAATACAAAAATCATTATTGCAATCGACACAAGTTTATTCGCTGATTTTGAATCAAATACTGTTTCCTTCTCTAGTTTTTTTAATTCGATTATGACGTGCATGGTCTAACTTTATTTGCCTTCTTTTGGTTCCTATCAAAAATCACTCACGACACATATAACATAATATTGTTACAGTTCAGTTCGAACACTTTAGTTGTTCAGGCAGATAATATACCGCAGTGCAAGTTGCTAGATGCTCCGCGCGACTTCAGTCTCTTGTGTGTCGCTGTACCTTTACTCACATATTCATCATTATATTTGTATGAAACACTTGAAATTGGTAGCACGGGATGACCATATTAAAAATATTTTTTTGACTATATTATAATATAAATAAATAATATTAAAAATGACAAAGCGAAGCATCATAAACCATGAACTAAAGTTTGATGATAATATTAATCATTTTAATTATAAATATATTTTCAAACTAAATTGTTTTATAATTTTCTTGCCATCAATGAAAACATTTTGTTGTATCTAAAACATCGCACAGCAAATACTCGGATTTCATAAATGTTAAAAATTGATTCCTGATTTATTTTAAATTGTTAATATTAAACAATAACTTGCATATTGTCACAGCATAACAGTCTCCTATAGCCAAGTCGTTCCTTCCTTCTCGAGTACAACAATATGCCGACAGCCATCGATCAAACTTCGGAAACATCTGTGAGTTGTCCTACAAACTGACTTAATTAACTGGCACATTCATCAAAACTTCATTGAATATCAATTATTATGCGGTTACTTGTATCAAAGTTCCGAAACTGTCGTCGAAATACGACACCCGCAATTATTATATACGTTAGATATTATTCAAACTCTACAATAACAAGCACAGCTGATATTTATGGACACTTCAAATTTATGTGTTAGATTATAAAGTCGCTAATCGCTATCTAGCATCGAAAACTGGCATCGCTTGGTAAAATAAAAAATAGGTATTTAATTGTGAGTTAAAAAATCTTGTAATTTATATTTCCTTGAAATTAGATGCACCAAAATTTAATACAAACATTCGAATCAAAAAATGATGAAACATTATGAAAACACAATGAATCAATGCCAAACTTGTAGTACACGTGATTTTTTTATTTATCTATCAGGTGTCTCCTGAGGCATATCTCATTACTGGCCCAATGCGATGATCACCGCTGGCGTCGCGTAGCAGAAAGCCAAGAAATCAATAGTCAATATATATCTCTTACTCGGATAATAATAACTTCTTGTTTTGTAATATGAACAGAAGAAGAAGATAGGCACCTAATAAGAACCATCTCAGAGAGGCGAGCAGCAAGTGTTCGAGGACATGCTGAGCTGAAGAGGGTTGCGGAGGACCGAGAGGAATGGAGATCGAGATGCAAGATTCTGTTGCTGCAAACCAATCCACCGGATTGATACTACGAAGAAGGAGTATTGTAATTGTAGCCCTTTTTACTCACCATAAACACAAGAAACGTTTAGTTAGTTTGGTAATCCAGAAACAATTTAAATATTTTGATTGTTTATAAAAATAGCAATTTGTATTGTATTTAAAAATGATCTTCAATTTTAAAGGAAAATAAATGTTTATTTGTACTCAAATATTTCAACAATTAACATAATTTAATAATGTTAATGATTTTGATGACTAAATTAATTCAACGAGCATTTTATTACAAATTGTTTCTAAGACACTTCTCTGATAATGCAAGGATTTATTTCCTTTTACAGCTTATTGAACAATAACTATAAATGTACAGCTGACTTGCCAATAATCGTTCTTTAAGTCAAAACTATAAAACATATATTTATATAAAATAATTATGTTCAAATAACGTTTTGAACAAAATTTATGCAACAATGGACATTTTTTAAATTTTGTATAACGTAATATTAACTAACAATATTTATATTTATGTGTCTAATAAAATAACATCAACAACAATAACTTACAAAATAATTGCTTTTACTTGATATAAAAAATATTCGTCACTATATAACAATATTTTTATTACTTTTTAGCAAATAATGATATTGCGAAGGCAATTCTATTAATTAGTTATTTCGAGTTAAATTAGATTGTATTAAAGTGATAAGCCGTTGTAGGTTGCTTAATTAATAAAGAATTCAGCTTTTGTGTGTACTTGGCAGTCACAGCATCTACTTGCAAATTCATTTAATTAAAAACCGTCTCTTTGGAATGGGTTTTAAAATGTCCACTCATTATTTTACCCACGCATCTATTTGTTTATGCAAACGAAGTTGATACAAAAAACGTTTTTTTTTGTATTTTACATTTTCATTATCAACACCAGTGTGACTTCTTCTGTTCCTTTTCTGCATATCTCCTATAAATATGGAGCGCATGGACACCACAGAAACAAAATAAGGGACTTTAGCCGCTTGGACATTCTCGATTCCCTCGAAGTTCTGCAGAATGTGTTCTGTCTAAGTATCTTAAAGCCGTTTAAAATGACTACAGTTACGAGGCCTTCACAAAAGGCAGCCTCCAGCTGTCATAAGACAATCTGTCGATAGTAAAGACTTGGAAGTCAACTCAGTATTTGGAGTAAAAGTGATGACATAAAAGAAACATGGCTTAAATAAAAGAGAATTGTTATTTCGTTTTTTTCGATCGATAATTCTTGGTGGAATTCCATAATATCAGATATAAATAAAATAATTTTAAAAATTTATACCAAAATATAATTTTGACGACATGTTTCAGCGATTTTCAAGTCAGTTAGTAGAGTGTTGGCTCTATATAAAGCAAAGAGTGAGTGAAAAAAAAAGAGAATTGTATTATTTTAAACCTAATAATGCGAATAATGCATTTCATAATAAAGTTAAAGTTATTAACTGTCAACTATTAGCAAAACTAAATAACTGTTAAAGTTAATTAACAGTTTGCTGTTGTTGTTTAAATATATTTTATTAATATTTATTCTGACTGTTTTTAGTCTCGCGTAAAAGCGTACTAGTACCCTTACGACAATTGATATCCCCCGTCTTTAAAAAGACGACAAGTCACGGGTTCGTCACGTGGCTGCGTGGAAGAAGGAAGCAGGAGCAGAGTACCAAGCAAAAGAACTTGTTTTGAAGCACAATTCGCATTTATTGATAAAGACTTGACTCCCCCGTTCGATCGTAGCATGACGTTAATTCCGTCTCGATCGAACGGGGCTTGACTGACGACTGCCCGGAACACTGTGACAAGCAGTGCCATCAAGGCAATCGCGGCAAAAAAGCAAATTAAAGATGACAGTTGAACCAAAATGAAATGGAGCAACTGTCCTAACAAATAAAATGGCGTATGCAAACTCCGTGTAATATTATATAATGAAAACTAACATTATTGGTGTGCATATCAGGCGAGCGAACACAAATAAGAGACAAAAGATCGTTTCTCGAGGCTTTACGGCATCAGACTAAAAGAGCTCTATCAAGCTGATACACCTTATATGCGAGATGCAGTCTTCCTGCAAGTGAAGCAGTGATCAGTGCGATACATATTAAGACGAGGTATGAAATACCTAACTATTTAATATTGAATGGAATATCAATGCGAATGCTACAAATATAAATAAAATGATAAATATGCATAAATTTACTATATTGAGATTGTACAATAATAAATTTCATAAATGACGTTGATTATCTTAATATTCACAATGTACAATACTAAATGACTATTTTAGATTTAATACTTAAAGTTATGATTCATTCAATTCCTACAATATATATTTTTTTAAATAGTAACTATTGATTCACATCTTTTTTCATTACCCTTGAAGTTAGTTGCCTTTTGATAAAGTAAACGTATAGTATATTGTTTACACTACTCAATAAAATATATGTAATACGAGGAAAGACCCAAAGAAAACCGAACTGATATACGTACATCGGGGTTTGTTCTCTATGGCCATACTGTTTGTTAACCAGCAATTTATTTGAATGTTTTTAGAAGTCTACGAAATTACGTTGAGGGAAATAATCAGGTGACTTATTTTATCACTACACGCCCCAGCTACGCACACAGACAAGGGACACTATTTGTCTTCTCAGGCATCCTTCCACACTCTCCGTATTCACCTGATTTAGCCCCGTACGAATTTTTCTTTTTTCCGAGAATGAAGAAAAACGTAATTGGAAAGCGTTTTGATATGGTGCAAATGGTAAAAACTGCTATCTTTTTTAATGTTTTTCTGGGATTCCCTGTATGTAAAATATGAACGCATTATAGAGCATGATTTACTCATTTTAATGCCAGGAGTAAACATAAAACATAACTGTGTATATATAAATATTTTTACTTCAAATAACGTTAAATTACTGACAATACTTGACGGTAAAATTGCATAAACATAATTGTAAGTAATTTTTAATTCAAAATTGAAAAAGTAATTGCAAATTTTTCAACTTTCCCCTTTAGACTCAATTGACGTCCTCGCTGAGACGCCGCTACTGAACATCTCCCAAGCAGCCCTCATTACAGATGGCGCTCCGCTGCCGGCGCAGGTTGAAGGCTAACCAAGGCGGCTGACAGAGCTTTTTGGCGGCGGCTCGTGACGTCCATATGATTCAGTTAAGAGAGATGATGAAGAAAGGTGAATGACGATACACGACTTTTCAATCACTTGGATATAAATGCGAAATAAAACAAAATATTTTTATTTGCTAATTTTCAATAAATTACCTTACAATTATATTTAACTTCAAACGAGTTAAAAAAGTTAAAAAAAATATTTTAGGACCTTACATTTAATACAATTACACTTATCTATATATAAAGTTATTTTTATAATTTTCACACGGTTGTAAATATGTATTATATTACACCATAAATTGTTTTGCCCTAGTTAATATTATATGTGTCAATGCACTTTTTATATAAATATTGTAATTCTTCTAAAATTTAACACAAAACTCAAAATAAGAATGTACAAGCTTATCATATTATAATATAAATCTCTTCATTAGTAATATCTAAGTTATTGGAAGTATATACTCTTAATATTTCATGTTAATAAATTACAATTTGACATAACATCTCTGCACTCAATCCTTTAATATTTTTTAATGTACATAGAAGTTAAGACCTTAGTAGAGCAGGTGAACACATATTGATTATATGCACTGCACTTTAATATATTGAAAAATTATGTTAACAAGCTAAGTGATAATGTACTAGCATCATTGACTCATTCTTCTTCATCTTTATTCGCTCTCCGGTAAGAGCATATGGTCGTCACAAATTGCCACCTTTAAGTATGGCCATCCCTGGTTATTTTAGAATGCGAAGCTCAGACGAGGAAACGTTATATAACTATTAATACACCAGGTGTTCTTGCTCTTATACATACGAGTGGAGTATCATTAAGTTACCTTTATCAACTGCGCGTGGATGTCGTCGGTCTGTGAAAGTACCCCTTGAAACGTTGGCAGGTGCTCAACTATTGAACACAGTTTACACATAGTTTATGTAACCATCAACCATACCATGTTTTAACTACTGTTTAACCCGACCGGACCTAACCCAACATAAACTAGACTAAATAATATTTTCTTAAATTCTTTTATCATTATCAAAAATTTAATTTTTAATACAAACTAAAAGTTCTTTAAGCTCATTTAAATTGTTTTTTTCATAAATTTCTAGTCCGTTTTAACAAAAAAATACACCGCCTAATTTGTTTTTTGGATATTTTCCCCAGCGGTCTCACACTTTTTGGATATTTTCCCTAGCGGTCTCACACTTTTCAAGCTCCCACAGCAAGCGATCGGCTCTTTAGAACTCACAAAATAAATTAAAGTATAATTTTTGCGATTCATAAACCGCGTACGTGTAATGTGTTATACAAGTAATGTTCCAAAAGCTGCACTGAACTTTTTACGAGTCGGTGTTTTAAGCTTTAGATTATCAATTAAAGACAATTAATTAATAATTACAAGCTTGTGATACCGGGCCGACAAAGCAGATTCCCAGTCGATTGAACTATTTTTTATTGTATCGAGTATTATGCGCTGAGAAGTCGTCTTTCCAGAAGCTGCACTGCCCCTCGGACTATGCGACCCAGGCCACGCGGCCGGGCCGGTCCGAGGCCCGCGCGGGCGCGCGTCAGGCCGCGCGCCACTCCACGCGCGCCAGCCAGCCCACGCACGCCAGCGTCACGCCCGTGAGCGCGATCTGCACGCCGGCCAGCACGGCCAGGTCGCGCGGGGACGGCCGGCGCGCGCCATCCAAGCCACTGAAACAACAACATAATAAACATACATATCAATTATTGTCAATCTTTATGTTGTCTGCTAGCGGATTTGACGAGATACCATAATGCGTACTGACGAGCAAATATAAATCATTTTACGAGTGCTGCATAATGATCGCATTTATTTCTCCTTTAACGACTTTACTTTAAATTGCTGATCTCATCGTAGGGCTGCCGCTCTACATAGCTACCAGTGGAGTTGATCATTGTTTTATGAGAGTAAATGATAACTAAGCAAATATAATAAAATGATGTCCTTCATATATTAACATAAAATATAGTTTATCATAATCATGCTATGAATATTGTAGATCGACAACTAAGTGACGGTTTCTGCTTGAATCTTATCATATATTATTTTTCATAATCAATAATAAAATAATGAGAGCATTTAACCATAATAATAAAAACAATTTATAAAAAAACATTAATTTAGGCTGGACGTGTTTTATCCAGAGTGAGAAAATTCACTCTATGTCTACTTCCTAGTCCAGCGCCATGGTTCGCCTTAACGTCAGGTCTACTTCCTGGAGCTCCGCCGAGTTCATTATATGTACAGTTCCCATTGAGCTTTCAGAAAAGCGAGAGCTCAGAGGCCTAAATAAAAAGAACCTATCGATATGTTCTTCGTGGCATGCGAAGAACATAGCCTAACCAGGTCTCTTAACCGATTGTAGTATGGAAGGCTGCTATGTGTAGTCAAATTATCTTAGGCAATCAGCTGTTTTATTTATTTATTTATTTATATACAGAATCGAAATTCCAATTTTTACAAATATTTAGAAACAGAGTAAACATAAATATACAATAAATAGAGAAAATAATATAAAATTAAAATAACACAAAAGAATAAGAAGATGACACGTGTCAAAGATCTCAGAGATCAAGTAGAACAATACCATCGACAAAAGAGGAAAAGGATGTAAGAAAAGGATCGAGGTGTGCTGGTAGGCCATTTAGGAGCGACATTGCCGTTGTACCAAATTGAGTGCTTGAAGCTCCACAAGCATCAACTGGGATCAAAAACAATGGATGGCTACGAGCACGGGTGTACCTATCTGGAACATGGAAGTTAAAACATTCAAGAATCCCAGGGTTGTAAATTGAACCGCGAAGAAGAAGGAATGAATGTTTGAGTGCAGCAATTTTCCTCCGTGACTCTAGCGAATGGAAAGAAAGCATCCCTAGAAGGAAAAGAGTTGGGTAATGTTCGGAATTAAATGAATTGAATGGATAGTTACCGTAAATATAAAAATAAAGACGTCGGAGAAATTTTTTATGAATTTTTTCGAGCATGAAAATGTATTTGGATTTATTGGGATTCCAAACTAAACTCCCATATTCCAGAACAGATAGAACGAGTGAAGAATAGAGAGTTCGAAAAATTAGAGGGTTATGAAATTGACTAGCCTGGCGGGTGATGAATCCGAGAAGTTTATTGGCGCGTGAAGTTAAATTGATTATGTGAGTATGGAAAGTGAATAATGAATCGTAGGTTATACCTAGATCCTTGACAACTGCTACTCTGTCGAGCAATGTTCCAGATAAGTAGTATTTGGACAGAATAGGATTTTTAGAACGGGAGAAAGAGATAACATTACATTTGTTGATACTAAACGAAAAGTTTTCAAAAAGCATTATGCTTGGCTGCATTGACTTTCCCCGTAAATTACTTTCAATAACTACTATTGCAAGAATGATTTCTTTATGGATAAATCAAATGAATATTATACCTTATATGACAATTTTAATAGGATTGTATCTTACGGCGAAAATGTATTTTATGTGCTTGGTGTCATTTTTAGAAGTCAACGGAATTATTTAAATCCATAATAAAATCGTAGCACCTGAGAATCTGTCAACCCTTCTAGCTTCGAGGGACCGATAGTCTGCTCAGTGGTGGGATAAAAGCTTTAAACGGCGGGTAGTTTGTGATCTCGTTGTCATCCCTTCATCGCTTAAGAAAGCTCCGTAAAACGCCGGATGCGGGTCGAGGAAATGGGAAAATTCCGTCAGAAATGACGGTCTACCGCTCAGAGTGGAAGGAAAACACTAATAGGGCAAACGCCCACTCGAGCTGAGTGTCTCGAGATTAACTTTCCTAGGCTGAGAGGTCGTTACTAATATTGTAGAGACTGAACAATCCACTGTTGGTTCGACGACAGAAGCATTACCTGAGTATATTCAATAACGCTCTGATATTTAAAAAGTGCACAAACATTCTCTAGTAGGTTTTTTTTTAATATTTTACATAACTCAAAACTCGTATATATTTAAGTTTTACTAAAAAAAAAACTAAAAAGACTTGCAGGCTCGGAGCTACTTTTTTAATTATTTTGAAAATATGATGAAAATGATTTCACATTTTTAACACAAGATTAAGTTACAATACAAAAACCATAAAATTAATATTATTCATATTAATTGAAATAAAAAACACAAATTACAGTTAAAATTGGAACTAATTTGTAGTTAATTTTCATAATTACCATTTATTGCGACTCTCAATATAAGGAGACAAATAAAGGTCAAGACTTAGTTATATATCTACATGCCCTGCTTCCAGCTTATGGATAATTGTTTTAATGGTTAGCCTAGTTGTACTTGTAATAATAAAGTATGATTTTGAAGATCTCCACACACTTTTTTTCAATTTAAATTCAAAATCGTTTTGATATATATTTATTTTGGCACAAAACTGTCTTAGAAATCAATAAAGCACATTATAATGAGAAAATTTGATGTCTTTTCTGATTTCAGTTATATGAAACACGATGGAGCTATTATTTTACGTGAGATAGTAACGGGACATCATTTTTAACGTGAGTGGAAAATATTAATATTATCGTTCTCGCGAAAACAATTGGCATAAGAATCGTCGTAATGCATACTTTTACAATAACAACCAGCTGTTTTATTTACAATCTAGTAATGAGATCAGCGGGGGCCATTTACCTTTCCTGAACATATCGATTCAATATAACGCTATAGAAGTATTCTCACGTCGGTTTGTCTCATAGCAACTTCACCCAATTGACCCCCGTCGACCCGTCTCCCAAAACCATCGACAATGACGATACTTTACAGGGCATCATATTTCATGTATATTATTATTTTAAGTTGATTTTCTACAAGTATTAATATTTCAGACGCAGGCCTGTAATAGGAGTAATTATTTGTCTTAGAAATTTCGAATATTTATATAATCTCAAAAAAGTTATTTAATATATTTTTATCTCTGAAATGAAATAAATAATAGTTTTCAAAATTATTGATAGAAAATCAACACGGATTTTTAAAATATATTTCTTCAATATTTTTGCACAAATCAAATTTTTAAAAGTACATTCAATAAGGATTTTATGTTTCGATAATATCATATAATATGAAACATTCATGTTTCGTTCATTCAATAAACACAGTCCGACAACCCTAAAACTATTTGTTTTGTTAATGGTTTTAATTATCGCGCAAAAGATAACATTCTAAACATTGTAACGGCCAGCTCAGCGCACGCTTCTTCCTTTAGTCTCGCCCCCGAAACTCATTATTATCACCCACCGAAGAAGCGAGTCAATAAGTTGTGAGAGTCACGGGGAGCGTATTTCCGCGCTTGTTTGGAGTCGCCGCCATAGTTTCTTGAGTATAACAAAGCTCAGCCATTACCTGCTTAATTGCCTATTATTTAGACGTCAAGTTCGCCCTCGTCTCAAAAAAGCCCGGCGAAGAAAAATCGACAAGAGCTCGCAAGATAGAGACGTTCCAAAGGTGGCATAAGAGCTATTACAGGTGGAAAAAAACCTTTTAAGATGACAATTAAAATTAAACAATATTGAAACAGACTTTTGATAATATCGTATTCAGCTAAATTGCAGATATTTTGTTGGACACAGTCTCCATTAGGACCGACGAGAGCATCAAGGATCTTTCTGTCCTAAAACTCCGTCGTGTATACAGAGAGTGTATTTGGTGGAGATTAGAATACAGAGCCGTCTTGGGCTGAGGTGAGAACCTTAGCGACTGACAGAACTTTTAGCCGGCAATTTGCGGCAACAAAACGCTTTAGCTAGGAAAGGAGTATGGATTTTTTTTATCACAAATGAAAACTGTTAACCTTTTTTTTGAACAAAAATAAAAAACATGAGTGGGTAGAAAATTATTTATGTACTCGTATTTAAGCTTTAATTGTTTTCTGAAATACGTAGGTTTTCATTTAATTTATTACAAAAAGCTTTAAAAATGGTATAAAAACATGAAAGCTCTTTTAGCTTACTGAAATTTAGTTCCCTACCCTCGGTAGTATCGTCTATCGAAATATCAACCACGTTTTACGTTTATTTTCAAACAAAAACAACGGACAAAGGATTTTACGTTTACTTTGAAAATTCCATGCCAACGTACAGGAGTCAGCTCAATGCTTTATTTCATTATTTCAGAGACGTGGCTGCATTTTACTGAGGAAACTGCAAACTAGAGAAGCTGGTTATTATATAATTTTATACTTTAGTCTCGAAAGAGTGTGTATGAGTAATCGTGCTTGTTTCTTAATGTTTCTTGCACAGATTCAGATTATATGTAGGATGAAACACTGATGCCGGGAGAGTATCACTGGAAGAAGAAGGAAGAAGCGCTCCGAGTTGACACATCACACACCTTGTTGTGATGCTCGGAAAGGGTTTTACGGGTTCAATATTGCTGATTGAATGAATAATTGCTGCAAGAATCAATTGCTGATGTATAGAGCACTGACTATAATAGAATGGGTTGGTGAATGAAACTTAATTTACTTACACAGTTGTTTATTTCTTATAACGGGTTGGTTTATTTCTCTAACATGGCATCTAAGATTACGGAACAACCAAGGACAATATTCTGATTAAGTTTTAAGCAACAATTCCCTGTTTCAAAAGTTTTAAATGATATATTCTTGATAACTAATTTAACTTACTTGAATGAGTGTAACAACGTTCTTAAAATAAATTACTATCTTATTTGATATTCGATTTATCTGTGCCTAGAGCGAGTCCAGGACGAGAATCCAGGGGCTTGGAGAGAAGCAATACTTTTTGAAGGAGGTGATAAGTGCGATGCTCTGAAAAGTTGGATCGTTTGGTTCTAAGGGTAGCTCAACCAGATTTTTTTGTTGCATTTTATTGTAAAAAAAAAATTTCACACTTTCTTACAAAAACTGAATTGATTAAATTGTTGTAATGAGTTGTGAACTTTCACTAAAAACGATCTATCCGAACATGCTAAAATATAACCAACAACAATATGTTTTGAGTTATCTTCGTGACGCAATAGCTCACAAGTCCTTGATAGCTTCCCTCCCGCGACAAATCTCTGGCAAGAAAAATCCTCAAGCAAGGAATTCGGCTTCCTCTGCTACATTACATGTCCAGGTCACCGAGAGCTCTTCCTAGAGAGATAATTGCACAGGAAAAGCTCTCGCAAGCTACAGCTGGGGTTCACTTGAGACACAAAGAGAATCAGCGTAAAAGGCTCACCAAATTACAGAGCGATCGGAAAAGCTCGAGTCTAGGAGCCTTTCAGAAGCCCTTTGTGAAGAACCGAAACGCTTTGTTTAATTTTTTACCTGCTGTGCGATTACTTCGAGAGGTGTAAAACAAAGAGCTTAAAAGCATCAATCACTATCGTACCCCAAAAGCAATGACGGGACTACCTAACAATATCTTGTGATGTATTTAATTGTAAAGGTGAATACTCGTATCTTATATTTAAAATTTCATCAAATACACACGGCGATAAGGTTGATGTACTCGTATATTTTTCAATTATAATAAAAGCGTTGACGTTAAAACGAATCGAGTAACTCTGCATAGTTTACCGAAAAGAACCGATTTTCAAAAACTCTTTTTTGTTGTAATTCTTCCATTGGTTGATTTTAAAATACAAATATGTAACAATCAGGTAGTTCTAGTTGCGTCAGAATTGACATTAATAAGAATAAATCATTATTGTAGATTTGAAATAATTTAGTTTTTTAATATAAGTGCCCGAATAGTGTTCATGGAGTATACGTCTCTGAGTGTGCAATCATCAATCGATACAGGATTCATGATTGTTTGTTGAGGAACATATAAGATAGGATTTCGATAGTTTTTTGCATACATGATATCCGAAATTATTATGTTTATAACGTGATTGCTTTTATTACGATATACGCAGTGTTCAAATTTAATAATGTGTGAAGAAACAGCAAGAAATGTGAACGAACACAGAAAAAGTGTCAGTAAACAAAGATGGTAGGGTTGTGGAAATAAATTTTCCCTTCCTACATAATAAATCTTGGAATAAAGGTAACGGTTGGACTATACATTTGAATAAAGTATTTTTTATTATTTGTTGGACCAATGTTTTGGCAGCGATTTATTTAGCTTAGCTTTATTATGTTTTTGCGGCTTAGGTCTTACGGCCACCGTCGCCCAAAAAGTAACAAATCGTTTCTTAGAACATAACAAAACAACCTTAAATAAATTCTAAAAATATGATTATCAAAATAATTCTGTTGAATTAAATGATTATTTTGAAAAGAACTTTATGTAAAAGTAATTAATTCGTGTCTTAAATCAAATTTTGGAATAATACATCTATCCACTCTCGTCGAAGTTGTTTGAAGTTGGCCTTCAACGAAATGTATATTTCAATTGTGCGCCATCCATTTGCTTACAGTTTACTTTTAATTCCCGAGGAACATGTAGTTCAATAAAATAAAAAAATCAAAGTATATTTCATTTAAAGATTTTTAAACTTTATTCGCGTGTATATTTAAGTTTGAGAATTTCTTAATATATATTTTTAGTTTATTCAAATTATTAATCCCATGCTCCCAGGGCCTGAACAAATAGCGTCGGGAAGGACGGTTCGGTCTAAACTAGAATACTCTAAAATACGCCCAATGTTGCTTAACTTTGGTAATTGGACGTGATCATTTATTCATATCATATATTCTAAACAATCGCTGAGTGAGAGACTCATATGCACGTGCAGGGGTTAAAGTAATATAGTGTTTTGTTTGTAATCAGTTGTTTTGTTAGATGCAGATGGCCTGAGGGAGAAAACGCAGATGAGAGACCATTTTGTAGTGTTTAAGAGAAAATGTAGAAACTGTTCGTCACGAGTCAACATATGTCACCCGTGTGACGATGCTTAGAAAAGGGCTTACTGTGATGTATATTGCATAGTATGATTATTCCTCATATAAAATAATTCATGGGTTTTTTAAATTTATTTAGCAATACAATTAAAATTTAAGAAATGTAGCCTTTTAAATTTCAAAAAAATTGAAAAAATATTAATCTTTAACATTTTTTTTATATTTCAAAAGATCTGTTTTTGAGTAAAAATATTTTAAATATTTGTAGTGAATAAAATATTGAATGTAAGTAACTACAGAACATCATATTTTTTTTACTGTTTGTGATAAAACATAATAAACACAAAATTCGTCCTTTCCACTATTCCGCTAAACCTGATATCGAGTAAATGTCTAAGTCCAGTCTTAGGCACGTGATGTGTAAGAGATACGATCAAATATTACTTTAATGAAGGAATATAATCGATTCTCTGATTTATATTTATGAAATTTGAACCTTAAATTAAATAGGCATTAAAAGGTATTGTATTAATGAGAATATACATATAAAAGATAAATATATATAGTTTCTTTAATATTATGTAATATTACGTATTATTTTTTTTACTGTGCAAAATCATTTCTCAGAAAATTGTAGAAATCTAAAGAATTTTCAGCCTCACAATCAAAAAAGATATTAAAGCAAATGTATGTAACTTTTTTTTTTTTATTAAAAGTTGGTGAAT
Organism: Glossosoma conforme; assembly: GCA_022606575.1. Taxonomy (NCBI): domain Eukaryota; kingdom Metazoa; phylum Arthropoda; class Insecta; order Trichoptera; family Glossosomatidae; genus Glossosoma; species Glossosoma conforme. Next base: position 111,937 of record JAGTXR010000313.1, read on the forward strand.
TTAATTTCTTTACTAAGACTTGTCTCATTTAAATATAAAAAAGGTTTTTTTTCTTATTGTTGCAAATCATCAAAGTAGCTACATGAGCAGTATTAATAAATTGAATTAAAAACGAATGGAAACCGTTGAGGTCCGATCTTTTTTCGTCTGGCGGCCATCGCAATTTGCTCCTTTGAGCATTAATATATAATACGGGTCGTTTTAAATGAACTTGTACACGTTTCACGGCTGGAAGCTAATGTCCCCGGGGAAGAAACATGCAAGACATCGTCTTTCCTCGAGGTTCCTCCGCCCGACCCTCGCTCCCCGCGGCTAACTTTGCTCGGTCCTAGAGATATAAAGTAATCAGAAGCTTACAATTCTCGCTTCTTAGTAAGAGATCTAAGGTTATGGGAGTATCACGAGAGCAAAAACTATTTATACCAACATCACTATGACTGCGTTTCCCTGATGTTGCTTTAATCATTATAATACAATAAGAAAAACGACGGAACTGTCATAACACCGCTTAAAATAAAACAAATTCTTACGAATAAAGGTGAACATAATAATTAAACATCCGTTTGTCTGAATACAGTCTCACAAACAAATCATTAAATACATTTATTGTATTTTCTGTGTTTTACAGGTTAAGTACGCACCATCCTTTTTTACGCGATTATTAGTTCTAGAAAGTGGAGCGTAAAAAAACTACTTGTAACATAATTAAACTAATCGGTTCTAATAATAAAAACAATGCTTATAAAGTACTAATTCAATCGCGTACAAAAGTAAAAGTACCGTCCAAAAAAGGACTGGGTTTTATCATCAACTGCATCAAACATCAAAACTGCAATTGATTTTACAAAATGAAATATCAAAACTCATAATGCATTATAAGGAAATTTAGATCTCATGGTCCTTTAATTTTTATTTCCGTGGACTTATTTTTTATTAATCTCCGTGATTGAAGTGTCATTTTTTATGATGTTTTATTTTTAAAGCAAAACTAAAAACAGCGACAATTTTTTTTTTTCATGTAAATATAAAATTTTGTATCATACTCGTACATCCAAACGGATGGTTGTAAATGGATATTTTACTATATACCCTTAGATACCAAAAAATAATTAATGAATTGCAATATCGGTATTCCAAAACCGTGGTGTTCCAGCAAGTAAATAAACAGTGGTCTTCGCGATCCACGTAAAAAAAAGATAGGAAGTATTAAACTGCTTAATATTAAACAACAACGATTACATATGAGCATGTTCAGCTACAACTTTCAAAATAAAGAAAAAAACTCCTGGAAATCACAAAATCATATAAAAAAGAACGCGTTTTAAAATACAAAAATCGCTGTGTCTCTTGATCAGCCACATATATGTGCATCTTGAGCAATTACGGAGGAAAATTAAAGGGTATTTGCTAAAGCTTTTCAGGAGTAATACGCTTAACTACTCCAGAAGAGTAACGTTTATGGCTGAACTCAGAAAAAACAATTCAATGATGGCTAATGCTTTTGTGGCTATTTTTATTTGCTTCGTGTAATTCGTGCTTTATGGTGTATATGGCTAAACGCTGCATGTGGAGTGTTGATCCGTCAGCGTCATAGACTACAGCCCGAGATTCACGCATCATCCTTTATTATTACAGGAATTTACTATGAATGGGTGGTCTTCACGGGACGACTTTCGTCTACGACCAATTTTAATTAATACGCTAATGACTCACATTTTACGGGTGAATATTAGTATCTTTAACTTTTCTACCACGTTATGTTATAATAACATATACAACAATTTATTTAGATAAGAACTAGGACAAGAAATAGAAAATATATATGTACGCACCATTATCAACAATGGAGACATTTGGTTTTAATATATCATCTTCTTCGTGTCAGCGACGTCAAATTATTTTTTCCCAATATCTGGCAACATCGATAGCTCGTGTGTTGCCCAGCATTAGGTCCTGAGATGTGCAACTTGTTGGGCACATGGAGCAGCATCGTAGGTGTGAGGCGGTCTGCAGGTCTCCACAGTCGCACAATAGTGTCTCTCCCTGCCGAAGCATTCCCCACCGCTCGAGGTTGTCCTTTGTTCTTCCAACTCCGGTTCTTAATCTGTTTAGGGATTTCCAGGTCCGCCAGTCAAGGCTCTTGCCAGTTGGGAGGCCTTCCTTTGGAGTAATGAAATCCTCTGGTGCGATTTGTTGCCAGAGTTGGAGTCTCTCATTTTCAGGGCCGGATGTGAGAGGTTGTGTGGATTTCAGAAAGCTGCTTCGAGACTTCAATCTTGGTGTTAGGGGTATCTGATTATACAAGCAGTGGGACGGTTGGTTGAATGCCTTACGCATTTCTTCGGCGCATATGACTTTGCGTCTTATGTTCGGTGGTGCGATACCAGCCAAGGGGGATAATATATCATTATAATACACTACGTCATGACGTGCTTGCCAGTACTGGCGAACCCTTATAATAAAAGTCTTAAGGCTAGTATTTGAGCGTAAATCTATTAATTTTCATCGAATAAGTAATATTATACAAAATAGCGAAATGCAGCAAAATATTAATTTAACAACTAAATATTAAACTATCTTAAATTGTCAGCTGTATATTTTCAAATTCGAGTTTTTATTTTTAAATACCTGAGACTATTGTTTATAATTTATTATGATAGACAGGTCACACCACATCGTCAGGCATATTATAATTAAAATAAATAAAATAATTTCAAATTACAAACAAACACCACACAGAAATTATCTGGAGGTATATATATTGTACTAAAATATTCATGTTAGCGAGCTTATCAGGGAATAATAGTTATTGTATGTAGGTAGAATCCATTTATAGCTCTGTGTCATGTTTGATCTATCCCTGTCTAAGTCGGAAATGTAAATTGTTTAATTAATAGAAAATTAAGAAATACGATAAATCGTCATCATCAAAAATCATTTGGAGCGGATAGTGCTTGGATGGGTGGCCAGCCGGTTTGAATGTCCAAGCGTTAAGAGCGCGGGATAATCATGAGAACCTCTTTATATATTTATTTTTTATGTAAACACATACAGGAGAATACCGACAGATGGTGAAAGTAATTCTGAAGTCTCATCTGTGGAATTCTATGACGCTTACCATGGTGTATATGGCTAAACGCTGCATGTGGAGTGTTGATCCGTCAGCGTCATAGACTACAGCCCGAGATTCACGCATCATCCTTTATTATTACAGGAATTTACTATGAATGGGTGGTCTTCACGGGACGACTTTCGTCTACGACCAATTTTAATTAATACGCTAATGACTCACATTTTACGGGTGATGGATCAAATTCACACCAACCGGGGTATTTTAGAGCTCAGAAATCGTTATAAATCCTTTTTTTTTTTCATCTCCGTCGGGGATCGAACCCACGACCTTTGGCTTGCAATGCAAGCGCTTTGACCATTGAGCTATGACCGCCGGCAATCTTTATAATAATGATAATAAACAAACGTTGTAATATGATGGTGATATCACAGTGATCTTTCTCCCCGCGCTATTGTTCTGAGTAAAGAACAAGAGTCATGCTCAAAAAAAATCCTCCGACGTCTCTATATTTATATTTACGGTAAATATCCATTCAATTCAATCAATTCCGAACATTACCCAACTCTTTTTCTTTTAGGGATGCTTTCTTTGCATTCGCTAGAGTTCCGGAGGAAAATTGCTGCTCTCAAACTCAATGCTGCGTTTAATTCAAACCCTGGGATTCTTGAATGTTTTAACTTCTTTGCTCCAGATAAGTACATCCGTGCTCGTAGCCATCCATTTTTTTTGATCCTAGTTGATACTTGTGGAGCTTCGAGCACTCAATTTGGTACAACGGCAATGGCGCTCCTAAATGGCCTACCGGCACACCTCGATCCTTTTCTTACATCATTTTCCTCTTTTGTCGATGGTATTGTTCTCCTAGATTTCTATGATCTTTGACACGTGTCATCTTCTTCTTATTTGGTGTTATTTTTTTATCTTATTTTCCTTTGTTTGTATTTTATATTTATGTATGCTCTGTTTCTCATTTTGTATCTAGGAACTTCGGTTCTGTGTAATAAATAAATAAAGAAATATGTTCTCGCAGGGAGCGTATATGGAATAAGAGAATACGTAATTAATAGTAAACAATTATCGCAAGGACGCCTGTAGCTAGGTATGATTAAGAGTAAGTACTAGGGAGTGGGTAAATCCTCTCTGCGAGTAATGCGCCCGGCTCCTCCTCTGAGGACATCCATTTGTTGTCGGCTCGCGATAACTCTTGTTGCCCATGCACCGCAAATCTTACAAGTAATGACGTCACGTGAGAGTCATATTACCCCAACATATTAAGTTCTCCGCCAATGATGATCGTCATACATAATCCTTATTTTGTCATCACACGCGCAGTTATGATGACTAATATAATAATAATTAAGTTACCAATGACTTCACAATTTATCAATGAATTCTGATTCACAATAACTTGACTTATTTATAAAAGCACACTGTTCTTGATTTTCCTCTATCTATCATATAACAACTTGTGCCATAATACGATAATGATTTATTTAAATCAACTGTTTTTAATGACATTTTCTCGTATATTATGTAATTCAGGTTAGATATAATTATTGGCAAAAACCGCTGTCCGCTCTTGGAACTGCGGGGTGTCTAGTTAATCATATATTACATACAAAAACCTTACAAAAAATTAAACTTATCGTATTTTACAATGAGCTATGGTATGCTTTTTTAAAATCTGTCTTTCCTCTAAGAAAATGAATTTACTAATTGTTGATTTATTATCGTTAAAACCTTTAATTTATAGATGTACTCATTAATTTCTAAACGCAATATATTTGAGGCAGAAATTTTATTAATCAATGTTCACACATAATAAACGAATAATAATTATTATTAATTAATCATTTTCAACCCCAAAGTTAACGACTCATCGTGATATATAAAGGTTATTGTTTCATACTAAATTGCATTTCACAACCGCTGCACAGTTCCGATGGTGGCGTACTCTCCGCGTATTGTTCAGAGTATCCTTTGTTTGCAAATTAGCAATTCCAAACAAGAGTTTGCATGCAAGAGTTTCAAAAGCACAATCAAATAGTAATTGAAATCCTACATACGTGAAATATTAAAAGTTATCCTTTTAATATTCATGGAATGTAATGTTTGTTCCGAATCAATTGTTTTGTTTTTGCTCTACCGGTTTGGGACAAAATAAAGCCGCCATTCTAAAGTGCTTCAATATTTTATGAGTCGAAATAAAATCATACGATATGATGTATTTGTTTTTTCTTTGATGTCATACAAATAAATGTAATTACATTGGTAGAATGTCCGTAAGTGAAAATAGTATTTTTTTATCAATCAAAACCTTTTTATTGTTATATGTGACAAATTAAAGCAAAAATTAATAATTCTAATCGATAAGTGTAAAACATGCACCTAGAAATTTTGAATCTAGTTTGAGTCACCTTATTTTTTCACCGACGTGCAACTTACTGCTAACTCTATACAGAGTCCAAATGCACCCGTCATCATCATCATCATCATCAGCCTGTGTCCGTCCACTGTTGAACGTAGGCCTCCCGCATGAGTCTCCATCCTCTTCGATCCTCCGCCTTCCGCATCCAGGTCACTCCCGCTATTCTTCTTATATCGTCAGTCCATCTTGTAGGGGGTCGGCCAATGCTTCGTTTGCCAGTTCTTGGACGCCATTCCAATACTTTTCTTCCCCATCGACCGTCGTCTCTTCGACAGATATGTCCTGCCCATTACCACTTGAGTGTGCCTATTCGTTGGGTAGCATCCACTACTTGAGTTCTTCTACGTATTTCCTCGTTTCGGATTCTATCTTTTAGCGACACTCCGAGCATGGATCTCTCCATATGCACCCGTTACTTGAATACAACAGCTACCTTGAAATTGACCTATTTTACCATTCTGTATACGAACGAGTATTTTTCCTGATGAACAATATCAACTTAATGCTCTATGGACCAAAGATGTTTAGTAGAAATACTAAACTTTCTCATATCTACTATCATAGATATTGATACCAAACATTCTTAAGTTCATTACACCTGCATCTATTCTTCTGCGACAAACTCGTGGATCCCTTTTCTCAGTTGACTATATTTAGAAAGTTTCTATAATTATAAATATTTCATAACAGCAAAATTATAATTATTTTTTTTAGCAGTTAAATATTTCTAGGCGTTTCTGTTTTATAATTTGTATTTGAGAAACTGATTCAAGCTAAACTGAACTCTGTTAAATATGATTTAATACACCCGAATATCACTCTACGGGACATTTCTTCAAAATCCACTGATACGGTCAACCCTCCTTTAATGTTTTTTTAAGAACGGATGATTAGCCTGATGTTTCCAAGGCATGGATGATTTAGCCATAAAAGACAGTTCAACCCAAAGTATAACATGGAAGAGATCGTCATATGAAAAATCGCCGAAGGCACTATAGCGTATATTTAAATAATAAAACACTGTAACGAAGATTGTAACTATTCAAATAAAAAATCGTGCGTTATGAGGGTTGACTGTATATACTTGTATAATATCAATATCATGTATAGTGTAATAGGTTCATTACACTTTTTGTACATTATTCGTGATATTGTTATAAGCATTCCCGCGAAACAAGCTTCCTGCCTCCAAGATGCGAACAAAAGATATTACATAAAATGCATCCACGAATTTCATATTGTGTGGAATGTCATGTACTTTCACTTTGCCACTTTGAGTACTGAACTGAATCTAAATTGCAATTTTCGTCTAAAGTTTTCTCGACAAAATTAATTTACCGTATAATTTTGTTATATTTTATATTTATTGAAATAATGACATCGATTATGCAGATATTTAAAATACGTGAAATATATAAAGAAGCTGACTAGCTGATCGTTGCTGCGGTCAAAGGGACTCGCTATTATAGCGAACAATTTGTCAATAGTGTCTGACAACAGCGTATCATGTTAAAAATATAATAAAATACACTAAAAGTAAGTAATCGATTCATGATACTAAAGGCAGCAGTAAAACTTTCTTCGAGGATTTGAAAACCAAGAGAAAATATAAACAATTATTATGTTGACATTCAATAAAACACATTATATTAATACAATTGTCAAACGTTTGTGCATGAGAACAATTGCCAGCTTTTCATTCAAGGCGAAGTCGGCAGTGCTCCACGTGATTTATATTAAAGCAAGGTTAGAAGTACTTATACGAGTATATTTGCTAAAAATATTAAATGAATTGTGAATGTGGCTCACGTGAGAGAAGAGAATGGAAAATATTAAGGAATAATAAAATCATTTTCATTGACAGCCAAATTAATATTTGTTTCTAAGCTCTCTTACTCCGTAAGGCCTTGAAGAATGTTTACTGCGGCCTTTAGTCTCATAATTCGATTACTATTCCTTAAGGGAGGAGAATGACACGCCTTTTGAAAACGCTGGTTCTGGCCTTTTAAATATCATAAAATATTTAAGTTAATAATTATATAATTTTGAGACTCTTCTGATTTTTCCTGGTTTATAATATTTTTTAAGATATTTTTATTATAATATTAAATGTAAGAAGACAAGAAAATCAAAATTATTCAATGGAAAAAAAACAAGTTATGATAATAAATTAGGATCTCATCTCAGGCTCTTAAATTTAAGTTTTATTATTATTTTTAATATGCTAAGAGTTTCCTTCGAACGTTTTTTTTGTAGATAGACGTCCTTATCATGTTACCGGCGTAAAGCATCAGACAGATTACAGATTTCCTTTGTGATTTTTTTCTTCCATATCTGAAATGATGGTCGCCACAAAATATAGAGCTTTGTTCTGTCAGCTGCCATCATGCTTGCCTTGTCCAAAGTAATCCCATAAACCGAACTACACCATTTATATATGCAAATTGTATGATTACAATACATATTTACATAAAACTTCCAGGGCGTTCTGAGGACTAGGCACTGCAGTTAGTATCAGAGAGTTGTTTGTATTGTTAATAACCATTTTTAGATTTGATTAGTCCAGTGGTTCCCAAAGTGGTCCACATGGACCCCCAGGGGTCCATGGGATCATCCAGGGGGTCCATGGAAAATTAAAATTGATTTGGGGGTCCATGAACATCGTTAGGGGGTCCACGGAGGGTTCAATATAAAATTATTAGAAATTTTGACATATCAGTATTAATTTGGAAGTTACAATAAATAGCAATGTATAAATGAGATATGTATGATGTAAATATTTCAAAGTGCATACAATTAATTTCTTAGCCTGAGACAAAAATAATTGAAATACGGGTAGCAAAATCTGGAAAACCGCATACTATCGGAGAAAAGTTAATTTTGCCAGCAGTCGAAGAGGTTTTAAAAACTGTTTTACACCAACCTGCATCTGATATAATTAACAAAATTCCTTTAAGCAACAACACAGTTCAAAGACGTATTGATTAAATGAGTTATGATATTGAAAGTTTCTTGTGCAATTATTTGCAAACGACTTATTTCTCTCTACAGCTGGATGAGTCAACTTTACCTGATAATGAAGCATTATTATTGGCATATACTCGTTTTATTATGGATCAAGAAATCTACGAAGAATTGCTATTTGCGAGAACTTTGCCAACCGACACTAAAGGCGAATCAATATTTCTTGTTTTGAAGGATTACTTCACAGAAAAAGAAATTCCTTTGTCAAATATTATGTCAGTTGCTACAGATGGAGCTCCTGCCATGGTTGGGCGTTATCGTGGCTTTATAAGCTATTTAAAACAAAATGTACCCGGGGTGTTAGCAATACACTGTGTCATTCATCGACAACATTTAGTTGTTAAAAATCTGAATATTAGATAGCATGAATCTCTTCAATTAGTCATTGATGCTGTAAACCGAATCCGAATCAATGCGTTGCATACGCGGCTATTTGCGCAGTTGTGTGACGAAAATGATGAGAACTTTCATCATTTACTCCTTCACACCAAAGTTTCAACCTACGTTCAACATTTAAATGCCCTATATTCAGACTTTGAAACAAGGTTTGAGGATATTTTGACTATGGTAATACCACAGTGGATAATAAATCCATATGGTGGTGACATTGAAGAAACGAATGTCATATTACAAGAGGAAATAATCGGAATATCAACTAACGAAGAACTCAAAGCACAGTTTAATAAAGGATATCAGCAATTCTGGCTTCAAAAAGACATACCTGTCACTTATCCCGCATTATGGAATATTACGAGAAAGTTTTTACCTGCTTTTCCATCTTCATACCTAATGGAAAGGGGTTTCAGTGCAGTTGCCAATCTCATAACAAAAAAAGAAACAAACTGGATATCATCAAACGAGGAGATTTGAGATTAAATCTCACGAAATTGATGCCAAATGTTGAAAAACTATTATTAAATCATCAAGTTCATCCCTCCCATTAAATGCATTTATTTTTCGCCTAGTTGTAACAGATCGTAAATTATGATTGAGTTCGTTACAATTTTAATTTACAAAATTGTTACAAATATAATGGAGTAATAAACTTCAATAGTCTGCCTCGGGAAATTAAAGCGATCACTGATATAAAAAATGTGATCGAAAAGGTAAAAAAGTTCTCTAAACTATTAACAAACAGAACTGACGTCGTCACATAACAATGAGAACAAGGATATGTACCTGTAGTGATATTGTGGTTTTTGGGTTGAGCCGTGCGTGGTGAACTTCCTTCAACCAATATTTCGACCACCATTGCAGGGGTCTTCTTCAGGATTAATAAATTTATTTAGTTTTGAGTTGGTTTATTCAGATTATATATATTTTTAAAGATAAAAAAATGTATAATCTGAATAAACCAACTTAAAAATAAATAAATTATTAATCCTGAAGAAGACCTTTGCCATGGTGGTTGAAAGAAGTTCACCACACACGGCTCAACCGAAAAGCCACAATATCAAATCTGGCTGTGAAAACCTAAGAAGTTATTTATTTTCCTGAAGTGTTATTATTTATATATATCTGATATTATTTCTATATATATCATTGTATATATATATATTTAAATCTCTTAATTTATTTTTATATTCCGATTTGAAAAGAAACAATTAAAATATACATTCGTATCAATAATCTGTGATTGTCTATTATGTGTTATATTATAATAAGTATTATACTATAATACCGATTCGCTAAATACCTTTGTCTTTTTTATTTTGCTCTTGTTATTAATTTAGTGGGAATGTATATGCTTTATGTATAATATATAGAATTAAATATTGAGTACCTTAAAGGGTGTCTGGTTGAGATTGGGCGAGATTGTAGAAAATTTATGTAATTATAAGAACCATGCTGTATATTGATTGGAATTCTGTAAAATTGTATGAAATTGTGTAAAATTGTGTAAAAATTGTGTAAAATTATGTAAAACTGTGAAAAATTGTAGTATCATGGATAAATGAAGCACACGCTACACACAAGATTCATCTTTAAGTGCACGCCACTTAAAGATAAATATTGTGTGTGGCGAATTTTACGAAAAAAAAAGAAGGAAAAAAGGATTGTATTTATCGTCACTAAAATCTTTAACTGTATTCTTTTATATTTGTTTAAATAAATAAAAAATATATATCTAGATATAAATGTATATATTCTCCGACGACTCTATTATTGACCTTTTTTTCTTCTAGGCATAATTTCTTTTCATTTGTTCCGCAAGAAAATAGCTGCACTCGAACATTAATTTATTTTTCTTCGCGGGGCAATTCCAACCTTTTTCTGTGATTCCTTCTTATTTTTTCTCTTACTTTTCTGTTTTGTTTTTCAGGAATATAATATTATCATTTTTATTGTTATATTGGAAAAGCTCTGTGAATAAATAAATTATTATAAAACGTAAAATGTGTTATTTTTGTAACTTTTTCACACTATACTTAACCCTTTTGCACTCCTTTTATTATAAATATTGTTTGAAAACCAACTCTCATTAAAATAACGACAAAAAAAATGTATTTCAAATAAAAAACATTAAAAAAGAGTCATTACTACTTAATTATATTTTTATGAAGTATGATATTTCTTTAAGCACTGCCCAAGATGTAGATCTGGTTTTCTGGAACAAACGCATATCGTATTTTGTCGGTTATCATCCAACAAATGAGTTGTAATGTACAAGTAGATAAGTTGGCTGACGCCCGACAAAGGAGTGCTAAAGGTTAATTACTGTTTTTTTTTAAGTTTCAAAGTGACTATCAGGGGGAGGCCTAACTCATGCGGGAGGCCTAACTCATGCGGGAGGCCTACTCATGCGGGAGGCCTAAGTTCAACAGTGGACGGACACAGGCTGATGATGATGATGATGATGATCAGGGGGTCCACGGATAACCAAAAATCGTGTCAAGGGGTCCACGAGTGAAATAAGTTTGGGAACCTATGGATTAGTCCGTCGTGCCCGAAGCCTGCACCGTTTGTGTATAAAGAGTGGCTTACCTCGGCCATATCTTCATTTTGTAAGCCCGTTCCTCAGCAGGAACATATAGTGATACCGGCCAATACTAATCCAATGCTAACTACAAGTCAATCAACATCGAGAGTTACTTAAAGGCCAGCCGAGAACATTATATTTATAGTTTCCACAGCCTCCCGTGACGATAAATGGTAGTCCTCAAAGAGAATCAAGCTGCATGCAGAATACGATGCACGTTGTAGCGTTTTATACTCGTATTCAGGTATTTTAAAGGACGTGAAGTGATTAACCCGACGCTCTATTTTTACAATGTTATTGAAGATCAAAGTAAAACTAAATGAATGTATTTCAAATATATTCACTTCGGCGCGTCAGATTATGTTGAGAAAGCCGAGAAGCTCCCGCAAGTGCGGAGGAACCGCTTTCAGGCGAACGTTTGCTTTAAAATAAGGTCCGAAGTGCTCCGCGTTCTTGGATTACGTGCTAAAGTATCGGGCCCTAAAGCTCACAAAGTAGGGTTCAAAACCTTCTTTGTTGCGCATTCCACTCCGCAGGGATTTAAGAAGCTCTTTATGTTCACAACGGGTTTCCATAGAACATCTAGAGGGCGGCCTAAAAAACTACACACAGTGATAAAGTTATCCTTTAAAATAAATTTAAATCAAATAGCATATTTATCTAAAAATATCACAATTTCATGAACAGTGAAAATACACATCACAATGAACTAGGTTATTACAGCGGATTTAATAGAATTTCAGGGCGAGAGTGATCCGGAATATTGACATCTTCAATGTGATTACACGTTTATATATATATCAATAACATAAAATAAAGAATAATTAAAATATTTATAATTAATTCTTTTCTATGGAAAAATTATATATTCTATCTATATAAATTATAAAATATTTTTTGTAATCCCTACTTGTGATGCAATCGTTTTATGGAGATTTAAGCGCAAACAAAAATAATTACAAGGGTGAACCATTGCGTATTTGTATTTTTATTACAGGGGGGGGAGCATAGAAAAACAATACACAAAAATATGGAATTTAAATTCTTTGTATCATCATCATCAGCCTGTGTCCGTCCACTGTTGAACGTAGGCCTCCCGCAATTTTTGTATATGAGGAGTAAAGTTATTTTTAAGCTTTCTAACAATAGATATGAGCATAGTTTTTAAATTGCGATAATTCACAAGTGAAGAAAAAAACGGTAATTATTTTGACCCAGTAACATGAAGTGTACCAAATCAATGGTTTAAAAAAAAACAATTCCGAACTGACTTCTACTTACCAACGGAAATGATTTTGATAACGATATTTGAGTTTTATAGATAAAAAAGATATAACCTTATACGAATGTTATTATTATGAATTAATCAAAATACACACACTAAATTTAATGGAACTGCGTTATTGAATAATTTCAGAAATTATAAAAAAATATTTAAAAAAAAACACTTTAAGCTGTTTACAAACTGACGGGTATCTCAAACATTAATTAATATTTTGACGTTTAATTTGGCATTGTGTTAGTGATAGTACTGTCATAAAAATAAAAATATTAATTCGAATCGCTAAGCCCGCGAAATGAAAAAAAAACGCTATTTTTGCCCTAAGTATTATAAACGTCTCCCGCTTTATGAAAACCCTCCCTGTCCCGTCCTGTTTTTGGACACCCAGATGGAGACCCGTTACTGGACGCACGTAAAAAGCTACTTGTTAGAGAGTGGCTGAAGGCCTTCCCGTGATTTTAGTGGATCAGTTAGATGTCAAATAGACCTCAGTCTAAGGCTGTGAAGTTAGTATAATACAGCGATTCCCAAATTGCCTTCTTTGGTAGCACGTTGCTAACCACGAAATACGTGGGAATGGATAAGAAAATGGTAAGGTTCGGAAATGGACACGACTGTAAGAAATGTGATTACCTGTCAGCTTTGTCTTCTGGATGCGCGATGGTCCTGAGGCTCTGCACGAGCAGCGCGGCGTGGCAGGCGCAGGCGCCGCTCCACAGCGCGGCCAGCGGCGCGGGCCCGAGCACGCGCAGCGCCGCGCTCCACGCGCCCAGCGCCGCCGCGCCGCTGGCGCGCGCGCGCCCGCGCCACGAGTGGATGGACGCCGCTGCGGAGGAGAAGAGCGCCTCTTTGTACTTCCACACGAATTCAAGTCAAAAAATGCTTATAAACTCCAAATGAAAAATGATTTTCCTATATCGCGCCAATTTATTTAGAATTAAGTTTTATAATTCCGCGATTATAGTATCCGACTCTACAGCGCCTGTATGGCCTAGGATATTATGATGAATGTTCTAACGGTACTTAAACGGCTGCTTTCCATACTAGAGTCAGTGAAGAGAAGAAGGTAGCTTGGCTGGGACATGTTTGAAAAATGCCGCAGGAGAGCATAAAAAATATCAGCCTTTTTTTCAAGCCCCCGAGATCGCACCGTCCGGGAAGGCCGATGGGAACTATACATATAATGTACTTGGCGGAGCTGGCTTGGGATGAGGCGAAGACTATGGCGGCAGATCGTGAATGGCATGTGCCCCAGTTAGGGGAGCGAACATGGTATGATGATGATAATGATAATGATAATGATTATGGTAAAGCTCACAGAAAAACAGCTCAATACATCAAACGATTTAGTGAATAAAAATTATTTATGAATTAAAAGTGAAAATTAATTTTCAAATCAAATTAGTTTTTTTCGTATTAACTTGATGAATAACCTTGATGCTAACAATCTTAATTGTTTTTCTGAGAATCGCTTCTGATTCAATCAATCTTACGCCTTTAAATAAGCGAAGCAGGCGCCGTTTATAGCGGACTCAGGGAAGGTTCTTACAACGAGAATACATTTATTATTGTAATCGCCACCATACAGAGAAGGCTCAACGCTTGGAAGACGTCGGAGATGTTTTTTTCTACTCCCCAAATGTAATCGGAATATTTTGTGGAAATCAAACAACATTTTGCGAGAGTGATATTGAATGCAGGCCCGTCTTAAAATAACATTATTTTCGTTGAGGCTGAAATTAAAATACAAGAATCCCCGACTTTATAATCATCACTGTGTATTGTAAGAATTGGATTGTTTTTTTCCATAAAAATCAATGGTTGGTTATTAAGAATACATTCAGTTTTGTAATTAATTAAGGTCTTTAGATGACGCACAAATGATTTTACTAGTATTGCTGCAGAATAACAAAATGCAATGCCGTATATTCATAAAGCCTCGTTCTGTCTTCATTCTATAAGACCATCATCTGTATAATGTTTTCGATATTTGGTTTTACTGTGGATTGGAACTAGGATTTAGATCTGGTGGATAGAAGACATTGGTGGGTGGGAGATGGTAGCCATACATTTGAGTGAACAAGGCATAAATATGTGACCAAACATGAAGCGACTTTAAAATCACAAGTCAACCATAGATCAATGTAATCAGGGAACTTGAGTATGCCAAGCTGATAAAATATATTTCCGATAGTTAAGTGATGAGAGTGGTGGCAGTTTGTCACCGGAATTTAAACCACGAATTGCTCGTGTAATAGTCGAGCACTTTTATTATACCCCTTATGCAAATGTGATGAGAATTTTTAAACCAATTTCGTAATGGTTCAGAAAGTTTTTTTTTGTCATCAAAAACGTCATCCTTGAATTACATGACGCTTAATATTTTTAGAACGATTCTGTCATTCACGCAACGTCAATTTTTAAAATAGAAAAAAATGGGTGGTGTTTTTATTAAACTTTATTCGCTGACATTAAAGAATGATTTTTATTTCACAATAACTGTAGGTGTTATACAGTTTTTAAATTGATTAAAAATATACATCATTTTCATCAGGAAGCACGACCTTTGGTTTCGTATACGAATGCTTTACCTATTCTCTGCCGAGACGAATTATATAGAGAAGAAATCTTTGTTTGGTCCATCCCTAGTGACGGTTCTGAGCATATTGTGTAGCTTGGGGGAGCATTTTAATATGATATTCATACACAAGTGAAAAGCAAATCCTATTAATATTAAATAATTCAAAACTCGTTCATTTTTTATTTATTTTCTCTCGGTTCTTTATAATAATTTGGTTTTCATATTATTTTAAAATACGTCTAAAAAGACTTTCTTTGGGACCTATTACATTAAGAAATAAAGCTTGGTGAATTTTCGTGTATTTTTCCAATACTTTTTGTGTAACTTGCATTGATTTTTATATTCATTTTGAATATTTATTTTAATAAAATGTAATAACATCTTTTACCTCTTTACATTTTAATAAATTCCGAAAAATGTAACACTGTGAGCAAAATATACCGATGTTATGTTAGCATTACTGTCACTGACATATGTGCAAAATATACCGATGTTATGTTAGCATTACTGTCACTGACATATGTGCAAAATATACCGATGTTATGTTAGCATTACTGTCACTGACATATGTGCAAAATTAGATAAAAATATTCATTAATGCTTGAGAGACCCGTCTATTTGTAAACAGCTAAATGTGGTTTCTAATATGGTATACATAACTTTATTTTAACACATCAATGTGGATAAAAAAAAAATTATGCATGTATACTTAAAAGTATTATATTTTGAGAATATGTTTTTGTAATTTATTTATTGACTAACACCAAAAATATCATTTATTTTTAATAATCACTAAAATTATAATTATAATACTTTATTTTTTTACTAATATAGCTATCTTTGCCAATTAAGAAAGATATTCTTCAGGGGTATCTCGTATTATATATTACTAGAAGTATTAAAATATACATAATTAATGCTTGTTTATTTTGTAATTATATAAATGTATATGTATTTTTGTATTATACTTGTTTATGTTAGTGACGTGAAATAGATTCAGCTCAGAATTAACGTATGTAACAACGATTGCCAATATTTGGCCTAACGTAAGCTCATGAAGGTAGCAGCCACACAGCAAGACTCCGTGACAGCTGCCCTATCGACTCAGGTCATCTGCGCTGATAATTTGTATCGTTAACAAAGTTTTCCAAAATAAATCATAGACTTTATTAATTCTAGATTTCTTATTTACTGTTGTGTAAGTTTATGGAACCCCGTTGGATATGTATTTAGTATAAAACATTAGATTCTCTGTGATATTATGTTCTATTAACGCAACACAATTTAACTATGTGTATTTTGATTAATTTGTTGTACGCGTCTTCTTTGTTCTGTGGCCTACAAAAGTTTTAATCTTGTTTTACTTGTACCTCTAAAAATAAGAAAAGTAATTCCTCAAGAGCTCCCGACGACACAATTTTTACGTTCGTGCGACAGTATGAAAGACAATATGTTTTCTTTCAGAACATTATTCAGCATAAGACACGGGGCTATATTAATTCTGAGAATATTGTCAAATATTACGTCAGCATCATCTTTATAAATCGTATTTAAAAAACTGTACTTTTGACCTGAAATGCACGTAATTAGAATAATGCTCATTATAATCATTTCCCTTTTATCAAGGGGTTTATAAATACAATATTTATTTTTATAAACCTTTACAAGCTTCTAACCCTTCGTAGTCTTGTAAATTTGTGATGTTAATGGTTTAATTATTTTTAATATATAAGACTTTAGAGTGAAGCTGCCGTTGAAAAACTCATAACAGTTCGTATGATTGTATACGTTTAATGTTATTTGTTTAAATAAATCATTTGTGTACAAATTTTTAAAACTGTTTGGTAAGAAATATGAATGGAGAAATATAAAGCCGCTTTAAAGTCAAATTTCAATAAATAGTGTATTTTAGTAATATAATATTTTTATACATTTGTCTTACTATTTTTCAAAGATATTTTTTTAATATACAGTTAATATTAATATCTGGAATCCCACCCGAAAAGAGAGGCGAGCTAATGAAAATGTATTTTCCTAAAAATATGAAATAAAAAACATCCAAATATGCCTCGGTTACTACAGCCCGAAAGCCACAGGAAATCATGTAGATATACAATAAACATAAATAAAATCCAGGTAATGTTTTTTTTTTGTTGTTTTTTATGTAAACGCATGCAGGAGAGCACAACCGGTCAAGACCAGTGCACTCTATGACGCTCAGCCAGGGAGGCTGGACGCTGCATGCGGGAAACGTGTGTTGTGTTCGTGTTTGTGTGTGGGTTGGGGAGATTGCAAGTGTATATTTATCTGTTTCTTGAAGAGATCCAGATTGTAGGAAGGAGGAAACACAGACGCTGGAAGAGCATTCCATAGCTTACCGGTGGCATTAAGGAAGGAACTTTGGAAGCTGCCAGTTCTTGGTCGACATATATTAACCGTGTATGGATGTTCGGCAAGTGTAAGACGAGTTTGTCGGCTGTGAGTGGGTGCAGGAGGAATTAGTTCTTTAAGTTCCGAAGAGCAGCGACCGTGGTAATAACGGTAGAAAAGACTAAGAGAACCAACCTTACGTCTGTGTTCCATTGATTGTAGATTAGACGTAAGAGTGTCATTGTTTATCAAACGAATTGCTCTTCTTTGAACTGAGTCAATTAAGTTTACTAGAGATTTAATCCCGTTTTTTAACCGGGATGTCAGTGCCAGTAACACTCAATCCCGGGATTTCATTGCTAGAACCGGGATTGGAAACGCTCAATTTATTTGAAAAAATAAGTATTAGTACTATCAAGATATTAAAATAGTATTAGATAGTCAATTGGTAGTAGATATTAATTTAGTACTATTAAGATAATCAACTGGTAAAATTTAATTTTAAAAGTAAATATGCTGTTGAAAAAACCAAATTTAATTTAACCTCTCCTCCCCGATGATGTCTATCGACTACACATTGCTTGTAATAACTTAAATATCTCTGTAAATATAATACACACAGGGTTCAGATTTTAGGTATTGCTCCTTAATACATTTACGTATTGAAAAAAATAAAAATATTTATAATAATAGGCTCATCGGGAGCAGGAAATATTTTTCTAAGATCCGGAATAAATTCACCACTACACTCAAGACGCGTCAACTGTTATGAATCATTGCACCTGCCGGAAGTGTGTGCGAAAATAAAATTAAAAAATACCCACATGAGGCGGCATCTATACTCCTCACTCTCACTGGCGTACTAATATGAGTGAGCGAGACGGGAAGCCTCAGTTGGTCGCCTAATTCGAAATGATATCTATGGGCGTCGGCACATCGATATATCGACAGGCTAATAATGTTAGTATCTCTCGGAAGTTCAAGCGCGAAGGTGCGTCTGGCTGTTTGAGGTCTTCGTCTGATGTTTTTCATGTTTTTAGCTATTCAATGTCAATTATAACTGCTTATTGACACCAACTATTGTAAAATTAAGCGATATCTTTGAATATTTTCATTTTTTCGAATTTCTACTCATTTTATTCACTTTAAATCAGAATGTGTAATGAGTTGACACCATCGGAACGCGCGGAAGTTTTTAGCATCGTAAGGCGAGGGTTAAACAAAAAAAATATAGTCAACAATGCCTACGTGTTTAATTTATTCTCTAAATTAGTGACAATATAATATAAATTGCAGTTTGTGATTTCATGTGAAAAATGAAATTCTAATGCAAAAGAAATATAGCTTAAAAATTATAATTTGGTCACTTTTTATTTTATTGTTGGAATGCGTAAAAAATAAAAAAGAATGCAATGATTTGAAGAAAACATGTGAGTCAGTCCAGCATGCGACACTTTGCATTGTTGATAGAGCATGCGAAAGCAGAGCTGTGTGCGTATGTAACATGCAAAGGTAGCCGCACATTGCATGTAGAAGGGGGAAGCTAACTTGTATGTTGTTCGTGTATAATGTTTTTTCTGATTATACTCCTCGACGACCGAGTGGGAAACCATTCTGAGAAACCTTGGCTGTAAAACTTCCACCCAATTCAGTACTTTCTGAATTTTAGTATTTACGTTATCTATGAAATTTTAAAATTCTTTTAAGAAGCACGTTACGAAAAAACGTCCTTCTTTTGTTGTTCAAAATGATTAGGTAAAATAATGAAAGTTATGATTAAATTATCTCTCAGAATAAGTAATATACCACTTACGATTCCGCTTAATTGGGACACCGCTTAATTGAGAGAGCCACTTATTTGGGACAAATCTCAAAGAACAGAAAACAAACCAAGAAACCAATAGTAAATTTTTATGTTTAATTGGGACAACATTCCGCTTAATTGGGACAGTAAACATTATTAACTATGAAGAATTTTCAAGAATAGATAACAATTTACCATGTTACGATGATAATGAAGAATCTGAGGATTCAATTGTAGAAGGTATTGAATCAAAATATGAAAAATTAGACGAAGATGACGATGATGATGATGAGTGACCTGTGCCTGAGACTAACCGGGAGGCAAAAAAATGTATGGCCGTGTTACAGCGTTATTTTATGCAGGAAGGAAATGAAGGGAGCCCTACATCCGCACTGAATGTCTGTGCTGATTTTGTAGAAGTGAAAAATGAGAAATTCGCTCAATTGGGACAGCCGCTTAATTGGGACAAAATGACCAAGTCCCGATGTGTCCCAATTAAGCGGAATCGACAATTGATGTAGTGTTTTAATATATTTTTTACCGTCGGTCGTAATAATAAAATGTACTGGGAACGTATTTCATTGAGGAATTAAATCCATCCTTTCAGTCGTAAATATACATATTAAAGAATGTAAAGGCTTTCAGTCGAGAGCTGCGGTTAAAAGGGTGTGTGTTGATATAATGATAAATGTATCCAAATTTATGGAAGTTATATAAATGTTGTATACTTTCATATGATTCATATTTCTTCCATATTATTAATTAGGAATAAAGGCACTAAACTCACAAATTTAGAAATCCTCGAGATCAACAGAGCAAAATCGGACACAACTATAAATCTAATTAATGACCAAATTATATTTGCTTCTTCCCCTCTTTTGTATCCTATACATCGTTGATACTGACTAAATTTTTTTTTGTTTCAGCTCAAATTTAACCGGACTTCGTAACGCCTTCATCAATATCATCAATTAATTATAATTTAACCTAGAATTGTATAGCTTCCCTATCTACTTTTGGATTATCCACAAAAATAATTTTTGTTAAAATTATCTAGAATTCGTACGTAAAGTGCATTTTGATGTAAATGTTGATTGTTTTTTAATGGCTTTTGTAATTAAAAATATTATTTTGTTGTGACATAAATGAATTCCCTTATACATTAATGATTTCCTAAAACCACATATACCCATCACATAATTTATATACACCTTTTTCGCTCACTCTTTTGCTTTAATAGAGCCAACAAAAATTTAACTAATTGACTTGAAAATGGCCATCCGACCTGGCTGAAACATGTAGTCAAAAAAAATAAAAATATATCTGGAATAAATTCTAAAGATTTTTTTATTTTATATCTGATATAATGGAATTCCACCAAGAAATATCGATCGAAAAAATCGAAATAAGAATATAGTATTTATATATATATATATGACAAGAGAAATCTCATATGTGAATTCTACAAAATATGTTTTTTTTTGAAAATGCCTTAACTGTGTGGGTCAAGTACTAATCCTTCATAACTAAGCTACAGCACGGCAATCATGAGAGTTAAACCAGCGACTCAGTATGTGGAGTGTTGATCGGTCAACTTAGATCAGCGGTCGGGGAACTTCTTTAACCATTACCCCAAAATATTCTTGCGTAAGTCGATATTACCTCAAAATATTCTTGCGTAAGTCGATATTACCCCTTCCCCCCATTTTGAAAAGAAGACAATCAATGTATATTTAAATACACATTATTTATTGGAGTAATTTACCCCGGTTCCCCGACCGCTGACTTAGATTATATTAAAGCCCCGAGTTCACGCTTCCGTTGTAAAGTTTTCACAAGATAACTTTCGTTTACCAATCATTTTCATAAATAGGATATGACAAACGTTTTACTACATTCAACACCACAACAGAATAGTTCTGTGACATTTGAGGTGACACTTTATCATTGTATCAAGTAACCATCAAACTAGAAAATGGCATTAGTAACGTAATATAATAATATCAATGTAAATTAAATTTACACAAATCGCCTCGATGATATATTCCACTTGAGAGAAGCCCAGTTTCGACATGAGCTCCACGAATTTATTTATCAAAGTGATTTCGTGAAGTCTTCTGTTTAGCGAGCTCCGGGACATCTTAAATTATTGTTTTATTTATAAATTGTTTCTATTATGTCCTATTTCAGAATCGCATTAAATATTTATATTTGTAATGTTTCTGGAAGAAATAAATAAATTTAAATTGAAAATGATAATAAAAATAACAAATGATTATTACGTTATGGAAAGCCTTATTGGTATAAAAGAATACATTTAATTAAAAACGGTGGCGGAAATTTTTTCTGAAGCTTCAAAAAGGTTAAAGATAATAATTTTCAAAGATTAAGGTAGATAAGCTCCAAAGCGCACAAAAAATTAAATAAACTTTACGAAACTACATCTTTCTGAAACGCATGTAGAAAATTAAAACTTGTCACAGTGCTGACTACTTTTATTTAGTAAAACAGATTAGTATTTTAAAGGAAAAGAAAACATATCGGCCATTAAATTTCTTCATGTTTGACGACATGTTTCGGCTACGTCGGGTAGCCATTGTCCAGTCAATTTAGCAAATAAGTGTGCGCGTTTGTATAATGCGATATGTGAGTTAGTAGGTAGGCGTAAGTTGTGAAATGCCTATATGATTTATCATGTGTTATAATGGAATGCAATTATGGATAAGAAGAAATTTTGATGAAAATAGTAAAATATATTCAATATTTACACAGAGAACATTAAAACAGTCAACTTAATAGATACATTAATTATAATGAAGGTAATTGTTTCCTTTATTGACGAGAAAATAGTTATTAATAAATATTGTGGAATAAATAATAAAAAAACTTTTATTATTCTTCATCTTCGTGTCAGCGACGTCAAATTATTTATGCCCAATATCTGGCAACATCGATAGCTCGTGTGTTGCCCAGCATTAGGTTTTGAGATGTGCAGCTCGTTGGGCATGAAAAGAACCTCTATGCGGTGCCCCCTTGAAACGGAACTTCGGACTTCCTCCTCCAGCTAATCTTTTCAACCCAGCGACAACAAAACAAAACTTTTAATCATATATGATATTATGGAATACCACGTAAAATTATCGATAAAAAAATCGAAAAAAAGAAGCATTATATTAGTATTTCACTATTACCTACCCTTTTATTAAGTTATCCATCCATCACCCTACGTTACTATTTCCTTACTAACATAATCGTACGTAAAAAAAATAAACAGTTGTGTAAGCAAATCGCAAAGTATTAGAAATTAAAAATATACGGGCTCTTCGTCATCATCATCAGCCTGTATCCGTCTACTGTAGAACGTAAGCTACCCGCATGAGTCTCCATCCTCTTTGATCCTCCGCCTTCCGCATCCAGGTCACTCCCTCTATTCTTCTTATGTAGTCAGTCCATCTTGCAGGGGGTCGGCCAATGCTTCGTTTGCCAATTCTTGAGCGCCATTCCAAAACTCTTATGAGCTGTTATTCATGCACAATTCACAGAAAAAAGTTATTAACTAGTATGAAAATGAACGAGGATTTTTTTACGTAAAATTTTTCCCAAAACGAAATACAACATAGAGGTGAAGTGTGGTTTTTAAAGCATGCAGAAAATTGTTTGCCGTGATGCGTCCACGTAGACTGTGAACTAACGAAGCCATTAGAGCCTCGCGGTGTTGTGGACTCGGAGAGCCTCATTTCCGCAGCTTTCTCGTGCGGAGTGTTTTTTCAGTCCGGCGGAAATTAACAATTTCATTCGGTTCTTTCACCTCGTTCTGGAGGGTCGTTACAATTTTTTTTTCTTAAGATGTTTTTCAGCGTGTGAGATCCGCCTTTGTATCACTTATATTTATGCTGATAATGAGAGTTTCGACATGGATACGAGAAAACGAACAAAAGGCTGACAACAAAAAAGAGTTCTTTATATTCTTTGTATTCACTTTGAGATCCATTTTGAATATTGAGTAATTTCAACCTGAGTATTATCGAATTAAATTTATTGAGAGAAATGGGACGACATTAACCCATCACACAATTCATATCCATCTTTTCACTCATTTCTTGTTTTATATAGAGCCAACACTCACTTTACTAACTGACTTGAAAATGGCCATTTGACGTGGCCGAAACATGTCGTCAACAAATATATCGTGGGATAAATTCTAAAAATTATTTAATTTATATCTGATATTGGTTGCAAATATTCGTGGTTTAAGCCCCGCGTCTCCTGTTTGATATTTTCCTATTTATTGTTGAGAAAATTGTCATAATATGGTGTTTGCTATGAATTTTTATTTTTGTGTTGTTGAATATTAGTATCAATCTTCAGTGATTATAAGGTATTGAAATATATTCTAGAAACGTACCAAAAATTATAGATTTTTCATGTATACGAGTATGTATATTCATTATACCGTATAGTTCTCAGGTCTCAAAACAATATCTCAGTAAGAGGCGTCATGATATTAAGAGCCTAGTTCCTAACTATTTCCGATAATCCGGCTCCGTATGTGACTACTGATTGAGGTGCAATTGGTTCAGGGAGAAGTACGAGCGCAGCTTTTGATGCAAGTTCCCTTGTACCCTTTCCCGGAATCGAAACCCAAAATATAACGATCGGAACGACGCAATTCTCGTTGAATCGGGCGCGTGAAATGGATTCCATTGTCAAAGTTTTTTGTGATTTATACCCAGAACAAGGTTTTCTTAGGAACCCCACTCGCTATCTGTTATAAATAATCTATATAAGGGATCAATTCAGAAATGGTTTTGGCCGACAACTTTTATAAAAGACCGGGTAATGCTGATAATGATTTCTATCAAACTTACTCGTTAATTTATATCCAATTCACACGGCTTTGTGTCGGTTCTTATTGAAAGTTTCGGTAAAGTGGAGATCGACACAGCAAAATAAATATACTATTAAATTAATGATAATTGCTTTTTTGATGTAAACTTTTTTTTAAATATGGGAGTGTTAGACCGAAAACAAAAAAATATATTATCAACGTTGCCAACGTTGTATAAACACTCTTAGTTAAACACTTCAGTTTGAAATGTGTAGTATTTACTAGAACTTGTATCAAATCAACTGTAACTACTTAAAAATTACGAAAATAAATATTGAAAATTTAATAAAAAACATGCGTAAAAATAGAGGAATTGACGATAAGAAATATCTCTAAATTCATACGACATCATCGGTGCCTCTATTTGCATTCATGAGCAACTCAATTGGGGATAATTACTAAATAAATAAAATTATTTATGAAAGATAAATATTTTATTTTACTCTTTACGCTATTTAAAGGCAGTACCGCAATTATACAATTATATAAACCTATGAGTGGAACATTTATTGGATTTAATTAAAAAGAGGAAGAATCTTTTTCAACTAAGAAATGTTACTTGAAAAAATAAAAAATATAAATTTTTAACAAAATACTGAAATTTTGTGTTTTAAGAATAAATGACTCTATATATAATATATAAAGTTATTAGAGGTACAAGTACAGTGGCTCTTCATTCGAGAAAACCGATAAAAACACAAAAATAGATTAGATGCGAACGTTGCCAAAGTAGGTTATTTTCTGTCGAACTTTTCTCACTTTTGTTAACACCTATTCGCGATATTTTTAATGCCACCAGGAAATACTGTTGTCTGGGCTTCGCTCCCAGTCCACCTTCCACCCACTGCTTCCCTGAATCGATGACTTTCGTTAGGTCTAAGGGTTAACACCATTTCTTTGTGTTTTTTGCCATAGTCGGTCCATATTTATTTTTTATGTAAACGCATGCAGGAGAGCACAGCCGGTCAAGACCAGTGCACTCTATGACGCTCAGCCAGGGAGGCTGGACGCTACATGCAGGAAACGTGTGTTCTGTTCGTATTTGTGTGTGGGTTGAGGAGATTGCAAGTGTATATTTATCTGTTTCTTGAAGAGATCCAGATTGTAGGAAGGAGGAAACACAGACGTTGAAAGAGCATTCCATAGCTTACCGGTGGCATTAAGGAAGGAGCTTTGGAAACTGCCAGTTCTTGGTCGACATATATTAACCGTGTATGGATGTTCGGCAAGTGTAAGACGAGTTTGTCGGTTGTGGGTGGGTGCAGGAGGAATTAGTTCTTTTCCATATCTGGACATATGGTCACCTGAAAAAAATCCGCTACTCTTTCTGTGCGTTCCCATTCATTGTATTTACTTCGTTCAAAGACATCTCTGCACCCAAGGGTCCCCTGGCAACATATATAACTCCTGGCCACCTCCACTTTAGATAGAGAGAATTTTGAACGAGATTGGATGATAATTCCGACACTTTTGAAGCCTGAACCATTTTTTAAGGGGTGGTTCAAATCAAATTCAAATTAGGAAGTATAATATATAATGATACAAATCCCGTTTATCCCGCATACATATTATTCAAGTACATTAATCAGTCATTCACATTTTTCCAGGGTTTTATTTTATAATCATTGAATATTTTTAACTACGAGTGATGCAATGTTATATTTTTATCGAGAAATAAACATTCTTATTATAAATCACAAATTTTGTAATAAAATAAAAAGTGAAGAACATTCAATTGTATTTGTATTATTTAAATATTAAACATTAGAGTATCTAGAATTCTAGAGTCTATAGTATCGCTGGTATCAAATTTTTTAATTCAAATCATAGAAAAAATGGCGCAACTTATCTTATTGTTAAGATTAACACAAAATAAATTGCACCGGATAGAAAATACATAATGTTATTCAGCGAGCATTTCCTAAAGCATCAATCATTCAAGGCTATACAGTAATCAAGACAATTAATTAGAAAAAACACTGAAAAACAATTATTTTTAAAATGACTAATCCTTACGACTTTTTATTGCTATGCGACATAACAAAATATAATTTGAGCCACTTAAGGAAGTCTAAACGAAGATAAAGCACCTGACACCAGGTAGCGACCATGTTGCCAGCTATCGGAATAAAATATTAATGAACAATTAGGGATTTTATGAATTGATATAACATAATGGAATTCAATTACTTCAACTCATAGTTTGGTTATCGTTATTATAATTCTTGATTTTCTCAAGGAACATTTCAGAACTCAAAGAAGTAAAAATAAGTTGTGACTTTCAAAAAATAGATAAAAAAATATGAAGCACTTAAGTAACAAATATCTGAATAATATATTCAAGAACGAGCTCAGCTGTTTATTCAGTCCACTTGAAGTGACATGATTAATGCCCCTGTGACTTTTAGATAAGTGTACTTTACATCTTAACATGAAATATTAAAATTATGTTTCTGATGGAGGGATCCAATGTATGGAACATGCTAAGTAAATAAAAACAAACTCATACATTTTGTTTATCCTTTAAATATCAGTTTATTCGTATATCCGATCCGTATCTGAAGCATATGCTCTTTAAGTGGGCGGTGTGACTAGAGTGGACAGAGTTCGAAATGAACATATTCGGGGTTCATTTTGGGTGGCCCCCATACTTGACAAGATAAGGGAAAACCGCCTAAGATGGTATGGGCATGTGACACGGAGAGATGAGGACAACATGGTGAAGAGAGCCTTCAACATAACCACGCTGAGAAGAAGACCTGGAAGACCACAGGCAACCTGGACTGCAATTGTAAACAAGGATCTGAAAACTCTGAGCTTGACCGAGAATGCAACGAAGGACAGACATACATGGCGAATGTGCACTAGGAGAGCCGACCCCAGATGATGGGAAATGGCTAGACTAAAGAAGAATCTGAAGCATATGATCAACATAAATTTTAGCTACATAGTTCTGTCAGCTGCCATTATCCATGCCTTGTTCCAATTTTTGTTTGCTGACAAGTATTATTTCTTACCGACGATCTATTTATTTAGTTACCCTCTGGGTCACTTCTAATCTATAAACTGAATGGAAAAAACTTATTGTTAATCCTACGCGGACATTAAGCAGCTAGTTATTTACTTGGTTTACTGATGAACTTTAACTTGTTTTTGTTATTAATTCACATTAAATTGTTTCTAAATGATTTAGAATATATTTCAATATTAAAAATACTTGATATCTATACTAAAATATTTTCACCAAAACCGAACGTTTTAGTTTGAGCTCAAATATGTATAAAAGATTTATATTATAATAAATGTACTGTAAAGATTTATAGTCGAGAATATTGGCAAGAAGCACCAAACCAAGGTTGAGTCGCTTAGCGGCCAGGAGAGCCAGAGCTCTTGTATATACTCGTATATATTACTCGGAATGCTGTCAATGGAAAACATATACGGTTTTGTAATAAAATAGCATTTATTAACTTATTATAATTATTCTAATGTACATGAAAATGGTTCATTATATCTAAGGTAATAGCTATTTTTAATATCGATATTAGATTTTATCAGATAATAAATCCTTATTCTGCTATGACCCACTTCGTTGGGATTCATATGAAGTCTTCTAAAAATATACCTCATAAATCTGAACATTCCCATTAGCTATCGAACCCAAAAGACTATCACTCTCTTGCCATAAATAATTAATGGTATATATAAAATGTGAGTACACCCCTGACTTGCGAATCCATAAAAAGCGGTCTTTAATACAATTTTTATGACTGAACTTTTTCGCGGGTTAGATTTTTGTGATTTTATGATAGGATTTTCTTTTCGCGGCCGTAAGAGGCTTTCCCCGATACAAAATAAAATATGCCTCGAAAGTATTGCTCGATGTACTTCAGCTAAAATATTAGTTTTTTTATGGATATTTTATTTATTTTACACTTGCAACGTTTACTAATTTTTCTGTACTTAATTACTAAGTTTGTCAAATAAAATATTATATTTTATATAATCTAATATTAATATTATTCTTGAGTCAAAAAATATTAATTTAAAGCTCCGCAAGCAACTTGCCAAAACATTTGTTTGGAGCATCTTGATGTACGACTGTGAGACATGGTGCTTATCTGAAAGTGACAAAAAAAGACTAGAGGCCTCTGAGATGTGGTCATACAGAAGAATTCTCGGAACTTCCTGGAGAGACAACGTCACGAACAATGAGGTTCTCAGCATAATCAAGAAGGATAGGCACCTAGTAAGAACCATCTCAGAGAGGCGAGCCCGATAGATCGGTCACATCATGCACCACGATGGTCTTCTTCACGACATTGTGGAAGGGATGGTTGAGGGTAGAAACTGCAGAGGGTGCCCTAGACGGGAGTCTTTGCAGCAAGTGTTCGAGGACATGAGTCGTAGCTCTTATGCTGAGCTGAAGAAGACTGCAGAGGATCGAGAGGAGTGGAGGTCGAAATGTAAGATTTTGTTGCTGCAAACCAATCCACCGGATTGATACTACGAAGAAGAATATTTATTGATAAAATTAGATATAACACCGATAATAGGTTTTCTAAGACATGTTTTTTTCATTATACACGTACTATTTGATAATTTCTAAAATTATTTCTTGTGAAATCCAATTTAATTACTTTAATAGTTTTGATATTTTAGCATAAATGAACATTGGCAGAACAACGCTGGCAAGTTATGCATTTTCTGGAGCAGCTGGTTCCGCATAACGGCAGAATGTGCTGATTGTTGATTTCAAATATCATGTGCTTGGATTATTTTCTGTTGGATGATTTTGTTTTTGTTATCTTTGTCAATAAACTAATGACGAAATATGACTCGAAAGTCAATACACGTCGCACATAGACTTCAAAAAAATTCTGACAATGACACATACAGATTAAAATTATAATATATTTTTATTTGTTTTATTTCACATTTATTAAAGAATAAGAAAAATAATTCAGTTCCGCCAAGTATTGCCAGTAAATAACCTAAACGTTATACAGCTTGAACTCTCATTGACCTATTAATGGCGCATGTCTGAAGTTTATTTTATAGTGTTTATAACTTAATATTAACATTAATGATATAAATTTATATTGGCAATTAAACTAGTATCATGATCATTAGAACCATTAATGCATATTTTTTACATTGAACTTTTGTTTATCTCTATTAAAATACTACTTAAATCGTTTGTCTTTTTGCTGAAAAAAAATATATATAACACTTGCACGATTTTAGTAAGAGTAAATGCTATGGAGAAGCTGCACTCCGATGCAAAATCAACTCAAGCACGAAAGAAAAGGGCATCACGAGCTTATATAAAAATGAATGTCTGTCTGTCCTTTAGCAGAAGAAGATAGGATACTCAAAATTGGCATTGCACTGCGTTTAGTTATTACACGTAATATATGCTTAATGGCAGCATAAATGTAAAATTTTATAAATAATTTAATATATAAACAATAAAAAATAAAAATATTATAAAAATAAATGTTTTTTCATGAGAAAAACTAAATAAGCCATGACCACTTAGTCATAGCATATTTACTTGTATGTATGTTTGACATCACTTCAAAGATACCGAACCTGTCTCGGGCTATAGTACCCTTCTACTCTAATCCCAGGGACTTAGCTAACGGGCTTTCATTATCCCGGTATTATATTTTCACTCGGAATCTTGCTTTTAAAAGTAATATTTGTTGAATTCTCCGGAGAGGAGTAATACTCGAGATTTTCTTGAATGACTAAGCAGTTTGGCTACTCGCATTTTTATTACCTGCTGCTAAAACCGTCGCTCCTCCAGCGGGGATCCCCAGGCCCAGGTTAGTCTCCCTGCGCTCCTCGATGAACGCCACTGTGCCCATGACGAGGGCGGAAATACCGCATACTATCTATGAACAGAAAAAACACGGTGTTTATTTTTGTATATAAGTTCTCCCTTTTGGGGGAAAACAATTTTTAATTAAGGTTTTCTTACATTGAGTACAGGTTGCTATTTCCGAAAATCGAATCGTAAATAAATATGATACACTTCAAATGAAGTGAATCCAATATCAAAGTATGATTTTTTCTGCAAGCCGCCAGCCAGATTGAAAAAATGATTCGTGATTTTTATTGTATTTATTTTTATTGATGTGCTTATTCCTTTCATGAAATTTATTTTTATTTTGTTATTTTTGATGCCGCAAGGACTGAAACTATTCTCAATAATGAATCGCGTGAGTTTGTGGTACGTTTGCGTGATTACTTTCAGCAGGAAGATCAAATTGGTGGACCATTGCTGTATTTCAAAAATAAGTTCGCGATCGTGTAGCTGATGCTTTAGGGATCGGTAAAATTACGGATCTCGGATGAGAAATATTAGACGAATCGTCGGCGCAAGAGAAAAAATATTAACTACTAGTTTTTCTATGAAAATCATAGCTTTCGTGAATTTCGGAACACCAAATATGTAGGTAGTTAAAAAAAGTAAAAAAAAATATATCACCAGATTCTTAATTACCAAATACAGATATAGCCCTTGCAGGCTGGTGCCGAAAAGCTTCGTTATCTTTTCTCTTTTATTTTTGTTCGCTCGTCTGACACGCATATATAAAAAAATTGCCTATGTTTTAGATTTAAGTAACTATGAGACGCAGCGCTGTAGGTGTCATTTTGGTTGTTTTGACCTATCATGTAGAACGACATAGTTCGCCAAGTGGCCACTAGAGGTGTTCGGCTCAACAGCCGTCACTATCATCGAGTCTTTCTCTGCCCGGGCACCGTCAGGTACACATCGTTGTTTGTGGCCTGGCCAGAATACCTGTTTGTCAGTCTTCTACTTAAAATAAACACCAATGTGATTATCGACAAGTTCTTTGATTTGTGACTAGTTCCTCATCCATTCACCACGCGTCATGAGGACATGTAATCGTCCCGTGTGACAAATTAAGTACGAGTAAATATTTACTTTTATCAAACTCACATTACCTCTAAAAACAATATTTTAAGCGATTTAAATTAATGTCAGTAGCAATATTTTTTTTTTTACGCTTTGTATTCTTACTTCATGCTCGGTTTGCATATTAATTCACATAAAATAGTGCATTGGTAGCTATTATACAGTTACAGTATAACAACCGAGCGTTCTGTTTTTGGCGTGATCTAAATTGGCATCTCAACGATGGTTTCAAAATTTAAATTCTCGCAGTTTGGCCGATGCGGTCGTTTCAGTACTTTGGGCCAAATCAGTGATTACCAATATTTCTTCAACAACCATCTAAAATTATAGAAACACTGATTATGTTCCCTCAATAGTATTTAAGCTCAAACTGACGTTTTTTGTTCACAATATGTCATGTTAAAACCAAAATTATAATTCTTAATTATAAATTTAGATACTTTTAATTGGCTGCATACATTCAATGTGGCTTTGTAAATGTATTGACACATTTAGTGTCAATGTCCTCACATAACTAGTTTCGGGATACTCACGCAAATAGTTGGACTTGCAACAATAAAAGCCATGTCATAAGTATTTCATGTTTGACACACAAATAACACGGCATTACTGTTACAAAATCAAACATCCGAAAACATTTCGTATCAGTCAACACCAGCACTGAATCTGAAGCAATATTACACTAAATATATCAGTATCTTCACTCAAGTTGGTTTCAACCACTGTTCACTGTGATTCTTTCGTTTTACACGTATCCAGGGTTGAACGATGGTCCTTTCACGCATTACATGCTTCTGTACTCTTAAATACCAATTTTTACGACACATTTACTGAAGTTACAATGCGCAATAAAGAAAGAAAGGATTAAAAAGGGTGTGAAAGTGTACCAACTGTCTGAAATTCAGCTTAATCATTTCTAAAGTTTTTTATACATTGACTGTTCACGGCACGGCAATTCAGGATGCGAAACATCTTTGACTATTTGTATTAAATGATTAAAATATTAAAGATGAAAATAAACTCACGACCTGATTAAATATGACACCTTCGGTTCGTGATCCCTACTGCCTCGGGTCTAACCGCAGGCAACTCACTGCATAGGGGCGGAAGTTCCAAGCCCCGCACCCTCACCAAGGTCCCTTTGAAATTTTAATAAGTTTCGTAAATATGTTATTTATTCAGACGATTTTAATCATTTGACTCTGCAACTTTCCCACATTTAGACATTATCCTGCTGAGACCTTTTCCCACGATTTTTGAGCTTATAAGGGTTAATGTTATATTATCATCTAGATTCTAGATATTGTATATTAATAAAAAACATTTGTGTTATACCTTGAACTTTAATTCAAATTGTTAATCGTGTGATACGAGGAAATTATTTATTTTATTTTATTAATTCACTTTTGAGGATAAATATACACCGGCTTTACAAATGTCGTAATAATTAGCCGATATCCTTAAAAATACAGAATAACCAATGACTATATGATATACCGGACAAAAGAGCTACATTAAAGATGAAAATTGTTGAAAGTTTACGGCGATGCTTTTAGGCACACAAATATTATTTGAAAGAGGCAAGAATCACGGTAGTTAGCAATTTTGTATGGTGAAATATTGCGAATATCAATTACCACAATACTACTCTAGTACTACTACTAAATTGTGGTCAAACATTGCAAGTATGAATGCCTGAATCAAATACATTGTATTACATATAAGATCACTCTAAAAGAAAAGTTTATAAATATTTACCTGCATTCTTTATTCATTTATTCTTAAAATTGACAGTCTCACCAACATTTTATTTATTAATTTAATTTTGAGCGCGATATTAATTTTGAGCGATATTATGATGTTCAGCAATCGATTTGACAACATTTTAAAATTGTAAATAAATATTTAAGTTATTATATTATGTAATCTGCATATCCCAGGGTTAATAGTTATGTACGGGTATTAAATATATACTTTACTGAATTTTGATATTTACCTGTATACATAAATATATACCGGATTAAAAATATGAATATTTTTATCTATAAATGAGTTAAATCGTTGCTGATATATGTGAATAATAACCATTTTCATCTCCATGACGTAGTTTCTCTTTGTGGCAGCATTCTCGTTGGTTATATTATTCATTACTATAAGGATAGTTACATAGAACATCTAATTTGGAAACAGAAGACCTTTACAATAGTTACGGCCCGAGGCTCACAAGACTTTGTTCTTTGACGTTGCTGGTAATCAGGTACTACAAGCATCCCTTACCCTTTCTTGTCATAAAGCCTTACAATCGTTCCAAGCATTATCGCATTACAATACCTATGTTAAATACTTTCACTGGCGCTTGCATCTTTCTGTGAATTATTTGTATGCACCGCTTAAATCACTTCATTAGTCAGTGTTTTGTGATTCTTTATATGACTGATAATAATAGAAGTTTTTTTGAAAAATAGTGACATAACTTAAATATTGAAAAAAATATTGCTTATAAATTTGTTAACATATTCGTTTTATTTATTTTTTCTTCTAAATTATGTATTTCCATTAGAACATTTGTTCTGTAGAAAGTATTTAAGCAAAATAATAAAAAATTAAAATGAAATAAATCCATGTTTGGAGAATATGGCCGCCAGACATATCTGAATTATGATTATCCATGAATTTTCATCATCCATCTCTGCACCATAATAAACTACATCAACTTTTTCTTCAAGGCTGTCGGGAACTATATTTAGAATAAACTTAGTGAGGGTCCGAGACAGTGCTGACATGGGATGAGGCGAGGATCATGGCGGCAGACAGATCTCAATGGCGGTAGTTCATGACGGCCACATGCCACCAGTTTGGAGAGCAGACACGGTAATGATGTTGACGATAAAAAAATGACACCGAACCTATTTTTGTAAGAAATGGCTGTGTTGCTCAATTAATTATTTGATTTATTTATAAATTCATATAAAGTTTTGATTCTTAGACCTTTAACATCCATTATCACAAATCGCATTTTTGTTAAGCTGATAATGTTTTTCTTTCTCTTTTCTCAGTCTCCATATTATTATCGTTGCCGTCATTAATTATTCATGCATTATAAAAAATCACTTTTTTCACGAGGCATATTTTTCGACAGATTTGTACAAAAAAACATTATTTTTTAGTCGGATTGTTATCATAATAAATTTATGAATTTCCATTACGTTAAGTAAGAAAGCAGTCGGATTATTTGTTGAGAGTGGCTTGCATTTTTTAACCTTTTTAATTCAACACGGTTGTTCGTTAAATATACTCGTATCAATTAAATATTTCTACAAATCTTCGTTGGTTAATTAAACAATAATATTATTTAAGAACAATATCATATTTGGACATTTGAATTTAATATTTTAGGGAGATCGAGTGATAAGACGCTCTTTAAACCTGTATATTTTAATAAAATAAGATAGTAGATAGTAAGCTATGGACTTAAGGAATGTCCAATCTCTAATCAAACTTATTTTTCTCATCTATCCAACGCCAAGTAATAATTTATAAATTAATTTTCTTTTATTAAAATCTGAGTGAAAGTTATAAGCACAAAGCATTTTATCAAATTTAAATACTTTGTTTTCGCGAATATCTTCACGTTACGAGTATCGTAAATAAATCTCATTTAAAACGGTGACAGTTTGATGACAGTAATGTGAAAAACTTGTTTTCGGGTACTTACAAAATTGATTTTCCTTCAAGGGTAAGAGCTTCATATGGGTATGTAGTTACCTGCCTGTAAAAGCTGTTCAGGCATCGAGTCTGGTGTGAAACGTATCTAGAAAAACAAACTTTTTGCCTTCATATTCCCCTCACGTTTGACACGGAATATGTACGAAGCTTGTTTGAGTTATACTACCTAAGCCCGGCCCATAAGAATACAGGTCGAAAACTCGCCAAGCTACTGCCAGAGTAATGATTGCTCGCTCCAGTGAGATTATTCTTAAGTACCCACTAAGAATAAAACGACTGTTATTTTCACGCTGGTTTTTACCCTTACATCATACAACGAGAATATATGCGCAGAGCAAGCGTGAAAAAAAGCTTTTTGACGAAAGAAAATGTAAGCTTCCGTTTCAAATAACAGCAAACATAAAGTAATAACAAAATACTGTTAGATTATTTCTTTGTTAATACATTCAGGATAAAATATACGAGTACAGCATGACAAATGTATGTACTCGTATACTCGTATGTGTTCTGTCTGTCATTCTAAAGCGATTCAATAGTTTTGTTGACAATTGACCACTTATCCGTGAATTATAAGCTTTTTATCATAGTATTACGATGGAAATAAAAGCTTCATCCGTGACCTCTCCTCGGCCTAATCCCAATAGAATTATATTCCCCTCGTTTTCTAACAAAGTAAATAGACGGATAAGGGCAAAAATCCAATATTTCCACAGCAATGACATAAACAGCAATATCACTTAACATACGAAGTAAATTCTGTTAATATAATTTAATGAAACATAATAAAACTAAGGACTTCATCACTAAAGCTACTCGGTCGAAGAAATATAAAATTACTTTACTACATTGCTTATAAATAATTTTAATTTTAATATATTCTTTTATGGTTTATTTTAACCCTGGCACTCGAATTGTACCGTCCACCACAATTATGGTCAATACACTTTGCCAAAATTAAAACAATCGCAATGTGCATCAAAACCACATTTAAGATTAAATATGGTTGCAAATATTATTTATTTAAGTTAAAAGTCATACAATCGAAATATTGAAGCAGGTTCAATAATGATATTTGAACCAATCTTCTGAAACGTATAATGTCTTAATTTTTCTGTTTATTTACCAGAGCAATGACAGAAAAAGAAAAATATGAAATTCTGTCTTTAAATATATGTAAGGCATTACAAGTTGGTTCAAAAAGGCGGCTTAATCTGATGATGTTGTTTACTACATATTAATTCCATTGAAATGCATCTTCCAACTGACTGAGATAATTTATGAGGAAACATAATATACTTATCTTAAATTAATGTATATATTTAACTTTCTGTAGACTTTGTCAATAATTTTCGAAGTATTCATTTTCACCACGTAGCGTCAACTTAACTTATTTTTACAAAATAACCGACCTTCGGTTGTATTTTCTCAAAACCTAATTTAATTCCATGAAGAGTATGGATGAATAATCGTCACTAATATTTCACAGTGAAGATATCTTATAGAGTATCAACCAACATTGAGATAATAATCGCATCACTAGGTGATTCGCATTTGACCACCCAACGACCTAATATCAATAACAATGAATCATATTTTATATTAATATAATAAATGTATATGTAAATATGTGTGTATTAAAGCAATAACCAACACATGCACATCGTTTACATATATAATCAACTATCTTTTTAGAGTTAAGGCATTGTAAAGGGTGGATCTAATGTAATTCGAAACATGTAAAATCACTTAAACATAAATTTGAAAAAAAACTTAATATTTTCAATTTGCTATTTGCTATTTGTTAAATAAAAGTTAATTATAAATATCTAAAAGCATTGTCAGCTTATAACATTACGTTATTAAATATAATGCCTCGCATTTTTGACATTTTGCCAATAAAAAAATGCTAAGTATTGAAAACCTCAGCAATCGAATGCTTCAATGGGGACGCATGTAGGTCAAAAACCACGGATCATCCAATAACAGCATCCAGTTATATTTTATCGAGTGCTCTAAACTCTACATAATTAACTAGTGGTTTTTATTCCTTACATCCTATACATTTCAGAGAATAAACATTGATTTTGTATATTCTGTAGTGGATTGATCATCAACTGTTTAACTTTTATGTTAGGATCGAGAAAAATCATAATAACTAATCAAGTGAAGCTTGAACTTACGTATTTATAGTTAAATGTATAGAACTATAGACTGTTCATTTAAACCGTTGAATTACTCTTTAAAATAAATACTTATAAATAATTTAGAAAATTACTTGAATAGATAAAATTTTAAAATATCAATCAGCTCTCCTTACCGCCAGTTGGATATTATGATTTTTATGTCAAGCGTTAATGTTTCCTTAAGATACTAATCGCCAAAACCATTTGGAGCAAACTTTTAGAATTTAAGAAAAATAAAAAAAATAAAGTAAACAAAGCGCTGCCTATAACTCCGGTGCAAAGAGATTTTCAAAAACTCAACATTCAATTAAGTTAAAACTTACTTAAGCTTAAAATAATTTAAGCATTAACCATAAATAATATGAATGTATACGAGTACTTTTAGAAATGTTATGACGTTCATCCAAAAATATTAGCTGTTTTTTAATATGACTCGTATAAAAAACGTCGGCTTATAAAATGCCAACGCTTCGGTAAAAGCTCAAAAAATATTTCATACATTATCCGTGGCCAAGTGTATGGCTTAAGCCTTGTTTATAAGATGACAGATTTTGTTAAGCTTACCTGCAATACTCGGAGCCGCAGGACCAGCGCGAAGGGATATGAGTTGTAGGTTCTTTCACACTCGTCTGAAGTTGGCCGCAAGGGGGACAGGTCTGTGCTGAGATGAACGTTTGACTCTTTGCGCTGAGTCAAACCAACCTGAAAAGGGAGCAATTAAATTATTCTTCTAATTCTCCGAAAATGTCCTGAAATTTTACTTTATGTAAAAAAAAGTTAAGGTGTTTTTTTTACAATATATTTCAATACTCTAATACTTGTTAAACAATGTAAGATCCACACAACCATAACGCCTATCGTTTCTTTTTCTCTGATATTGATGAAATAAGTGACATTGAATATGATATATGTTGCAGACTTTTATGTGTATATCTATTAGTTAAAAAGTTGAAAACTTTAAAAACCTTTTATAAATACATTTAGAAGACTGGGAACGTATATATAAAGATCATGTTACACGAGTACGTTGTACAGATAACGACGTAAAAGAAAAATGTCGCAAGAATTATGTTCATTATTTTTTAAGTATCAAAAATCATTTTGATCCAAGAAATAGCCATTGCCTCAAATTCGACTCTTTCAAAAATAATGATTAACCAAAAAACAACATTTGTCGACTCAATAATCGGCTTCTTGAATATACATGCATAAGAAATACAAAAATAAAGTTTTAATAGGAATTTTTCCATATTTCAGTTCATATTTTGAATCATGTCCGGAATAAAAATAACCACCTCTGAATAATATCAACGTTGGTAATCTTACAAGTCTAAAGTATGAATAGAGCCAAAAATATATACAATTCATATTTTTTAAAATAAGTATTAATAAATAGAGTGTTTAATTACAAGCCACACCAGACATAAATTTCTTAAAATATAAATAATATACACAAAAAACAATCAACAAGAAGGTAACATAGTTATCCACTTTTGCCTGGTTTTGTAATATTTTTGTTTAGAGTCATTTCTTAATATCGACTAAAATATTTAATTAATTAATTTATTATTAACGAGACTACGTTTAACAATAACTTGACGCACTTTTTACAATGGTACGTTATACATGTTAAAGCAAGGTTAAATATTAGTATAGTGGCGGACAAGAAAAGTACTTACTTTAACTTGTAACAAAACTAGATTCTAGAATACTGTAGCTGATCATGAAAATACTCGTATCTCGAATATCTCTAAAATATAAATCTACCCATTGGTACATCTCACATGTTCCATAACTTTTACATGTAAATGGAGAAATATACTGTGCCAATAATTTAAATGAACGAATTAATAATAATAAATATTCAATAGGTTCATTACAAATTTTATGCTAAAGAAAATATTACGGAGGACATCAATGAGCACGCGGAATTAAAAAAGACGTCAATCAATAATAATTATTATGCCCTAAATTGAAAAGTAATGCGTTGAGATAAATGGTTCTAGGAGAAAAATAATACGAAAATAAAATTGCCATTATTGAAAGCTTTTAACGGAAAACTGGTTTTTCCATTTCATCAATATTCTCAGTTCTCATTTTTAATTTAAAAAACAAAATCGCGTATTTTTATATAATTTGGACCAATACTAAATATTAAACCATTCCACTTCAATTCCCTTTCATATTTGTAAATACCTACCTACCAGTGTTGGTACAATACTTAATAATTCGTTATTTAAATTTTGTTAAAGATATTATCTGAAATTTATCCGATTTACTGAACATTCAATGAGGCGAATTTTTTTTTCTCGAGGAACGTGGCCAATTAGGATATTACGAATAAAGAATATGTAACATTAAATCATTATTTAAATTACCGAAAAAAAATGCAAGTCATTTATAAAATACTAGCTGACCCGGTGAACTTTGTTTCACCCGAAAGGCAATAAATGAGCAGATTTTGGATTTTATTAAGTTGAATTTTTCGGTACATCTTCTTCGTAGTATCAATCCGGTGGATTGGTTTGCAGCAACAGAATCTTGCATCTCGATCTCCATTCCTCTCGGTCCTCCGCAACCCTTTTCAGCTTAACATAAGCGCTACAATTCATGTCCTCGAATACTTGTTGTAAATACTCCCGTCTAGGGCGCCCTCTACAGTTTCTACCCTCAACCATCCCCTCCACAATATCGTGAAGAAGACCATCGTGGCGCATGATGTGACCAATCCATCGGGCTCGCCTCTCTGAGATGGTTCTTATTAGGTGCCTATCTTCCTTGATTATCCTGAGAACCTCATTGTTCGTGACGTGGTCTCTCCAGGAAATTCCGAGAATTCTTCTGTACGACCACATCTCAAAGGCCTCTAGTCTTTTTTTATCACTTTCAGATAAGCACCATGTCTCACAGCCGTACATTAAGATGCTCCAAACAAGTGTTTTGGCAAGTTGCTTGCGGAGCCCTAAAGTAATATTCTTTGACTCAAGAATTTTGACTTTTTTATTGAAAGCTAGCCTTGCTTGATGTATTCGACTGTTGACTTCTCTTTTTGTTCTGCCATCCCAGGTGATCGTACTTCCAAGGTATACA
Organism: Glossosoma conforme; assembly: GCA_022606575.1. Taxonomy (NCBI): domain Eukaryota; kingdom Metazoa; phylum Arthropoda; class Insecta; order Trichoptera; family Glossosomatidae; genus Glossosoma; species Glossosoma conforme. The sequence goes on from JAGTXR010000313.1 coordinate 152,315, forward strand.
AATTCTTTTGCATCTTTTCGGTACATATGATATCATATATTTGGCCTGGTTGAATTCTATTGCAGTAATCGACGAAACTTCAGCAAGTAGTTGTCAGCATTTCGACGAATCGTCAAACGATATGCGTTATAATTCATCGAGCTTAGATTTTTGGTAGTTTCTTCACCTGAAATTAAGACAATAGATTTTATTTTGTATGTAAAGCTAACATCCATATTTGTAGCATAATTATAAAGGGGTAAAGATAAATGATTTTAAATCGTTTGCCGGTTATTTGTCCAATTTTCTCTAAAAAAACATCTTAATCTTTAAGTCTGTTATTTTCCTGGTAATAAGCAGTGTAATTGGTCATTTATTGGAAACCTAAAGCAAAACCAAGCACTGAAAAATGTATGTCATGACGGAATCAAAACTATGATATTGATTATATATATATTGATTACTCACCATTCAATGGATTTTTCATTTTGATATTGAAATAATATCCATCTTCTCGTGCCAAGACATCAGTGGGTATTGCAACGTGTCATATGAACGACGTGTTTCAGATATCTGTTGTAGTTGCCCAGTATCACGACGTGTGTACCAGATGGTCGTTTATCCGCTCTGATCACGACTTTGTAGAAATCGATCAAGTTCTTCCTCCATATTGTCATTGAAGTATATTTGTACAAATTTATGCTGTGCATCTTCGAGAGGTTGGAATGATCCGATTCGATGGTGAATCTGTCCTTGTATCTACAGAATCAAAAGCAAAGACAATATTACTGATTTACAAACACTTTTTTTTAAGAATTAGCATACATAATTCAAAGCAATAAGTGTAGTATGTTATTCTGTTAATTAGATTGTGTGTAAGTACAAAAATAAATAAATAAATACCTTGAATGTCGGATTAAATCCGTGACCATTCTTGAGTTCGTACAAACGGATCGCTTTGGCAGATCGTAAAGAGACTTGTCAATGTTGTCGCTGGAGGTGTCTCAGCACGTTGAACAACATTTGAAGCCGTGAAATATACCCAATGACCATTCTCCAGATGCACCGCCAAATGCACAACAGCAGTATGAAGTTCGTGATAAGGGATTGCGAATATACGCCAAATCGCTTTGTACCAAATTTGAAAGCGCGCGATTTCATCGTTGGTATTCGAGGTTAGGATGCCAAAAACCACCAAATCACTGCCTTACATTCGTAATGTTTCAATCCCTAGTTCCATGATGGCTTTTTCGTGAAAGATTCGATCGTTTTGGTCGCAAATATCGGCACAATAAGCTAACAGAAACTCGAAAGTTCTTGAAACAAAACGTCAACCGATAGACTTCAAAATATCTATGTAACCATAGACAATAATAATATCAGTTGTCAGATTCCTTGCCTTTTGTTATAACATTTTAAACAAATAAAAGATTAAACTGATATTTTCACTAATATTTATTTTGTTTTTGTCTTTTTTTCCTGCCTTTTGTTTTTTTTTTTGTTTCAAAATATTCCGTACCTTACGTAGGTACCTACTTACAATACCTACTATTGCGTCATTTTTAATTATGTTGCTGACTATAGCAACACCGTCTTAACTGACAGCTGTCAAGTTACAATAGTCTTGTATGAAAACATGTTTACGTAAATGTTCAATATTTTTTCGTAATCAAATCAATTTTGAGTATACCATGGACGTTTTTGGGTTCTAAGCTACCTTTCCACCAATTTTCAGCTAAGTCGGTTAGGCCGTTTTTGAGTTATAAAAACAAATATAACCCGACTTTCTTTGATATATATAGATATACAGAATCGAAATTCCAATTTTTTTACAAATATTTAGAAACTTATATTTAGAATAGTATACATAAATATACAATAAATAGAGAAAATAATAAAAAATAAAAATAACACAATAGAATAAGAAGATGCCTTTCCATTTGCTTTTTGTTATAACATTTTTAACAAATAAAAGATTAAACTGATATTTTCACTAATATTTATTTTGTTTTTGTCTTTTTTTCCTGCCTTTTGTTTCAAAATATTCCGTACCTTACGTAGGTACCTACTTACAATACCTACTATTGCGTCATTTTTAGTTATGTTGTTGACTATAGCAACACCGTCTTAACTGAGAGCTATCAAGTTACAATAGTCTTGTATGAAAACATGTTTACGTAAATGTTCAATATTTTTTCGTAATCAAATCAATTTTGAGTATACCATGGACGTTTTTGGGTTCTAAGCTACCTTTCCACCAATTTTCAGCCAAGTCGGTTAGGCCGTTCTTGAGTTATAAAAACAAATATAACCCGACTTTCTTTTATATATATAGATAAATGAAATATATCGTAAGGTTATTTTAAAATTTTATATCTCTTTCGATATTTGTAGGTATATATATACGACGCCTTAAGGCGACAAAGTTAACGAATTGGCAATGTTAAAAATACAAATAGAACTAACTTTTTGAATTTGGAACCACATATAAAATAAAAACAAACGAATAGTGAGTTTTTAATCATTTCGATATTGCCGTCCGCTTTTTTAAGCCTATAAAATATATACCACCTTACAAGACAAGGAATATCCTAATTTTCTCAAAAATCGTAAGTTATTTAGGCATTAATAAAATCATTAAATGATAATCTTTGTGCTGTGGAATAAACCTATGACGCATGCATTTATAAATATTAAGTTAAAATGACGAATGGTGTGTGGCTTACAGACAGACAATCTCTATTGATTGTCATGTCAATTACATGCAGTGAAAATTCAAACAATGATGCGTGTAAAAATCTTTTTACAAAATGATTTTTTATTGTAGGCTTAATCTGATCTTTATGAAATTCTAATCTCGTATTGAATTCTATAATAGTTATTTTATCAGAATAAAAGCGTATGTATTGCCAACGTTATAAGTATCATTAAAAAAAATATGAGTTTGGTTTATTTAGTTTTTTGGTGTGTTTTTTGGAGTTCACAAATAATTTTTCGGCGTATTCTCATCGTTGCTTTTAGATCTGTCTGAAGGGATTAAAGGACACATACATAATTGTACTGATTTGTTTTGTTAAATAGTGTTCACAGAATTAACGGGGATCTAGGGAGGAAGGCAGAGTGCTCAGGGAGTGAGAGGAGATAGGTGGGAATTACACAACTTTGAAAGATAATTCATTTTGTGAAGATAGCAACGCTTGTGAGGAAGCGCTAGCATTTAATGTGTAATGTTTGCTATGCTTGCATTTAAAAATATTTATTTATTAATACAATCCGGTTTTACTCGACTGTATGTATAGTAATCCTCTAGTCTAGTCTAACCCACATCTCCTTAGTTTGAAAAAATAATGAATAATCGATCCACGATGTACTTATAGTATGTACCAATACTTTACTATTTATATTATTACTAATACTAACTTTTAATAAGCCGTATGATTACTTGGAAGATCGTGAGATGTGGACTATTAGATCTTGAGGGGTGGAGGTACGAACCAACGACACACGTTATTCCCAATTATTATGTAAGCCATGAAAAACAATAATAGGTTCGTTGAATTTTAATGTAACATTTATTACTTGAAAGGCATTCAAGCTCGTAGTACTGGGGGATATCTGAATGCTTATAACAGAGGGTGTAGTTACTGTGGTACAATACACATTTCAGTACAATTTCCCCAAAGCAGCCAGAAGCCCACCCTTGGTTACCGTCGGCGCTCAATAATAACACGCCATACAAATTGAACAATCCTACAAAATACACAACAGTTCATTCATTCGTAGACCAGAGTAAACAGACTGTATTACATTACCTCGAGTATTTTCATTTGGTATTGTAAAGAATGTGAGTTTCAATCTGTGATTTGCCAATGTGAAAAGCCATTATTTAACAATCTCGATTGCTGTTATTTGTCGATTCTTGGTGGAATGTTAGACCACTTGATTAAATTATTATTCCACTTGAAACGAATTATTCAAAAACTAAAATCGTACCGCGCTGCAAAGGGGAAATTTGTGCTTAGATTTTTTTCTTTGAAATGATCCAACTTCGTTCCTGACTTCTTATAAGAGCCAACTGTGGATTATAAAAATAATAATAAATCATAAAGCCAAGTATTACATTAAAAGATTTAAATTCAATAATAACGTAAACAAATAAAATATATTTTTATATATTTCTGGCATGCGTTTGCTGCTTTATTGTTTTGACTGGAGGCAGATTGGAACAAAATCGAACCTTGGATTCATATTTTGACAGTTACATTTCGAGTCATTCTGACATATTACGAGTAGTTCAAGTATGCTAGTATATAGTGAATAATAAAAAACGTTTAAAAATATAAGTAAGTACATTTTAGTGTTGATAACAGTACCGTATTTCGACCCTGCGGCGCCCTAGGGCAATTTTTTTTCTAGCGCCCCCTATGTTTTATATTTAAAATAAATATAAGAAATATTTGTTGCCTCGGCGCCCCAAGATTATTCGACGCTCTGGGGCACCGACCCACTTCGCGACCCCCTAAAATAGGCACTTGTTGATAATAGAAGATAACGATTTATTAATCAAATTATTATTTGATTATCGTATTGTATACTTGCATTCCTGATAAAATTAATACCCCAAAAATATACAGCCGTACAAACTAGCAATATAATAATATAACTATGGTTTATACTTTTTTTACTTTTTTATTATATTTTTTGTATTAATATTGTATTTATTTTTTTAATTTTTTGCAGTTAAATACGATGGATTTTGAATCTGAAGATGATGACGAATTCTTCGCAGATCATTTGGATTCCTTGAACGAAGAAACGCTTGTGGAATGTTGGTAATATTGATCCCTTTTATGCAACTTGATTTTTAGATTTTTGATAAACAAAAATCGCCCATGATATTGATCCCGAGAAATTTGGGGCCAGAAAATCCTACCAATAAGAAGGTCGGCCTTTGCCGCTTGTGTTCCATAGACGAGTATGTTACTACCAACGGGAAAAGCAAATACAAAAACTATATTAATATCTATTTATAATATGTTGACTTAACATTAATATACTCTTATGTGTAGTAAGAAGCATGCAATAAATGAAAAACTAACGAAAGTACATTTTTTTTTAAATAACTAATAGTGTTAAAACTTATAATAAAGGTGATGTAATTGAAATAATTACAATTTACATAATCAGAATCTCATGAATAATACAAAATATGTGTGGTAACAACATTATTATTTAATATTCAATGCACCATTATGAATTAATTAAAATAGGTCTGTATTTCTTTGTTCACTAACTAATAGAAGGTTTTGGTAGTGAGTTAAATAAGTTGTCAGTAAATATAATTAACCGGTAGTAGACTTAATAAATCGGCAGTATCCACAGTGACAGTATGAATGTGGTCAGTTAAAAAATTAAAATGGGTGTAATATATTCAATATTGGTAAAAATTAATGTAAAATGAATGAACAACCAACACATAAAATGTAAATCTAACCTAACGTAACCTATTATTAATACCATTCATTAATCATTTCCTGCCAATTTATTATTTATCTACTACCAAATGATTTTTTTTATTTACCTTTTAAGGTATTTATTACTGACAGTTTGCTAAATATTTACTGCCCATTCATGGAATTTAATACTGTCAAAAAATCAGTTGCATTAGACTATTATAGCCACGCCCTTTTACTTTAAGTCGAGCAAGAAAATTATCCGAAATTCTGGTTAGATGATTTATAAATATGAGTATATGTCTTCAGAAATTTCAAAGAATAACCACCACCTGCCACCGTTAAAGATATCTCGTGACAATTGCAGTTGTCATTCTGTCTGTTATTTCAACATATATTATTGATAGGTTAGTTGTTCTATCAACACTTCATTATAATAACTATCATACTGTTTTTTTACTCGCAAAAAGCTTTATTCCTCGTGCACCTCGTGTCGTTGGTAGCAATATTCCACCATTTAAGATCAATTAGTTCAGGTTTCAGGCGCATCTGACAGAGACTGATCATTTGCTCAGCCTAGGGAGCGAATAAAGAGAGAGGTATACGCATATTATCAGCCAGCTTGCTTGGCACAATGTTTTAACTGACGGCGATGTAGACTGTGGGGTAATTTCAGTGTAACAACCAATTAATTTTAACCGCAGCTTAACTTATATGTGAAACTGTAACGCCGGTATCAAATTAGTAACGTATGTTTTAATCGTTTAAGTGAGACATGACAATTACAGGTGTTTCGTAATATATCACCTCTATATTTTTTTGTTTATCAATATCAAGTATTTGGTAGTAATTTTTAAGATATAATAAATGTAGTCCTATTATTGGATAATCGCGTAGCTGCCTCATTGTCATAAATAAAACTATCGTTAGATATAACAATTGAATGAAATTATTTTTAAATATTTCCAAAACAAATGTATGATTATTGAATATTGACAATAATTTGATACACGTGATACATTATGTAACAGAGTCATGTTATTATTTTCAGTGACAACCAACAACACAGTTCATGATGATACAGGAAAACAACGAAGGAAAAAGTTCATTCCTAATTACGACGTTCCTGGAGTATATAAGGTGACATTGAATGAATTGACTCAGACTAGCTTGGGATTAGAAGTAGGAATTGACGTCACGGGAGAAAATTCGTGGAAAAACATAAAGAAAGAACTTCTCTACGACAATATTCAAGTACTCGGAGACGATTCAGAATTTACTTCACTTAGGGCTAAGCTTGAGTCATACGAAGAAGATGATGTACTTTTTGGATACATTCCAAACGAAGGCGTAGAAAGCGATGAGTATTATGTTTGTCTTACAGCAGACGCTAAGAAACATTGTGAATATCAAACAGAGAGGTTCATGAGAAAACAGGTTAAGAAACTTGAAAAAGCAGTTTTAAAAGTACCCAGGCCGTGGGTATCTCTAGGAAGTGAAACAGAAGTCGACGAAAATATTCCAAGGAATAGTAGACCGTTGATCAAAGTAGAAATAAAATCTAAATATCCTACGGTCTTACAACCTGAAAGATTTTACGTGAGAAATGCCGAGGAAGCGAGAGATGGATACGTCAAGCTGGTGCCGTTACAAACGATGTCATTTGAAAATGTGGTCAAAAAGAGAATCGATGCCGCGGTTCAAGCTAATTCACAGAAAGTCGATTCTGAAGCACAAACGATTCCAAAGTTTCCGCAAAATGTTTGGACGCAATGTAGTGTGGAAGCGGATGTCATTATTAATGATCCAGATGAGAAAGTTGCCGAAGAAGCTGTGGAAACTAAAACCGACGAAGAAGAAGGAGAAAAGCACAAAGTCGAAACACACCACCAGAAGAAAGTTCGAAATGAAAAAAGAGAACTGAAGCAAAAACTAGTAAATTTCATCGAAAGAAAGATATCGTCTATCCAAAATTTAGTACAGTTCAATAGTGCTATTGATATTTACAATATTGATTATCCAGATCTGATTCGAGTGCAGTCAGAAGAAGGGAGATTTAAGAAAATCGAATTGAAAGAGTTCATGTGTTTTTCTTACTTTAAAGGGAAGGATAAAGTGATAGCTACGGCTGCTTGGCATCCCGTGTGGCCGGGCCTTGTGGCCATCGCCTATGCCGACACTTCTACTTCGACAGTTAAGACGGCAGAAAAACAACACGACGAAGTTCTTCAAGCGGTTTATAACAAAAATCTGGTTATCATTTGGTCGATTGCCGACAATCTCAACCCTAAATTGTATTTGGAGAGCGTGCGAGATGTTCAAAGCTTATGTTTTTGCCCATTCGAGGAGAATATTCTCATAGGCGGATGTGTCAACGGTCAGATCGTTATTTGGGACTTGACCGGAAAATTAGACGATGTGAATGAATCAGAAATAATCACCGAGAATCAATCCAAATATAAAGTTGGCATAAATTTGCAAATGGGTTGGGATAAAAAAGCTCACGATAAGTCTGTCGTCAGACGAACTGCAATGTCGGACTTGCTGTATGACCACACCGCCACCGTGACGGACGTGTCCTGGTTATCACCGCATTACGAAATCACGAATACTGGCAAATTAAATGCTTTAACAGACGATAAACCGAGATCAAAAATTTTCTTTTCTATATCATTCGACGGGACCGTATTGATCTGGAACTTAAATATATCAGAGGCAGTTGAATCGGAATCGTTTTTGGAAATGCAGTTGCAAAAATCGACTCGCATTGGCAAGTATCCGTCAAATTTAATATTAAAGACGTCGCCCTACAAAGTTCTCGATGGAAAACTGCGGCCCATTTATAAAATAATAATCGGACATCCCGAGTCTCTGAAAACAGAAGCGTTGAGTTCCATTTCATTTAAGCGCCCCGTAATTGAGTTCGTCGAATGTGACTCCGACGAACCAAGCTCTAAGAAAGTGCTCAGTGCTCAGGGGAAGTCACCCGAGGAGGAGATTCCGCAAGCCATTTGGCTGGCTTCCATGAGCGGAGAGATTTTAAAAGTTTCCTGGAAAGGACTCGATGTCGACACCGAAGAGCCGGTCAATACGGAATACTGTGATTTCGTTTCGCGGGCAATAGTTCACGACGGCTCTGTCGTGCAGACGGCACGCAATCACTTCAACAGTGATATTTTAGCTTCGGTAGGAGGAAAAGTGCTAGCGATTTGGTCGGATCATCTGCCAAACAAGCCTATCATATGGAAAAAGTTGGATTATTACCTCACCAATGTGGCGTGGTCGCGATACATCGCCAGTCAGTTATGGGTGACCACCGAAGCGGGGTCAATAGATATATGGGACTTCTCCCATCGGAGCGATCTTCCCATCAAGTCTCAAAGTATATCGGGGTGCAGTCTGACAACCATATACATGCACACCGTTCCGGATGAAAACTGTTTTTTGGCAATCGGAGACTGTATGGGCACGTTGAGATTATTTAAATTACCAGAATCTCTCACCCGTCATACGAAAGCCAACGTATCACTGACAATAGAACATTTTAATAGAGAAGTCAAAATAAAAAAGTTTTACCGATCCTGGCAAAATAATTGGTTAGTCAAGCATCACGACGTGATAGAGGCCAGAGATGCCGCCAAATCTGAGGAAAAGGCAAAGAAAGACGACATAGCCAGGTCACACGCTAAAAAAAATAAAGAGAAAAAAGATTATCAGGACGAAACGTTGAAAGAGGAAAAAATGAGAGTTATCGGTCGAGAAGAAAAATGGCAGAGGTTGCAGTGGAAGTTCGCGGAGAAGACGATACAAGAAAAGAAACGATTAAGCAAAAGTGAACTTTTGAAGCAAGAGAAACCTCTCAGAGATCTCGAAGCTCAGAGACAGGCGAAGTTAAAAAAACAAAGTGAAATGTTTGTAAATCGTGAAAACATTTTTGAAGAAGCTGTTGTCATATTGTTCCCCGAGGCCGCTTCCAAGCCGCCCAAAGAAATCGTTCTTACGCCATCGGAAGAAATTATGAAGACAAAGAAAAAATACTTGGAAGAGTATAAACACATCGACGAGGAAGCTACAAACTTTATGGCGGGTAATCCATATGAATGCGTGTTTAACTGGGAGAAGCTTGTGACAGCGGGGAAGAACCGGAGACAAGAAAATGTGGCTGATGCGACTGCAAAACACACATAAAGTACTCAGAAGACTCCGGATAAGTAGAGTCTACCTCAGTATTTGATCAATTCACTTTATTTAGATACATTTTATACCTCGAAATTATACATTAAAGGAAAGTAAAAAACGCAGTTTAAGTTTTCTTTTTACAAATTTTCTCGTTTATACATAATCTAGCTTCCTATGCAGTGTATTGTGGATGTCTGGTAGGTTATAAATTCATTATACGAATGTAGGTGCGAACATGCACGTTCTAATATGGAATCTATCTTCTGATTGTTCTTTTTAACCTTCCTAGGTATATGTAACAATAAATTGCAAAAATATGTTTATGTTTGCATATACGAGTATACTCTAAGGCCTAAGCTTAGTCGAATTAATTGTATTTTAAAATTAAATGAATTCATAAAAGTAAATATCATTGTTCTGTCTGAAATTAAAAAATGTTAGAAATGTAATATTAAAATTTAATTTAAGGAAATATGAGAAACATTAATCAATTAAATATTCATTGAAATTCAAATTATGTCTTACATTTTTTACTTCGCGGAAAAAATGATTTAAATTAATCAGCTAAGTTAATGTAATATATATAGTGTCTCATTGGTTCGAGTACAATTGTCCTGGAAACAATGAAGTTCCATGTTTTTCTGTTGACTCTAACTTATGGCGTGAACAAGTAAATATTTCGTTCGTTTTCTTTCTCAATGAATATAAACGATTTTAAGGTTTTCCCCAGCAGATGATCTAATCGGCTGGATACTGCGTGTGAGATAAAGCCGCGTAAGTCCTTCTTCGATAAGCCTAGCATAGAACGGCGGTCACCAAACCACGACTCTTGAAAAATGTTCATCTAGTTCGTCATGATTTGACCCAAAAGTGATATTGTACATTAATATATTCGTAAAAAGTAATTTATTTGACTTCGCTTAGACAAAGAAGACGATTCTCTAATGTCTTGTAAGAAATGCAATCATTTATCGTTGTATCAAAAAATGCTTCAATTTATATGTGCCCACATCTTCTCCTTACACAAACATCTTACGTTGTTTACGCATGCAGTGCTACGCCTAGCCGACCAGGTTTAATTTCATACGGTTTGATGTCATTGCCTATTCTGGTGTTCTTAGGCAATAATTTAAATCATATTGATCCGAGTATCCTAAACATAGTAATATTCGAATAGTGATAACAGCCCTATGACACCTTCTAAAGAATAAAATGTATTTATAAATACTTTTTAATCATAATTCGATTGTAAATAAAATATTTTATAAATTAATTTCACTAAAAATATGCTTTATAGTTTATATTAACATAATATTCGTTTTACCGCTAAAGCATACCGCATCACTAGTTTGAATCCTATAGGCTATATTGTTTTGTACAACTTTTTTTTTCAACGTTCAGGGAATACTTAAGAATAATTTTGCTGCTGCATTGGCTATTTATATGAAACTAGTCCTAAATGAACGTATTATGTTTATCATCGTCAGAGACATTAGATTATGACAACATCTATTCCATGATAGGGAAACTCAAGAGAGTGCCAAGGAAAATAAGTCGATCCGTGAAAATCCGTGGCCGATAATCGCGGGCGTAAGTATAAGCCGCGCTAAGACTTCCCGACACTGGCTTAAATTATTTACAAAATATCCGATCGAAGCCTCGAAGCTTTTATTAGAAATTTGGGAGGAAATGCGAAGCTCGTGGGCTGGATTATTCGATTTGAGGGAGAAGTGCTTAGTGGGATACACCGAGCTTTAGCCCGCTTGAAGCTCCCGGCGAAAGACGCACATGCCTTACCATAAAAATAAGACTTTTAAACGGACACAAAATACAATAAGTTTTCAAGCATTTTAACTGAAAATCATGCAATTAAGTCCATTAAAAATTCTTTATAACTATATGTAAATCTGTACTCTAATCTTTCTATTAATCCATTCAGTGGCATTGGTAATATACGACGACATACGAGTAGTTGCTATAAAATTCCGCTACATATTTCTGTCAGCTCACGACATTCCTGCTCCCGAAGCTTCTCCAATAACATATTTTGGATTGTATATCAACGTCTTACAGGACAAGAGGGGTCTTAATAATGGCATTTGTAGTATCTTAACGTTGTAAACCTATAGTTTATTTTAAAAGATATGCTCGACGGTTACGAGACGTTAACTATTTGTTCCAAAAATCTCCGTGACCACTAACTTCTTCTTCGTAGTATAAGCCGCAACCCTCTTCAGCTCATCATAAGAGCTATAATTCATGTCCTCGAACACTTGCTGCAAATACTCCCGTCTAGGGCGCCCTCTAAAGTTTCTACCCTCAACCATCCCCTCCACAATGTCGCGAAGAAGACCATCGTGTCGTAGGATGTGACCGATCCATCGGGCTCGCCTTTCTGAGATGGTTCTTATTAGGTGCCTATCTTCCTTGATTATCCTGAGAACCTCATTGTTTGTGACGTGGTCTCTCCAGGAAATTCCGAGAATTCTTCTGTATGATCACATCTCAAAGGCTTCTAGTCTTTTTTTATCACTTTAAGATAAGCACCATGTCTCATAGCCGTACATCAAGATGCTCCAAACAAATGTTATGGCAAGTTGCTTGCGGAGCCTTATATTATTATTCTTTTACTACTCTAATATTGATTGTCACGATGTTTTAATTACATGCAGTGATTTTTCAAGCAATGATGCGTGTGATAAACTTTTTTCATCTATTTTGTATTATTATTTTTGACTTCTCTTTTTGTTCTGCTATCCCAGGTGATCTGATGACTACTAACTTTTGATTTATTAATATTATATAATTTATACAATGATTTAATACACATCCTAAAAAGTTACCTTTTTAATGAGAGTGAATTTAAAACACTGAAAGAAAATGATATTTAAGTTAATTATCAGCGACGTTTAATCTCATACATGTCTATTATTTTAAAAATATAATTTCGTGATTTAAATTAATAACAGTAAAAATATAACTGATATCGAAAAAAGATCCCACCGAAAGGCTTTCAGAGTGTCGGTGGAAACAAGGAGTCTTGTTTATTCATTTTCTTTTTTATATCGTTTCAAAAAACGAAAATAAGCGGTTGATAAAAAAATCTCTTTAATCCTATGGATAACAAGTCTGAAATTGCCTTCGATTATTATGTAAAGGTAACATTTTTAAGGAGAAAATTTTATAAGATTTCGTTTATTTACATATATAATTCGGCAAAAATGATTATAAACTTTGTTAACGCAAATACGAGGTTAAATAAACATATAGTTTTCAATAATAAATTAATCGGGTTATATTAAATGATATTGAAATGATCTTTTTATGTGAATAAACATTGAAGATTATTATTTGGATGATATTGATGAATCTACCTTATTATAAAAGTTTTTTTGATTGAGTTAAATTTTCCCCTATATATTTTGAATTGAGGAAGAAAACGCTTGTAGGCAAAACAAAAACGAATTATTTTTCATAAAAAACGATTAAATTAAAATCCCATTATTTTTGGAAATGTGTGAATATAATCTATTAATGAAAATCTAAATATTTAGTATACTAATTCATGGTAATATTACAAAACCATAAATATTATCTTTTTTGAACACTTACTATGAACATGGAACATAAAATACTCTCACAAATTTATCATTGCAATATGATATGATCACATCACAAAATAATATCATGCATTCAGTTTTAAATGCGATTAAATGTTATATATCCGAATTGTAACATTCACGACTTGGTTTGATTTACATATATGATTATTAAATTTAAATTAACGAAAGTAATATTTTAAATTTATATTAAAATAAGATATATTTGTCATAAATATAATTTGAGTTGTAAATATTCAAAAATTAATAGTTTTACCGTGTTGCCTGCAAATAACATTTTCGTTTACTTTCGCGTGTCTTCGGTAACTTTCGTGTTGTATCGGGTTCGGCCTTTACGTGAATGACAGGAGTTAAGCGTCACTTTGTGCGGATTATTTTGTTAAAAGATAATAGCTGAGCACCGTTTCTTAAAAAAGGCGATCATAATCCGCCTTAGAAACATTGGGGACTCTCGATGCGAAATATAAACTTAACAAGTATTAAAACCAGGATTTGACGGCATTAAAGTACATACTCTTAAACATGTTAAAAAACAAATTGCCAAACCTCTCGCGTTTATCATAAATAAAAGCCTACAAACTGGAATTTTTCCGAATGTTTATAAACAAACAAATATAACACCTATTTTCAAGTCTGGCGACCCTGACGATATTACAAACTACAGACCAATATCAATAATTTCAAACATAGCAAAAATATTCGAAAAAATAGTTAAAATTAGATTAAATAAATTCATTAATTCTAATAATCTAATTAATGAAAACCAATTCGGATTCATGGAAAACAGAAACACCCAAGATGCCATTGCTAAACTTTCAAGCTATATACTTGACTCATTAGATAAATCAAATAAATGTCTAGGTATATTCATAGACTTAAAAAAGGCATTCGACAGCATATCCCACCCAAAACTAATTTCAAAATTAAAACACATTGGAATTAGTGATAGCGCATTGGAATGGATAAAAAGTTATTTATATCAACGACCTCAAGTAGTTAAAATTAATAAAATATCGAGTCAAAAAGAAACAAGTGAATTTGGAATACCGCAAGGAACGGTATTGGGACAACTACTATTTATTATCTATGTTAATGATATATTCAAACTGAATATTAACGGTAAAATAATATCATATGCTGACGACACAGCAATAATAATTGAGAGTAATAACTGGAAGGAAGCATTAAAATTAGCAAACGATGATATTAACTGTCTCAAAAGGTGGTTTGACGTTAATCTACTTACATTAAATGCAGAAAAGACATATCTAATCCCATTCTCCATAAACAAAAATAAAATAAAAACACCTATTACTAAATTATTTATACATTGCCCTGGATGTAATAATTCTAACTGTGAAAAAACCTGCTCAATGATCAAATCCATAGAAAAAATAAAATACCTGGGTATATTAAATGACAGTAACTTAAAATGGAACATGCACACAGCCGAACTAGTGAAACGTATACGCAAATGCATCTACATATTCATTAGACTCAGAAACATCCTATCTAGAGCAGATTTAAAAATGGTTTACTACTCCATTGTCCAATCTCAACTGCAATATGGCATTGTCGGCTGGGGAGGAACATACCTAAATATCACCAACCCCATTAGAACTGTACAAAAACTTATCATCAAAATCATATTAAAAAAACCTCCCACATACCCAACAGAAAGCCTATTCAATGAATTTAAAGTGCCAACGGTAGATTCATTATACCAAAAATACACTGTTCTACAGACAATAAAAGAAAGGAGAATTGAAAACTGGAACACTCATCACTCTGCTAGGTATATACATAATCTACTAATACCAAAATTTAACACACAACATGCAAAAAATGGTTACAAATACAACGGAATAGTGAATTTCAATAATCTTCCTCCGGAAATAAAAGCGATCAGTGACATGAAAATAATGAATAAAAGGGTAAAACGGTTCTTCAAAATTATAAAAATCAGATCTGACGTAATTGTACAAAAATGAGAAATAAATGATATATATATAATTTTTTTATTACATTATAATGTTACTATTATTAAAATGATACTAATGTAAACCTCTCTGTTTATGATTCAAGCTAGGTACTAAGTAGTAGTTGTATGTATATGATCCAAGCATAATAAGTATAGAATTTATATAAATTGTATAAAATATTTATATTGTTAAAAAGGTATTGATTATATTAAGTACATTAAAAGGTGTCTGGTGGAAATTGAGACTTAGATGGGTCGAGGCTATTAAAGAATCGAAATATATATGTAAATGATGCTGAAATTGTCACTTCGACTATAAAAAATTTATAAATTTTAATGATATTATTTTATATTCTAAAAAAAAAATGTTATTATGTAAAAAATGTGAAAAAATAATAATATAAATTATACAACACTTAAATCAAAGATGAATCCCACGCCACACACAAGATCTACCTTTAAGTGGCGTGGAAAGCGAATTTCCAAAAAAAAAAAACAATAAAAAAAAAAAAATTAATGTAATACTGTCAATAAAATCTTAAATGTATCCTATTATATTTGATTAAAAAAAAAAAAAAAAAAAAAAGTCCGACGGGTTAAAGGAGAGAATACGCATAAATTCTACGTATATGTACATTTAAATTCCCTGCGCACTAATCTTCTTCAAAGGGCTCTCGATAACGATAAAAATAATAAACTTGCCATGTACAGAACAGTATAAAGACCAAAATAGTATCATTGCATCTAACAGAATATTACGACGCTAATTAGTAGCGACCATATATTTCAGCAATGAAGCAAATATCTTAGATAAGGAAAAATATTTGTAGAAACGAAGGTGAGTGCCTTTTTAAAATAAATGAAGCAAAAATATATTACTGACTCGAATAACCTTCTCCACAATTTTTGATGGAAATGCGACACACCGAAACGTACCGAATATTTCACTTTTTGGTAAAGCTGAGAGCTTTTAGTTTGATTGAATTATTGCATTCGTTTCCATGACGTCATATAGTAGACATAAGCTTCCAAAAGTCGGGACTAAGCTCAGCCAGAAAAATAAAAAAGTACGTACGTGATAAATAAAATGCCAAAGAGGTAGTCGTGCTTTTAAGTATAAATATAATTATAATTTTAGAATTAATTTTAATTAAAAAATTAATAAATTGAAAATATTTAGTTTTGATTCACAATTCATTTTAACGATTACATGTTTCGGCCTTCCTGAAGATAATTAATTAACTTAATTTTTTAATTAAAGTTAATTGTAAAATTATAATTATGCAGTTTCACCAAGTATTGTCAGTTGATAACCTTAATGTTAATAAATATAATTAGTTCTTTTATTTTAATTGGAATATCATTTTTTACCTTTTATGCTTAGATCACGTATTATATTAAAAGACAAATTCTCGTGCCATCTCTAAAGTTAATCAACTCAAGGCGCGGATCTATATGGATGGCTATCGCCTGGAAACCTTTGAAGAGGCGAATACTACGGCAGCTGATAGAGCTTTGTGGCGACAGTTTGTGAATGACATATGCTCCAGTTAGAGGAGCGGACATGATATGATATGATGTTTTAACAACTTTACGTAAATACTCAAATAATGACCGAGTATAAGTTACTTGAAGTTTTTAATTATTTTTATCTCTCCTAGAATTTTAATAGAGTTCTTATTACGATGTTGAGTCATTTGTTAAATGTCACAGGACCCACGCACGTCTTTTTAGAGCATGTTTGACTAAGTGCTTTATTTCTTAAATGAAAAAAAGGTTACCAATTATAATATTCGTTTTATTTTACTGGAAATATTAATTTCAAAATATAGGATTTACTTTACATTCACATTCTCGAAGTTGAGCCAAAAGCGGTCATGGAAGAAGGCTTTAGTTTGTACGTTTTTTTTTTAAACGAGATTTAAATATTATTTTTTTGTAAAAATAACATTTTGACAAGTAAAGGGATCACATATAATCTGATTGACATTATCTGCCTTTCTTAAAAGAATTTCAGCGAAGCACTCCTTTATAAACGAAAAAATATTTCATGGAATGTCTAACGCCCACTTGGAAAATATAAGTCGCTAAATTTAAGGAAAATCTTCGAAATGTTTTGTTAAAAATATATGGGAATAGAAACCTGACAAAAGGAAAAAAAGCATTATCAATTAAATGTATTAATATCATGATTAGTATTGTTAGTATCATTATTTCCATTCGAATCACCTCATAAGATGTAAGGACATTTTCACAAAAAAAATGTGAGAATAAGATTAAATTTTTTAAGAACTACGTCTTTATCGAAAAACTTTGATTTCTACTTTATATTTATATATTACTAGCGTGTACCCGGCATGCGTTGCAATGCCACTTAAAAAAAATAAACCGCGAGTTTTTATGGAAGCGCCTCGTCGGGAGCCTCTCTTCTTCCGATTGGATACGTTGGACTTGAGGCGTGACCGGAGCCAATTAGAAACAATCAACTTAGGTTATGTTGTTCTTACCTAAATTTGACAGTGGCGCCCGTATGTGTTTTTATTTATTGGAGTGCTTTTGGATACACAATGTTTTTTTGTTTTTCAGCCATCATTTACAGCTGCATCGCGTAAATGAATATACCCTTCTTGTATCACCCGATACCAACGTTAATAAAGGTTCGAGTGGTGAATGTAATTCTGGCAATTTCAATTTTCCACTCGTGCAACACATTCCTAGTGTTTCATTTTTAAATTTAAAGGCACTACAATACACGCATAATTTATCAATTTTTCCAAAACAATACTTGGGTGCAGACTGTATTCATAATTAGGATCGTAATGGAAAGCACTATGATTTAAATCAGCATGCAGAGTACGTCTGGTACGATCTACGCGTACTCGATCTGTTTCCAATCTTGCTTCCCGTTGCTCATCTGTTTCAGATAAACCGGTGTGAGCAGTGTGTACTCTAACTGTTTCCAATCCTGCTTCCCGTTGCTCATCTGTTTCAGATGAACGGGTTTGAGCAATGTGTACTCTAACTGTTTCCAATCCTGCTTCCCGTTGCTCATCTGTTTCAGATGAACGGGTTTAAGCAGTGTGTACTCTAACTGTTTCCAATCTTGCTTCCCGTTGCTCATCTGTCCAGATGAACGGGTTTGAGCAGCATGTACTCGATCTGTTTCCAATCTTGCTCTCCTTTGCTCGACTGTTTCTGAAGCTCGAGATGCCCTTTTCATTCGTGCTTGAGTTGTACTCTTGACCTATTGCTTTTCGTTTGGGTGGCATAATTGATATCACAGTGAATGTTACGTTTTGAAATTCACTTTTGAAAAATAAAAATAAATTGATTGATATAATACTAACATTAAGGTTATCAACTGACAATACTTGGTGAACTAATTATAGTTTTAGAATTAATTTTAATTAAAAAAATATAATACCTAGTATTTCATAATATATTTTTAAATTGAAAGCAAAAAAATTATTATTGTATAATGTCTTAATACATTAAAACTAATCACATACCAATTAATTTAAAAAAATTTAAAACGTGTAAATATGTGTGTACTAATATAGGATATTGTCCATACCTATATAAGCCAAGGCCTGTTTTTATTTTTTCATTATTGAAGATGGTCGTCAGGAAGTCCGAAACATGTTAGCATTAAAATAAATTGTGAATCAAAACTAAATATTTTTAATTTATTATTTTTTTACTTAAAATTAATTATAAAATTATAACATAATACTATCCGAAGCCGACCAGCAATTGGAATTCCAAAATTAACTCTTTCTACTGTATATCACACACAATTATTACGTTATATTTATTTTAATTCGATAAACAAAAAAGTCGTCAAAAATTCAAATATTGAAATAGTTTATTCGAAAATCGAATTTTGTTTCTAAATATTCAGTACCTTACGTTAGTACCTACTTATAATAACTTCAGGTGAGTGAATTGTTGTTTACGGCGTTGCCAAGGAAACACAATGTTCTAAATTGGCCGTTCTGTATTACAATAGTCTTGTATGAAAACATGTTTTACGTAAATATTCAATTAATTTTTGTAATTAAATCAAATTTTGAGTATCCTATCTTTTTTCTTTTAGTATCAGCAATAATTCTACAAAGTATTATCGCAATCGGGTTAATGGTGTCGGAATGCATCAAATACACACAGACAGACAGACAGACAGACAGACATTGATTTTTATATATATAGATAATCAAGATAAATCCATTTTTTGTATTGTTAATTTAATATAATATTATGTTTCATCAAAACATACAAAATTTTAAGTAGTTTTAGAAGAGTTGCTTTATGAAAAAATAAATAACATTCATCTTATTTTTGTAGGAGTGAATCCTAAGAACTGGCGACGGACTGATGACACGAGAAGAATATCGGGAGAAGGTTGGATGCAGAACAAGAATCCAAGGGATGGTATTAGGGGCTTATACGGACACTTATTGGTATCCTCAAAATCTGTATTATAATCCCGTTTAATATTGAAGATTAACAATTAAGGAGCCTCATTTTGACTTCTTGAAATATGGATTAAGTTCACAAGACGGCTCTATACTGAAAATTTTTATATCTAAATTATGGCTACTGAATAACCTAAGGCAGCTGTCACCTGTCACTTGGGAACACAAACTAAAGTTGCCGTTACGCCAAGCTCTGGTTTTTTTGGAAGTGATTTGAGTATGGAATAAAAATTTTGACGCTGGCAGATGTGGTGGTGAGTTTTGGTGACCATATGCTTCAAATTGATGGCAAATATTGCTTACACTATTCTTGCGAGGTGCAGTGATTCTGCATAGAGTGCAACCTGACAATCTCAGAAGCATTCTGAGTGCCAGAAACCATGGCATGTAAAGGGATATTATCTTGTGGTTACAATGTCGAACACCATCATCAGCATTGACGATAAAAAGAAGAAGACAGACAAACATTATATAATATTTAAGATATGAAAAACCCTAATAGTTAGTTGTTTATAATAAAATAAACATGATATGATAGTATTTCTATCCAATGCGGTTTGTTTCACATCTAGAATAAAAGTATATTAAAGATAAATATGTTACTTGGATAAAATATTGTGATTATCCTATAACTTGGAAGCAGCATTCTGTAAAACAGGGAATGTACAGCGGCTCTCCTCCCTAAAGCCATCCTACATTTCCGGGCTGGTGATTTCTTCATGGAAAATTCTATTAGATCTTATTTCGCGTCTTATTTCGTTTAAAATCGTAACTCAAAACTTCAACCGTGTACTTTTCCTGTCTGCTGAAATACTTTTCATATAATATATTTATAAAGGTAAATAGAATTTTACCAGAAAGTATAATTTTGTAACATTTAAGGTCTTCAAGTCCTTTTTTAGATGACACTCAATACTTCGGTAGAAATTAATACGAATTACACTGGAAATTAGCATCTCAAAAGAACACGATAAAAAGATTAATCATTTCAATAGGCTAAGATCTTGACAGGTTTGTCAGTACTCAACCCTATAAATAAATTATCCGCGTAATTTTCAAAGAATGAAAATTCAGAATGAAATATTTAATTCACCTATAAACAATAATTATATCATTACATGCTGATTTGTTAAAGTTTTTTAAATACATATTTTCATGTAAATTAAAAATAAAAAGAGAACTTGTTATTCCAGTTTCATTTTTTGACATGTTTTGGCTTTGAAGGGAACCAATTCTTCGGTAAGTCTTTTTGATGAAATTGAAACATGTCGTAAATAAAAAATAAAACTTTGTGAATATTTATAATCATCACCTTTCATTTTAATCGTTAAAAATATGAAATACCACCACAACTATCAAAAAATAAATATGATACGACTCTTCATCTTCATCTTTTAACACTTTAAGGAATTTGTATCATTTTTTAACACTGCACACCTGGAATCGTTCCAGTTCGCGAGAAATAAACTTCTTCAAACACTTTCGTCAACTGTCAAATATATGAAAAATCAAAAATATATAAGAGATATAATGCACAAATACTTATATTTACGTAATATACGGAATATAGTGTCCTTAGACAGTCTCGCATGTAAAATCCTCCTTTCAAAAAAGAGAAAGATACTCGTATTTACTTATAATAATTGTCATTAAGTTCGATTAAGAAATCATCTAAAATAATATGCCTCGCATAATACAGCTGCCGTTTCTTCAAATCTTTGGCCTTCTGTTCCAGATCATCAAGAACCGTATACATTCCCTGGTGGACCTTCGGCTGCAGAAATGTCTTAAGACGAGGCAACTGAATGAACTTAGTAGCGGCAATTTGCGGTGACCATATGTTCGAGATATAGATTAGATGTGAGAAAAAAAATGTCAATGATCCGTTTCGCTGGTAGTGGCTAGTTCATACTAAGGGATTCAATTTATAACTATTGTATACCTATAATATATAAGATTGAAAATACATTTACTAATTAAAAATTTGGATAATGTGAAATTACATGGGTATGTGTCACAACTGCCAAATTACATGGGTATGTGTCACAGCTGCCAAATTACATGGGTATGTGTCACAGCTGCCAAATTTTTTTTTTTTTTTTTGGGGGCCTTAGGCCCCCGGGCCGGTCGCCTTGTACCTGCGCTCCTTGGGAGCACTTACCAAGGCATTGTTTTCAGGGTACATTCTCGTTATACAAGTAACTGGTTTTGGTGAGCAACACCACACATGGGTGTAAAAGTTAGTAGTTCAGACGTTAAAATTTGGACTTTTAGACTTCTTCGCCGAAGGTCGCCGCGAATACAGAAAATGCATGGTAGTTGGGCTCCGTAGATATGAGATCGATATATCCAACCGGTCCAGACTTCTGTTGGATTACGCTAAGGAGCCTTTGCCTCGCTAAATCTAATATTGGACAATGCCACAGAACGTGTTCAGCGTCCTGCAAGGGGCTGCCGCATGGGCAGTCTGGACTATCAACGAGGCTAAACTTGAAGAGTTTAGCCTTAAAATTTCCGTGCCCAGTCATGAATTGACTAGTCCAGTGGTTTGGAATAAGCCACGGCATCTCCATTCTATCGAGGACAGAAGGAAAGAAGGAATATGTGTGTCTACCCTTGAGCGAGGTCGACCATCTGCTCTGCCATGCTGCGAGCGCCACCAGTTTTACTTCTTTTTCGGTTTCTTTCGTGATCTTACCCTGCGGAGGATTGAGACAAGTGCCCCCGACCTCCGCAGAGAAGCCACGTCTAAGCAACGACATAGCGGCGCTCACCTGCACTTGCAGATCCAACGGCAGCACTCCCGCAAGGATAATCAATGACTCGGTGGCAGAGGATCGATAGGCTTTAGTAAGTGAGAGAAGT
The DNA here is from genome assembly GCA_022606575.1 of Glossosoma conforme. NCBI lineage: Eukaryota > Metazoa > Arthropoda > Insecta > Trichoptera > Glossosomatidae > Glossosoma > Glossosoma conforme. Next base: position 174,867 of record JAGTXR010000313.1, read on the forward strand.
GGGGTTCTTTGACCGCTCAAGAGAATGCGTCTAATGAAGAGTAGTCGAGTGCGCTCAACCCATCACCGCGCCGCATATGTCACGGTGCTGAGAAAGATCGCATCATACACTGTTTTAAGGGCTCGAAATTTGAGTCCCCATGAATTCCCCGTAAGGCGAGAAATACAGAAGAAAGCCTTCCGCGCCTTATCTACAACATGGCGAGCGTGAGCGGCGAAACTTCTTTTACCATCCATGATTACGCCAAGGTATGTAACTTCTGCAGAAATTTTTACTTTGGCACCTTGGAAGTAAATAGCTGGTGGACGTAGTGGAGATAATTTTCCCTTTAAAAGAATAGCTTCTGTTTTATGTGGCGCAAAACATAGTTTGTTTCGTTGGCCCCAGGATGAGATTTGGTTTAGAGCTTCTGTGGTTGAGCGCTCCGGTGAAGATTGACTATTAGCTTCTACTGTTAGGAGTGCATCGTCAGCGTATGCTACAACACCACATCCGGGAGGCAGCGGTAAGCTGAGGATGTCATCGAAAAGAATGATGAAAGCTGCCAAATTATTTTCAACGAAGAAAAAATGTATGTTTTTGAAATATAATATATAAAATATTTCATTGTGTACTTCATTTTCTGGGAAAGTCAAAACCGAAATAAAGCGACATCTATCGTACGATGATAACAATGATATAAATACTAGTTTCAACGCAAGTCAGTCTAGGCATAGCAATGGCGCAGTTTGCCGAGCGGTATGAATACCTGGGCATAGTTGGTTTCCAAGGTCCGCGGTTCGCATCCCGCTTCTGCCGTTATTTTTGTGCTTGGATTGACGCGTTGAAAAAAGAATTTTATGTATAGTATATGTGTATTTAATTAATAATAATATTGTAATATAGTCAATGATCTATAAAAGTAGATTAGAATATTGAAATAATAAAATAACATTTTAATAAAAATTTAAAAAATTCATATAAAGTCAAAACCGTTTGTATGCTTATTATTCGCCTCACTATTATACATCAAATAATATGTTGTACTATAGTCGGGCAAGATAAGCTCATAGAGTTTTCCGATGATATATTTATTTATTTTGTTTGTCAATTTTAGTTATTAACACGTTAACCGTCATATCAGCCGTGCGCTCCATACAAACTGCTATTCAAAATATCTGAAGCGGCCCTAAAACCGTAAAATTATGTTGAGTCAATTTACAAAAAACGGTATTGGCGGTCAACGTATAAATACAAAAATAAACAGAAAATCAACTGTTGACCAGACACCTCGATTATCCGTAATATAAAATACACACTAAAATAAAAAAAGAAGCAATATTTTGTATCATTGAACTTTAAATAAAATCATTTTCAGTTAAATAATTATACCAGCAAACCAAAACAATCAAAGTGAAAAATAAGCAATCATAGCATAAGCAATGATATTCAACCAAAATAAAAAATTTTGAACGTAATATTAAGACCTTACATTTTCGGCTTTGATCCCCATGAAGTTTTACATTTGTATGAAAGATTTTATCACTGCCGAGGGAATAAAATGGTACAGTTTCGCTTTTCCTTTCCTTTGAAAAACACCTCATTGATAACGCGTATATATCACTAGATCAAATGTTTTTTTTCGTAACTCTCACATGTTTTCTACAAAAAGGGACTTTTTTTATTCTCAGAGAGCTATTTTTAAAAATATATTGTACATATACGTTTTCTATTTCGAAATTAACAAGCTACTTTTTTTAAAATACCTAATTCTAAATATTTCGTAAAAATAAATTAACAAATATTTTCATAAAATCAATTTATAACTAGGGTGGACAGAATTTGGAAAACTTATAACATTTTTTTTAAACGAAAATTCCGACTATCTTAAAACTAAGGCGCTTAACCAATGCATTATCCGAGTATTAATTTATGGCGCAGATACGTGGAATCTAACAAGTCTTACCCATAAAACAAAGGTCACCCAACGTGCCATGGAGAGATCTATAACTAAAACATAAAATCTGAAACGAGGATATATCCGAAGAAAAATTCATGTAGTGGAGGCTACCAAACGAATAGGCACTCTCAAATGCCAATTGGTAGAACATATCTGTCGAAGACAGTCGATGGGGAAGAAAAGTGTTGGCGAAGAGTCTAGGAACTAGCTAACAGAACATTGGCCGATCTCCTGCAAGATTCCTGACGACATCAGATGTATAGCGGAAGTAGCTTGGATGCTGAGGGTGAGAGAAACTCACGCGGAAGGCCTTTGTTCAACAGTGGATGGACACAGGCTGATGATGATGACTTTTAAAACTTATAATTTTATATCATCAATCTTAAAGTGATTCTTATAAACAATTAATTCATTCATTTATGAGAATTTAGCTTTCTAGCTTAGATCCAGAGTCAAACTTACGGTATTGAAATGAAACTAGTTTATGCAGTTAAAGATCCAAGCATATTACATAGAAATACTAAATATTTAAAATGTTCGACTTGCGATTCTCCAGTCGTGTTCTTCGCATTATTATATCTCTAGCGGTCATTTTGAGTTGGCATGTACCATACTATGCTTTAAATTATCGGCTGATATGGCATAGAAAGATATGTTACAATTTAACGCCTGAAGATATCACTTTAGCTTAAAATTATATACATAAAAAAAAAAATAAAAAAAATATGCTAAACTAAACGCACCACACCAAACACATTCCTTACTGCCATAACACAAACTAATATAATAGCGATCTCGCTTGGACCGTTGGCTCGCTCCTGAATATTTCAGATGACTTAAATAATTGAGAGTGGGAATGTCCAGCAAGCCACCGGCAATTTGGTCGATCTAGCTAAAGATTTCCAGTCCATCCCTCGCCAGGTCACTCGTCCATTAGTAATTAAGGTGGACATAGCCGTGAAAGATTGCCAACTTCCCTCAATATACTCACTGATTCGGGGTTCCTTAAACTTTTTGAATTTAAGGACTACTTTTGAAGAAAACAACCTCGATTTTTTTAAATATATAAAATACTACAAGGTGCTTTTGCCATGGCTGCTAAGCGGTCAGTGAATCAGTCTAACCAGGGGCACTTAATATTAAGGAAATAATATTGAAAAATCTGGAATCTTAATTAAATAATTTAAAAATATTTAATGGCGGAAAATTTTCACCCAAATAAAATTTATTACTGCCATTACGGAATAAATGATTATTATTACTTAACTTTTAAAAATTTGAATGTGATATATAGTTGCAGGCTGGATTAATTGAGAAAGTTCGGAAGAGCACTAACCACGATATTAGCGATTAAATCAACAATGTCGGTTATGGCCCATAAAACAAAATTTTGTAATTGACTCCAGAGTGTAATTTAAATAGTAATAAATCATAAATTTATATTCACTTCAATTACAAAATTAACAAATTAAAAAAATTGTTGATTCATCTTTTTTATTCTGTCCTATCAATAAATAACATACTAATGATCAATTCTTGAATAAATCGTTACAAAAAAAGTAGTTTAAAAAAACCCCTACTTTGGTTTTTCCAATCTGTATTAGATAGACCAGGGATTAACTGATAAAAATAGAACCTGTATTCACTTGATCCTACTGAAATTATGTTTTCCAGGTATAAGATCAAGTATCAAGATTTTCATAATGTTTTTTTTGATATACTTGTAATGTATTATAATTGTTAGTTTAATATTGGAAGTTATTCTTAAGCAAAAAAAAAATGTCTTCATTTCAAGAGTTTGACCCACACTCATATACATTCTGTAAATATTTGTGTATTAAGTTAAGAACTAATACTTCTACATCCCTTAATTATATAATCGACTGTCAGCTTGTAATGTAGACATTGCTGATGGTGGACTCGATGAAGAACTAAAACTATTATTATTTAAAAATAAATGTGAATCAGACTAAATAATTTAAATTTGTTAATATTTTAATTAAACTTAATATAAAAATTATAATCATGCAGCTTAAGGTAAATATTGAATCACTAAAATAAAAAAATCTTCATCATCTTACTTAAATTGGAATAAACATCATTAAAGTAATGTAATTAAAAATATTTATTTAAAAATATTATCAAACCAATAAAAAATACATTTTTAGTTGAAGTTCAGAACTTGAAGTATATTATTACCAATATATGTGTTTTTTTTTACTCTATCGACAAAATATGTAACAACTGTTTATTTGATGAAAACAAAAACAATTTTTAAGGGGTAGGGTATCTTTAAATAATTGTGAACCTCAAGTTAAGGAACCCTGGCCTAGGTTAACTGAAGCCGTAACTCCGCTGTGTACCTTCCCGGGCTGCCTTCAAAATTACAACTCGCAAAGGAAATTTCTGCGTTGCTGAACCCTTATTTCATTTTATTCATGCGACATTCCTTTTTTTCAGAATAAATATAATTTAAGCCGATAAAGATATTTGGCCTCTCTGCGAAGAATTAATAACCAAATATATCTAAATTCACTTTGCGTCCCTTATTTGCTGCTAATTTATTTTTCTGACTGAAAATTTTTCAAGCACAAAATGAAGTACTAGAAATTAATTTCAAATTATTAATGAAATATAATATTTTTGTAATATTCCGTACGATTGAAGACTTAAAGCTTTTGAGTTTTATTAAACCAGAGGCCAAACATCGGTTAGACAACATTAAGAAGCATTTTTTTGATTCTGTAAAACTGAAAAATCGGAGAGCGCCGGGCGTGAATAATATCCACTCAAAAGGAAACTCAGTGATTTGCTGCACTTCTTGCATCACTTATTGCAAAGATGTGGGAAGCAAAGAAGTTTCTGGATGACCAGGTTAATGGGAAGGTGGTTACTCTTAGTTAGAAAATGGATCTGCTGAAGTGTAACAATTTCTCCTGAGATTCGGAGGAATTTTTTTCCTGAACATTCAAATAAAACTACTTGCCATTATATGCGTGGTAAAGATGAGACGCTCACTTATGCGACCCTCTAGAAACAACATAAGTCATACAATGGCGGAACCATAACCCGTAAGTCGTGATTGTCCCTAAAGGTACAAATGGGTTTTTCTAACTGCATTCTGTGGGCCATTATTATTATACTGTAGTTCACTGTGATTATTGTAAACTAAGCAACTGCCGTCTTCCAAAACCTTTTAATAAAATTTTATAAGATTGCAAGTCACAAGTCAGTTTTACACCAATTAGGGATATTTGCAGATTATTGTGAATAATTTAAAATCTTGTGAGTGTGCTAAGGTGCTTAATCTTTTTAGTTAAATCAGTCACATAACATGTTCATGCTTATGCCACCTATAAACTATACTTGGTGAGCGAAAAATAGAAACGGTTTATGCTTCTAAAAAAGTTGTGTGCAAATATTGTGATAAGCAAAAAAGTCTTCATCTCCAAAACGAATTACATTTTCAAAGACTGACACTTAATTTTACTGTAACACTAAAACACACACTCATCCCCTGATCAGAAGGTTAGGGGAATCAATGTCTTTGCGCAGTTCTCACCATCAATAGCTCTAAGCGGCTAAACTTATTTTGTTAATTTTTATTTTATCTTTTCACTGTTTCTTTATTTTTCTGTGTTTTTTTAAATTGTCTAGTGGTAAGTATGTTAACTAGGTATAAGTATTTGCTCATGTAAAAAATAGAATCCATTTCAAGGATTCGATAGGATCTTAGTGTTTTAGGGAATTTCATTTCATATTAACCAATAGAATAATGTATCTTAAGTAAAAGATAACTCTGTAAACTTAATATATATATTAAATTTATAATTTTATGTACATGTATCTTAAGTTTAAGTAAAGATTTATAAAACAAAAACACTCCAAAACGAATTATCCGAGTATTACAACAGCGTTTCAATGACTGAAACTGACGCTTGGTTACCTAATCCAGTTTTATTTTCCAACCAATAAAGTTTTCATTCCGGGTTCAATCGCTGACACTTTGAAAATATTCAATGAGAGGTCTTTTTAAATAAAAAAGAAGAAAATACGGAATCAAAAACAAATTCAGAAAGAAGCAAACTTGGTACGGTTTTCTTTGAGCAAACTCCGGAGCAGCAGAAAATTTATTCAATTTTAGAAATAAAATATTATTATCGCCGCTCAGCGCTTTTCGGCGAAAATGAGCAAATAAAAATATTCCAAGATTATTCGTTTAGTCTTTAAAAATAGATATTCCGCTTTTTGTAAACATTAATGTTGTTTCGCGAAGACCAAGCGAACATAAAACCAGAAACATTCAAAACAATTCAAAGCAAAGCTATCCCGTAAAACATTTTACATAAAAATGCGTTTTTTTATTTTACTGTAAAAGTGTTATTTTATGTATGTTTATTTGAATGGTTCATTAAATACACATACGCTAGTTCGATGCAAAAAAAACTATTTTGTTGTGGCATTTTTACCTTGTTTGTATTCAATATTCATAGTGCTATTTAAATTTAATGTGAATATTATAAAAAACAACCAAAAAAAATACTGAAAAGAATATTGTCACTGATTACGACCATATTGAAACAGCGATTCTCGTCCGAAAACCGAAGTTGAGCAATATTTGACGTGGTTTGTACCTGGATGGGTGATATCTCAGAAAAATGAGTATCTGTGTTCGGCTTGTACTTCCATTTAGAAGTACATTGAAATTATGAAATTGCGCTTTGGGGCGTCGGGCTAGTCATTGGATGAGAAGTCACCTGTATGTGTCGGAATTTCGTGGCGGCCATTCATTAAGGAAGTGAATATATAAGACTGATAATATATTTTATCCAATATATAACATTCAATAATAATTAACACCCATCACTTATTTATGTCAAGGAATCTTTTTTCTTCTTAGGTTTTAATTTAAGACTAAAAATATGTTTAAATATTAAATCATTTTAACATTTGGTCTATAGTCTGTTATACATTTTGCTTCGACACTTTCACGTCACAAACTCTTCAACATTCAAAGCATTTAAGCGTTTCTTTCAAGATAAACTTGAATTGTTTACCTTTTTTAATTTGGAAAGTTCCGGAACGGCCGAAGAATTGCCTCGAATGAATTTGCACGGAGCTGTGTTAATCTCGTTTTTAAAGAATATAAAGTTTTGTGGACTAGTAATGGCTTTTGTGTAAAGTGAAATTGAATTATGCTTTTTTGTATCTTGTCTTAGGTATTTGTTATTTACGAGTTTATTTACATTAAACTGTTATCTGTGTTGAGGCACATAATTGGCAAAGGGCAGCACATATCTGTCGAAGAGACGACGGTCGATGGGGAAGATGGACTGACGACATAAGAAGAATAACGGGAGCGGCCTGGATGCGTAAGGAAGAGGATTGAAGAGGGTGGAGACTCATGCGGGAGGTCTACGTTCAACAGTGGACGGATACAGGCTGATGATGATGATGAAAGCTGTTATCATGCTATTTCAGATTTAGAAACTTTGAAAATTAATTAAATTGGAAAAATAATAATTTTGTTCATAGTTATTTTCGATTATGGATATATTTTTAAAACATCAAGCAGTACTTATTATCTGAACGATTCCCTCTCAATGATATCAAATTTTCAGGTTTTTTAAAAAAAAAAAGATGACTATGCTCAATTGTAATTGAAAATCAAAAGAAACATATTATTATCATTAAAAGTATGTATGAATGAATTTTTTTTCCATGCGAAATATTTTGGTTACGTCGAGAAAGCATTTTCAAATACATTAGCTAATTTCCCAAAACATAATTTCTTCTCGTTCCATTAGATATCACATTATTTAGCAATTTATATAGCACCCACCCTCATTAAAAAATATGTTTGGTCTTTAATTATTGATATATTTTCTGAAGTTTTTTTTTTACAAATATTAGGGAACGACTTTTATTGTTTTTATTCTCTCGTAAATATATGTGTATAGTTTGGAAAACAATCCATTCTCGATTGTTTGGAACTCCGTCCATTTTTCTCCGAACATATAAATAAACCAGCTGGACTAATTAAAGCCCATCGATTTTCCAACAAAATAATAATATATTGTTGTGTGCTGGAAGTACGGTCAGCATTAATGTACGGCGCGGATTTAACTCAGGGTTTAACTTTGTAATTGTTCGGAACAGTTCAATTCCGCCGGGCGCAAATAAAAAGCCATAAACATTTCAGTCAAGTCATTCCATTCATCCGAATCGGAAGCATCCTTCAGGCATTGGTCCGTGAAAGTAGAATAATGCACAACTCGCACTAAATGTACGAGTATATGTCTGCTCATTCTTAGGTCACAAGTATTATATAAACATGGTCACGAGAATATCGAAAGATGCTGATGAGAAATATCATCTTTGAATCCTACGACATCTACCATTTTTAAAGATAGATAAGCGATGTATGTAGAGTTATAATCCTCATCATGCTATTCAAGTGATGTCAATTTCAATGGGATTCACTATGATGCATGGTTTTCACGTGATAACTTGCATCTGTCTCCAATTTTAATCAATTGATGACATACAGTGTTTCTAGTCTGTCTCTCGCACAACACAACAAGAGAAGCCTCCCTTACCTCAGCAGTGACAGTGACAGTGATAATTCGACTTATGCTTTTTTAAAATCTTGCTTACAGTAGAGATAAACAAATATATTATCAATGATTTTTTTTAATTTTTATTAGAATATTATTTTATTATTTCAATATTCTAATCTACTTTTATAGATCATTGACTATATTACAATATTATTATTACTTAAAATATACATATACTATACATAAAATTCTTTTTTCAACGCGTCAATCCAAGCACAAAAATAACGGCAGAAGCGGGATGCGAACCGCGGTTATTTTTGTGCTTGGATTGACGCGTTGAAAAAAGAATTTTCTGTATAGTATATGTATATTTTAAGTAATAATAATATTGTTATATAGTCAATGATCTATAAAAGTAGATTAGAATATTGAAATAATAAAATAATATTCTAATAAAAATTTTAAAAATTCATTAATAATGTCTCCTTGAGACAATATCAAGAAGGTAAAATTATCCATCAGTAACACAGGTAAATGATTGGTTATAAAGTCCGAGTCGGAACTATAATTAGTCGTTTCTCATCCATTCAGTCTATAGTTTGGTTCGAGACCCGAGTGGTACTTACTAAAATAAATAGACTGCCGGAAAGTAATAATATTAAGCTTGTGAATAAATGAAGACTGATAGAATAATAATAAAAATATACATACTTTGAATATATACTATAGCGACATCTATCGTACTATGATAACAATGACATAAATACTAGTTTCAACGCAAGTCAGTCTGGGCATAGCAATGGCGCAGTTCGCTGAGCGGTATGAATACCTGGGCATAGTTGGTTTCCAAGGTCCGCGGTTCGCATCCCGCTTCTGCCGTTATTTTTGTGCTTGGATTGACGCGTTGAAAAAAGAATTTTATGTATAGTATATGTATATTTTAAGTAATAAATATATTATCAATATCAAAAAGTATGTATTCTGTTCCAAAAAACTGGAATGGTTCATAAAAATTATCAAAAATGATAATCTGACACCTGTATCAAGGCTACTGGTATTAAATAACACGTTGATTGTTATGTATTATTGAAAATATATTTTTTATAATAATTTTAATACAATTTTTTAATATAATTTATTTTGTGAGGATTTTGGGAGTGATTTATATGTATTCAATAATTCATTGTTTAGCATTCTGAGAAAATATTAAATCTAGAATTTATTAGTTTTAAATTCACAGAAAAATACTAGCCGTAAGAAAATTTTATAAGCTTAACTTAAATTAAGCAATATTAATCACTGGATCAGATCTCAAATATGTTTGAAATTAACTCCCAAGTAAATTAGATATTCAGGAATTATTGTATGAATTATCAAAGAACTCTCTCGTGTTTATAATTAATAATGAATTAAACTTTAAGGAAAGTAAAAGTTTTGTAAAATACGACTGTATGTATAATATACAGGATGAAAAAATACATCACTTTCATAATATTCTCACAATACTTTTCACTGAAATGTTACTACGAAATTCACGATGTAAACTGTAAAGATTACAAAAAATATCTATTCAACTATGAAATTTTTGCGTAACACCTATAAAATATTCCTTTAATCTGTGTTAATTTTAATTCAAAATCATCAATCAATGAAAATATATCAGAGATATAAAAAAAACGTGTGCGTGTGTGTGAAGCGTATTAATGCCATTAAATTGGTAAAATATAATGTAATACAAACAATTTTACGATTTGATTTTACATTCTGACATCAAATATTTGTTCCCAGTGGTCATATTAGAAACATTATGTTTCTAATATACCAACAAGGTCTGAGTATTATTGAAAATCAATTTCGCTTATTTCTACAGAAATGAAAATTTGTAGGTATTTTAATATGAAACAGTCCTCAAACTAACAAAGTTTATAAAAACACAAAAATTATTAATAATTAACATCCCTAGCCATCCACGAGGTGCACTTGAAACAGATGATTTTAGAAAATTCCACGATTCATATTTATAACAATTAAACATGCAAGAAGTAACTCAACATACTAGGCATATGTTGTTAAAGAAAATTTAATCAACTGATACAACGTGTTCATGTGCCTAAGATATTTAGATGTAGTTATAGAGAAGAGACCTTTTGGCACATATAAATTTAATTAATTTGGGATACTTACCACACTTAATTCTTCCATGATGAAATATCTTGAATATCTTTTGCTCATTAATATATTAATTAATTTAATTATCTTTAAACCAACACTTATTACACATAGTTATTTCACAAATCACTGCACCTTTCCAACGCTATCAATTGTTTTTGAGAAGTCTTCTTTAATACATATACTTTTTTTAATGATGATATTATTTTTTCAGAAATTATATCACTTACACTTAAAGTAACATTTTACTAAAAAAACAATCTTAATTAGGTTAAAATTATTTTATACCTTTTTAGTTATAGTTTAATCATCACAATGAAAAAATATATATTATATTGTCAACTGAAATTAAATTACCAATGAACAATGTCACATAAAGAAAAGTTGAGGATGTATATATTTATTTATGTAGACGTATCAAAGTTATTAATGTATTCTTTCTTCCTTATAATCTATAATTAATGTATGTGTGTCTTTTATACATTCCTACACCGTTCATCCGATAGATACGATACTTTCAGGAAATATTGCTTTTAGGACTGTGAAGAGAGTAAAGTATTCAAAATTTTATTTAATTACAAAGAATAGTTGAATGTTTACAAAAATGATGTTGTCATACAAGACTTATACAGAGTTAGTGTTTTTGTTTTTATTTTTGTTTAATGTTTGTATAATTCATGCTGCTTAGCAATGAAGAACCAAATAAAGCCAATAAAGTAACAGAACAGATAGTACTCGTACCAAGTAAATATGGAATTTATATAAATAGAGTACTAATCCCTCACATCTGGTACAATCCCACCAACCACATTGTCCGACTGACTAATATCTTATAAATATTGGAATATACCACAATACAAGATATTATGGAATAAGACAAGTAGAGTAAAGCCTTCAATAGCTTTCTGCAACATCAACTTGCGTAAGATCGAGTAATACGAAATAATTATATTTGACATAACGAATAAACAACCTCTTTACGATCAATTAAATACAACAAGAATCGCAATATACGAATAGCAACTTGGTCCGCATGGTAATTTTTGCTCAATGTGCTTCATATAAAACAAGGTTACAATTTCTTTTTTTAATTTTAAGGTAATTTTGAAACCGAAGAAGTGATTTATTTTGAGAACATTGCATCAAGTGTAAATATTTAATTATATACCGAAAAGCTAAACAAATAATGTCATTATCATACGCGTGGTGTTAGTCAAACTTATGAGATCAGAAGAAGACCATGGCCGCTGTTAGAAGTTAATGGTGGAAATAAATGATGATTTTTACTCCAACTAGAGAGTGGGTATGGACAGAAGATGAGTATTAACTAAAGTTCTTCCATTTTTACACAATTCAAAAACATACATCTTAAAACATGATACCAATGTAATGGAAACATTTCATTTTCTTTCTGATCTGCTACATGGAAGTTGCTTACAGTGTTGTGTTAAATCACTTTTTATGCAAATAATCGTATTCCAAAAATATGTAGTTAAATGTGTATTTATTCCATCGTATTTTTTTATTATATTTATTTATATAAATTCATATTGCACTGTGTCATATTTTCTTTGAATTGAGAATATAAGTCACCACTACGAAATATCTCTATTAACTAGAATAACAGTCCAAATACTTAAGTAAAATCGGCGAGATCTTAGTTGGAATACATTAACCGTATACGAGTGATTCAGCAAATGTTGAAACTATTGTTGGTTGTGGTCGGGTGAAAGAGGAATTAATTATTTGGGATCGGAGGAATAACGGTACAAAATGCTTAGTGAAATGTTCAAGTTGTTTGGATTAAATTATAAATATTTAAAAAGATGGATCTAAATATCTATATTAATGGGCATGGATTACTTGATTTATTCAAATTTGTTTGCGGTTTATTGAAGAAACAAAACTTTATTCTTGACAATTAAGCAAAATATGTTAGCAATTTGGAAACAAATTCATTATTAAGTGTAAATTTGATAAATATTTTTGTAGCGCAGTAAATTTTTCATTTATGTTTCAAATAATCTTACAATTTCTGCCCAAGTAATTTTCCTGTGACCTAATTACAAAATTATATTTTTTATTAACATAATTTGGATAACACGCGATGTGCTAAATTTATCTATAATCGGCGCAATAAAAAAATGCTTCCAGAATATCAATTATTACGATTAAATAATCGACGGAACCAATTTTCAACAAATCACCAACTCTTCTTAGAAGTTGTAATGCGATATACAATATGTATATAATTTTAAATATACTTTACATACATATTTTCAACAAACTTTCCCCACGTCGTCTTCAAAGATTTTTGAAAATTGTTCCCATAATTCTCAATAATTCTCTTCATTTATGAATTTACACTTTATTTAATGTTCCTATTTAACCCGACATAAAAGATCTATCAAATTCATAAAAATATATCTCTCTCTATGCTGGTCTCCTGATTTGAATTTTTAAAATGCCGCTCGCTATTTCTTCATAATGTCGTAGAGATTATAAAGTAATATCAGTGAGGCAGGTCAGATAAATTCAAGGAAGCTTACGGCAATTTGTCACGCAAAGCTTGCAGCTTGACTGTGACAACTAGTCATATGTGGTGGTTCGTTGTAGTGAAACAAAACATTCTACTTTACCAAATGAAGTCGGAATTCCTTTAATTTCTCGTCAAACCATAAAATAACTGTAGTTCTATCCAATAACATGCTTTCCGTAGAATTCGGTTAGCTACCATAATTATTTCCACGTCATAAATCAGCACTAATCTGGAAAATATTTCGCAGCCAGCTTTATCTTCATCTCTTATCGACTGTAGGATGGAAAGTTGCCGTGTCTCTTACCTGGTCACTCCTCACCAAGTTAACCTATTGTACTCGAATATTCTGCGCAGGCAAATACTTGTGACACCTATCATACGACTGTGTTGGGTGTTTAATTTGATTCAAATTTGAAGGTTTTGTTCATACTGTGTTACTCTCATAGTCACCTTTTCCTCTAAATATTTATTTTATTAACAAATTACATTTAACCATGTGATTTAAAGCTCTCTGTAAAAAAATAAATGTTTGCGAGGTGTACAGCTACTGCAGACTGTAAGATCCCAAGGGTGATTGAGTAAACAAATCGCTTCTTCTAGCTGCCTCTTTCAGTCTACTAGGGTTACCATAAAAACGATGTTACAGGCTATGTGGGCGGTATTTATTTTATCTATGATAAATGTACATGGGAAATGACATACGGCTCTAAATTTTAATGACACGATCTTCTTTATGATCAGAGACATTGAACCTCATCCGGGAAAAAGGTTTTGTGTTTAAAAGGTTAGAAGTACGATGCTTGTTCTTATAAATATAAATATTTACGTAAACTAGAAAACGTACAGCCATTTAAGGCGCTCTTCTTCTCTATGTCAGCGACGTCAAATTGTTTCAGCCTAATATCTGGCAACATCGATGTCCCGAGTACTGCCCAGTAGTAATTCTTAGGATGTGCAGCTAGTCGGGCACTTGAGACAGTCTCTTATGTGTGAAACGGTCTGCAGGTCTCCACAGTCACAGCGGTGACTCCCCTTGCCGAAACAGTCCCCACCGTTCGAGGTTTGAGGAGTCTCTGGAACATTAATAGTCATGACAATAGATTCGCCCAGCGCGAATCAATTGTCAATAACAAAGCGGTTAAAAAAATCATACTAAGCTCAATAAAAAAAAGACTTAATGAAAGAAATATTTTATAATCTGCCGGTGGGTATATCGCAATGGTCAAAGCGTTTGCTTGACAAGCCAAAGGTCGTGGGTTTGATCCCCGGCGGAGATTAAAAACCAAAAGATTTTAAATCGATTTCTGAGCTCTAAAAATACCCCCGGTTGGTGTGAATTTGATCCCTCACCCGTAAAATTCCAGTCGTAGCCCATTAATCAAAATTGGTGGTAGACGAAATTCGTACCGTGAAGACCACCCATTCATAGTAAATACCTGTAATAATAAGGATGATGCGTGAATGTCGGGCTGTAGTCTATGATGTTGGTGGATCAACACTCCACATAATCCACACATGAAAACTTCAGAATCACTATCATCATCTGTCGCTATTCTCCTGTATGTGTTAACATTTATAAAAAATGTATCTTTCAGTTGCAAACTAACGATTGTGGTTTATATATTATATTATATAAAGGCAATGTTGCAATGAAACAATCTCTAAATATGTGTTATATACAGTGCTTGTTATACGCTCTTTTTGTATTGTAAAAATAGCAACCATTACAGAATACACATATGAGACATATCTATCACGGTCTAGCGCAATATGTCCAAAAATCATTATTGGATTATTTTTTATTTTCTATTATAATAATAAATTGTTTTTTTAAAAGCATGGACATACTTACTAAGCCTACGCTTTCTCTGTATTGTGAAGAGTACTGTCTAGAGATGATTGCTGCAGCGCCAATCTGACCAGAGCTAAACGCTGCGCAATGCTCCTTGACAGTTCTCTTGAAGTACTCGTAAATATTTACTACCAAATGAATAAGCCGCCAGTACCAACCGTACATTATTTTACAACGTAAGTCATCGCGACTTCGCTGGAGTCTCTCATGGAGCCTGAATTTTGGCCTGAAAGGACCATCGTTCAACCCTGGATACGTGTAAGACGAAAGAATCGCAGTGAACAGTGGTTGAAACCAACTTGAGTGAAGATATTGACATATTTAGTGTAATATTGCTTCAGATTCAGTGCTGGTGTTGACTGATACGAAATGTTTTCGGATGTTTGATTTTGTAACAATAATGCTATGTTATTTGTGTGTCAACCATGATATACTTATGACATGGTTTTTGTTGTTGCAAGTCCAACTATTTGCGTGAGTATCCCGATACTCGTTCTGAGTGTGGGGTCATTGACACTAAATGTGTCAATACATTTACAACGCCACACTATATGTATGTAATTACTTCAATAATGAATTAACATATAAATATTTTGTAATGTTATTGAAGGAAATAAAAGAATTGAAGAATGAATATCAGAATACCACTATAGGTTGATGTACCTTTTGAAAATACATTTTTTATTTGTAAATATAAATACAACAGAATACCGATAGATAATGATGTATAAATCGTTGTTTTTATGCTTTACACTTGAGGATAAATAGGTATCCTAAAAGATGCGCCCACTCAAGATTATTATAAATTAGCAACTATCCAGGTGTTACGTGCTCCGATAACATCAAATTATTAGCAAGGTATTCGTGTATCGTCTATTTTTTACTAGAACCAGTTTTAAATGGGTTCTTCAAGGATCTTTTTTCATTTACCTCCATTTTTGGTTAAATAGGCTATGACGGGAAATTGTTTAAATAATTTTTGACCGAAAAGTGACTAAGGGCGATGAATCTCATACCTTGAGTTAGTTATTCTTTAAATAATATTGTTCGTAATAAATGAAATGATATCAATTAGTGTGAATATTATGTTTTCGGATTCCCAAAATATTAGTTTAATCCCAACAATAATATCGTGAAATTATCTTAATTTCTAGTATTCAAGCTAAATTCTTGTCGTCTCGGAGGATGATAATATTTAGTAGCACATTTTCAAGATAACAGAAAGAGAAAATAATTTTGTTATTTTACTTAAAATTTGTGTGAAATCCTTTCAAAAATGTGTCGGGAGACAAATAATCGTTAGTTTAAAGTATGCTCTCATAACTAAACACCTAAAGTTTTCAAAGCTATCGCCTGCTTTAATTAAAAGGCTTCGTTGGCAGTCTGGCTAACGATTCGGCGTTAAACCGCCACAGTTTTCTGTTGCGTAGCAGTAAAAAGACGCGGCGATTGTGATGAGTTCGCGCAGCGATTGGTAATTTATGGAACTGGTGGAAGGCGTCTTCCATCCCAATTAGAGTTCTCGCCAAAGCTTTCAACTCGCAATAATTGTTCATTTATTTTTGTTTCATTGGCTGGAATCTCGCTGGCAGCGAGCCGAAGAAAGGTCTGAGAGAGCCGTTTATAGGAATGAAGTATGATATTACTTTTCTATACTTTGCACAATCAGTAACGTATTGTTTATCATTATATATATTTTGAAATCGACTGCTCAAATATGTAACACTCTTGTACGAATCAATCCATCGCGAGATTTTTAACGAATTACGCGATGTTTGATATAAGGAATTATTTTGAAACGGAACACAATGGTTTTTAGACGTTCCTGTTTCTAAAATGGGATGACTTAGGATTAGATTTATTATTATTATTATATTAGTATTTGTATAGCGCTCTTTTATGATCGAATGATCATTCCAAAAGCGCTTCTTTGCCTCTCTGAGTAAAAAGGTGGGTCTTGAGTCTGCTTCTGAAGGATGCCTCCGCTTTAACACAAGTCCAACAATGACAGTTCACACGTAAACAACACAATAAAAGTACTTTAAACGTCAGATTCGAAAACAGATATCAATTACAAAAATGACAGCTAAGTAGTTTCAACGTGATCATACAGATGGTGTTTTGTCTATGCACTTTGGTCACGTGACGCGTCAGAAAATGGCGGACACTGCTAAACGTCAGACTTTGTTGAAAGACAATACACAGAGGTTAAGAACAACTGGAAAAAGAAATAGAGCAAGAAAGCGGACAGGATTCACGAGTCCATCTGTTATCAAAGTTCAAAACACGGGTGCTGTCCGCGGCCTTCCCTCCCAAATGTCACGTTCAAGCGATTCCACTACTCAGCGGACACTTCGACAGAAAACGCAACTGTCACAAAACACAAAACCACAAAACGCAGCACACAGAGTTCCGAACGGAGATTGAGAGCACTACAAGTTGAGAGCACATGTTTCAGAAACCATCTGGATAGACTCCTTCACTTTTGAATCTAGAGAATGAAGAAAATTATGACAAAAACCCGGAGTTCACTCGAGAGGCGACCGTCGCCGTTGGGCGCCAGGCCGAGAGCATTTGATTTCATATATATTTTAAAATAAATTTGATTAAATATTTAATGGCCAGGAGCAAAGCTATCATTTATTAAATTTATACTCTCAATAGTCCGATATTTAAATAATTTAATTTCACTTTTAACTTTCCTTAACCATTGGAAAACATTACGACCCTAAAACGAAAATCTTTATTTTAGTCAAAAATATTTTACAATAAAACTGAGAGGGGTACTTACTTTTTAAAATGTTTTTATGAGAGTCACTTCTTTTAAAAGAAGCATTTCTCTAGAATAATGATATATTTTCATAAAATATACCATCTTAGTGTGTTTTGTGTCATTGATACTTCATTTGATAAAGCTCTTTCATTTAAGAATACAAGTATTTTGTAGCGTTGAAGAAATTTGTAAGAAAGCTGGAGACTTTTTGAAATATTTTTTATACCTACTTAAGTGTTATAAAATATAAAATAAAATTTGTTTCAGCAAAATTACTTTCTTGATGGTTCAAGTAAGATGACTTAGCAATACACTTCCATTCAACTTCTGCTATAGAAATACTCTAGAATCAAGAGGACTAGCCCTGACCTTTTATTAAAATAACAAAACCCATACAATTGACATATGATGCCTTTCTTCGTTATAATTTTGTATTAAATAAAAAACAAGTACTTTATAAATCATATACTTTTAAATTCTTTTCAAAAAATACAAGTATAACTAATTATTAAAAACATATCAGAACATGGTTAAAATAATCAATTATAAATAAAACATTCAATGGTTATTTACTTTAAAACAAAACAGTGATGAGCCGGTTTTATTATAAATTTTAAAACTCTTTCAAATAATCCCATTTGCCGACACCTTTAAGTAAAAAATTTCAAAAAAAAGTTCCAAGTGCGGGCAACTTTGTTGAATATCCCGGACCATACCTGAAGAAGCAACACCAACCTTATCCCTGAACAAGGAGGTCCTAATTCCCTACAAATAACATGAGTAACTTTAGAGGACCCCAATAATAACATGATAGAAGTTTAGAGAATTGGCAAATATAATGACCATACAATTATATGTCTTAATTAGCTGAACATGTACGAGTACTTTAAATATCAACGCATAAACTTAACCCACAGAATGTTATGACTCCTAGTATGCTCTATAAAACACGAAAAGTTGCCTAATTTAATGGTATTGATTATAAATCATATCCATATTAATTATTTTATAATATTATTAATATAACAATGACATTTAAATGTTCTGGAAGGCCAAAAACTACATAAACATAATGTGTTTGGCAATATTTTTAGATGAGAAAAAAATCTTAGACTGTGCGATGAATTCAATACCTTGCACAAGCTTATGTCGACAATTCATCACAGCTATAGACTTGACATGCCAGAATAAATAGGTATACTCGTATTGTTGCATGTGAGCAATAGCTGGAGTACTTGCCATAAGTAGACAAACACACTGTTTGAGAACAAACAGAATACTCTCAAGCAATGAGTTGCCATGTACTTTAGATGGAGGTAGAAATATTATTCTATAAATAACTATAACAGTAATTTTAAAATATAATACCGCGGGAGGAGAGGGAATCAGTCTAATAAAATAATTCAATGATCAAGCCAAGAAATCAAGTTTCGAATAAATAAACCTCATGTAACTAAACTCGTAATAAATAAAACAACATAAATTGTATAATCGAGAAATATCCTTCCATTAAGACTATTGTTGGTATCCGTGATGATGTTATTATGTGCACATTTATGGCCCATCTTAAGTCTATTTGTCTGATGTATAAAGGATAACAAGACTAAAAAAATATATATGACGTATTTTTATATCATTTCTTTTAATTTTTTAATGCGAAAGAAATAATGTTATTTATTTTGTAATACTGGCAATATTGGAATTAATCTGTCATCCATCCATCAATGTTGTTGCGTGACCTTCAAAAGCATGAAGATTACATTCATAAGTAAGACATCAAAAAACCAGAATCGATGCTCACAGTTGATATGCTCGTAGGTTAACAATTATTTATAGCTTGAGACATGGAATATTTTTCACAGTCCAAACAATTGAGTAAAATTAACATAAGATAACCCTAATTTCATATTTCATTAACCCATTTATTTCAACATTGAAATATGAATTTGAACACAAGAAACTCAAATCTTAGGCTTACGTATATATATATATCTCAGATGAAATAAGCAAACTTTTTCAATGTTCTCTTTTTAATTTATATTAACTCTGAAAGAAATAAAAAAAAACATTCCGGGACGAAAATCCATCAACAAAGGCTTCTGCTTAAAAGGTTCTCGAAACAGGAAAGTCACAAAGTTTCTCGAAGCTCTTCCGTTGATTTCATTTGAAGGCATATTTGTTTTGATTTGAATGAAATATCCCATGTTATTGGTTTGACTCTTTCTCATATGAAAACAAAAGAATGTCGATCCCGAAAAGCAAATAAAGGAAAGCGAGTAACTATGTCGGCGAAATGTCTTCTATGCCTCAACTCTCTATGTACGGTCACAAGTTTTTAGAAATAGAATAAATAAAAAAGTATTCAATCAAAAAGATTCAGATATTGTACCTTCTCTATAAATAACTGAATGACAAAGACTACTAAAGTATTTTATCTAACAAATAAATATTATATTATTAAAAATATGAGATTTTTCAATTTTTTGTATATTAATGCTTCAAACAGTTTTTTCCGAGTATGTAAAACAATATTTATATAAATAAACCAATCTTTAAAAAAATGGCCAATTATAAAATATTATATTGATATATTTACAATAATAATGTATTTATTCCAGCAGGATTATGAGGGTTGTGCAATACCAAATCTGCAATTTTAAAATATATATGTTCATGATATTTTAACAACAAATAAGCCATTTTATAAAAAATAAGTTACATTTCATACATAAATGAGATCTGAAATATAGCGCCTATTAAAAAACATACCCGAATTTTTTGTTCAGGTTCGTTAAACATGTCAAAAACGAAATTATTTTATTTATAACAACAAAATTATAAAAATCAAGAAATATCAATCAAATAAATCGAAATTCTTAAAATGGATTTTTCATTTATCAAGGTTCTTCATAAAATATTTTATTTTAATAAATATTTTGTCATATATAAAATGAATAATAGAATGATAAAGTTATCTCTGTTTGAATCTAATTTACAAATTCGTAGAATGCAGTAACTTTGTAGTTTGTCATATAAAGAATATGTAGAGAATAGAATGAAAATTTCATTCTTTAACAAATAATTAACATGAAAATTGTATGGAAACTCGTACTTCAAAAGAGATACGCCTCAGTCAATTAAACTGTATAAAAAAAAATAGGGTGATTTTTCTATACCGAATTTATGTCTCGTATTCAAATTTTCATTTCACTTCTAAAGGGATTGGCCCCTTAAGGATTAGTATGAATTTTACGGGTTCTGTCCAATCAGATTAACCTTTTTGGGTATCATTGGTAAAAAATGAAAAAAAAACCTTTGAATTCTGAAATCGGTTATCTAAAGCAAAGTATTATAAAGCTTAGGAGGAAATTCACGCCAATACTCTTTAACAAAATGAACCGATGTGCTACTATAACTACACTCAGCCATAAGACAGTTTCTGCTTTTAGGCGCTCGCCTAGCATTCGAGGGACAGCGAAATACCTCATGAAGAATACAAAGTGGACGTGGAAATTACTTGGATGGGGATCGCTTGGTTACACCTCGCGTGTCGCTTGTTAGGTCGAGCCGTCCCTATATGACTAAATGGTTCTGGTCTTAGTAGCGTTAGGCCTATCATCCGCTCTACTTATATTATCACCTTTGGGTATCAACGTTTGCATGAAATGATTTTGGTTAATTAATACATCACACGCGTAATCCCAAATCAGTTTCACATCCTACTATTACATATTTCAGTTGATTGTCATTCAGTTTCACGATATCTCAATGGCCACAGTAAATTAAGGTTTCTTAATCTTCGGAACGCACGATAAGCAGAGGGTTTAGCCTTCTAGCGGCCTCTATGGTTTTTGGTCGTTTTGAGTTAAGAGTAGCACGAGTCAATTATGTGCAGTAGTTGTGTTTAAGGAGGGATTAAAAATGTTATTTTTTATTATTTCCTTAACCTTTCAGCAATGGTGCTATGAGTATATTGTGGGTTCGATTATCGGTTGCTAGACGATTATTATCTTCTATAAAGATTGTTAGTTGTGACTTTTAATTTTGTACTATAAAGCAATAGATTATAAAATTCAGTGATTCGAGTATTGTACATTTTAATATAACATTTTGATACTGAATACTGAGCATAATATCAATAGCTGTAAGCAAATACAGTTGTGTGTTATATTTAAAAAATAAAACCATTAAAACTTTGTATGAAACCACTGAGTTTAATTAACAATACTTAACCGGTTTCGGTGCCACCACACCTTCCTCAGAAACTACTAACTATAAACTGTCTTTAGTAAGTAGCATCTGAGGAAGATGCAGTGGAACCAAAACCGGTTAAGTGATTAATATTAAAACTTAGTGTTTTTATTCATGTAAATCTCATGACAGCTATGGTGAAAAGGATTAAGATATTCTTATTGATAATTATTCAAATACTGTCGTAATAAAATCAAGTTACGAAAATATTTAAAATGGAAGCCGACAGTATCAATAGGTTTTAAGCCTTTTATTCTGTTTGAATGTAAAATTTTAGTCTGGAACGAAATACGGCTAGCTAAAGGGATGTCATACAATATAAACAGAAAATGATTAAAATACTTTCCATATTCATGAAATAGTTTCGCATAAAAATAAAATGTTCTAGTATTTTTAGTATTTGAAATGTGACGTAGAGGGTGCCACAGAGACGTAAGGAATCCTTATACATATGATACTAAATCTATATTTTATATCATACTCCACAAAACCCAGGTTGTTACTTAAAATTTAAATCCAAAATAAATTACAACGGCGTACTTTACAGTTTACTCTCTCAAGAACATGCAGAAAGATGATAACATTAAACATCAAAATACTTAAGCGGTGAAATAAAAGGTTTAGTGAAAAACTTTGAACACTTGAAACATTAATCATTTTCATCTTCTTACATATCCGCTCCCTAGTTGGAGCACATGGTCGCCCTAAATGCCTCCATGAAGTTGTGGCGGCTAAAACGGTTCTCTCCTCATCCCTACGTAGCTTCGCATCCAGGAGACCAAGCGAGTACATTATGTGTAGCTCAAGCTGTCGTAATTTTAGGATGATTGATAGTGAGATTTTTGTTATGATAATTTTATTATAAAATACTGGAATGTCAGTTGTTTTTTTTTTTTTAATTTAATATAAATCTCTTGTAAAAATCTTGAGTTACTTCATAATATATAAATATTTATTTATTTTATTTTTGTTTATTACCTTTATTTGCCAATAAGTATGTATTATTCGTGAACAAACGAGTTAATTTATTTTGCACAGATTTAATTGCGAATATATATAACCGAATATAAATAGATCGAATATTGAAAGCAACCTTCGGAGCCGGAAAAATAATATACAAATACCAAAACTTAAATTAAGATTTTTAGAAACGGGAATTTGATTAAAATATATATACTCCACTTCATCTGAAAAGGGAATTTTGAACGAAAATAGATTTGGAAATTATACCAAATTTCTTTACTTAAGTATATAGACAGATAATTCGTCTTTTTGTGTTATATTTTAGACGTAATTCTCGGATATTATACAAAAACTAACTGTGGATTATCCTTTTGTTTTTTTTTTTTGATATTGTGCCAGTATTTGTTGTCGGAAGATCCAGTTCTTGGCTCAGCAAATATAGGATGATATTAAATTAGATATCGGATGGAGGAATTATCCCCGAGATGGAAATAAAAGGGAATTTCGCCACCGATTTGTACGACAACGGATTTTTAAATTTAATTATTGTCCATTTTATTTTACAGTGTCATTCGTTTTTTAACACGTTACAAATTGTATTATACCCACTAGTAGACTTCTAATTTAAAATGATTATACTTGCGTTCAAATAACCAACGACCATACTGTCTTGAAACACCGAAGTGTACTATGTTGACGTTTTGGCCGTGCTAGTGAAAAAAAATCATTCTGAGCCAGAGTGTTTTGGAATAGTCATCGAATCTCCGTATTGCTGATCAAAAAAGTCCAATTATTTTATGATTTCATAGACGTACCCGAAACATATTCAAGGTAACTTTATAAAAAGCGGCCTATTTTCAAGTCTGAAATTAGTTTTCCTATTGTCCCGAAGTCCTTTGGAAACAATGCATAATATAAATAAATTCATAATATACTATAAAAGTACTTAGCGGAACTTCAGCTGCAAAGATGACTCTAGGAGCAAGACTAGACTAGGATTATAGGAATACAGCTTAAAACACCGTGATGGAAATTTCCGATAGCCATATTCATTTTCTTTCTTTCTTATTTTTTATTTATTTTTCATATATACGAGTATATCGTATCAATTTTGTCGTGCACATTACTCGTACTCCAATCATATAATATTTATAAAACGTTTTTTAAGAATATAAATAGTAAATTTTGGGCTTCTCCAGGAATTGAACATGTGACGTCTTGGATGACGATCGAACATATTAACTTCACAGTAATACATATTAAATATCACTACAATTTTTCGATTTTAAAAAGAAACGTGCTTTCCACTAAATTGAAAATTCTTGAATATTAAATTTATCAAATAATTAATTATTTAATACATTTCTTAGAGAGGGCTTATAAGGTTGTTACTAAGTCAGTTATAAGTCTTTTGAGAATTTTATTAATTACATGTGAAGTGCCCAGAGGGTCCATTAAAAGTGTGAAAATATGAAGAGAATTGATAAATTATGTAATGTTTCGAGTTGAGATTAATTTTAAATTAATTATTGTTGTTAACATTTACTTACAAAAGGAACCAGCCCTTTTAAAATACCCAACTTATAATGATACAACTTGTTCAAGATAAATTAAGAAATAATAAAAAAAAAATATTTCTTCCTGCACGTGTTCAAGACCAGAACCATTTTTTAAAAAAAATTCTTAGATTGTATTATGGAAAACATTGCTTAACAAAATCTTAATGGACATTTTATGCCATCGACATTCAAATAATTAAAATTTATTAATATTTTTGCTTACACGGGCAATCAAATACTTACGTTTTGTTTTTATTCTGTATTAACAGCTATAATTGTATGGTAAATCAAAACAAAATTATTTAACCAAAACAATTAATTACGCACTGTTTATATGAAAATCATATCGATAGGAAATAACACGTATTTATTTATTTCACTTATTAAACAATATTGTCTTTGTATTTACATGCGATATTTGAAATCGTGTTTGCTTAAATTTTTTAAGGTGTTGAATTGTTTTCCATGGAGCGTAATTCTGCTGGAGTTTCAGAAAATCTACAGCTAAACTGAAAATTCACGTCCGTAGTCTAAGAGCGTCGCTACGCAACTGCCGCCTCCGCCGCCGGTACAGCCGCAATCCAGGCGCTCTGGACATTCACCTGAGCCTGAAAGCTTCAGTACTGACACCGATGATTTTTTAAATTACACATTTTTTATCTTACGTCTCCAGCACCTTAATCGCTCACAATTTATTAATCATAAAAAACACTCATTTAATTTTCCATTTTTAATTTTTACTTCGCCCGTCATTCATTTTATTTATTTTATTAACGCAGACGAGGGTTCACTTAATTGATGTAAATAAATCTAGATTAGTGGTGAACTTCTTAATGTGGATTAAGCAAACAGAGTTTTATAAAGTCTACAGCTTAAATATTGAATTGTTAATGAGTTTGCTTTTAAAATAATATGGAAATCTAATATATATTTAAATTAGGCTTTAGAATCGTGGAAATATTTTATTATTTATTTTCGTTTTTTGTACTGTACCAGTAAAATATACCAGAATACCCCTTGATATACCTTAATTTAAATAAAAAAATTAATAACTGTTTTTTTTTTTTAAATTTCATTTATAATTGTCAAGTGACCTTAAATTTGTTCGGTAAAATAATACGCATGTGACTAACGATAAATAAATACCCAGTCGGAAATAAATATTAACGTTTTATATATGGCTTAAATATACCTACTTAAGTGATTTGTCTTTTACCAATTTTATTATTTACCATTCTCAGTAAATAATTACTCCCTTTCTTTCGATCAATATAATCAGCCCATAAAATGAATCAATTGTTAATGTCTTTTTATTTAAAAAAAAAAGACTTTGTTTTAATTAAAAATAGTTTTATTATACGTACAAGTATATTTTACAAATATATAATATCAATACTACTTTTATTTTATTATGATGTTTTTTTTATTTATTTTTATATTTACATTTCCTAACCTTCTCGCTTGATTTTAAAGCCATAATAATAAAATAGCTTTGTTAAATTAAAAAAAATCTCCTGAAGAATAATAAAAATTATATCATGAATCTCACGAAAACAGTTATGAATCTTTGTTATGGTACAAATAAGCTACCTTATTATATATATTATTATATATATATATATATATATATATATATATATATATATATATATATATATATATATATATATATATATATATATATATATATATATATAGCTTATTATATGGTATAAGATGATTATTATTGATGATTCTGGTTTATATGAATTCATTTTTAAAATTGCAATGTTATAGTGATGTAGAATTATTACAACCAGAACTATTGAAATTTAAAATACTATACCATTAAGTTTATTATTTCGGCTACCGTCCCTTTTTGTTGTTTTTTTTTTCAGATTGTATGGGAAGACCTCGAATTTGTCTTTATGGTTATTACATATTTTTGTAGTGCTTAACATCCGTTAAGAAAGCTATTTTCCTTCATGATTATTATTGAGTTCACGATTTTTATTCTCAGAATTCATCGATACCGTAATAAATTCACGTGTTCCAATCATACCTCACAAGAGACTACACAATTCCAAATGTTAGCTCTCCGTTTGTTAAATCATCAACAAATGTATAATATAACCAACATTAATGGTAGATCATTAGGTGCGCTTAAGTGAATCATATTTTTTTCTCTTACTTTATATATTCATCTCTTTTTGAGTTCTATAAACTTCTCTCACGATTTTTTAATTTTTTTTTATTCTGTCCGAATAAGAGTAATACAAAGTAAGCGATTCTTTGAGTGATGAATTCACTATTTGAGTTGAATCTCTTCGTTTTTAAAACTCTTCTCTTTGTCATGAAAAAAGTGTAAATAAGAGGTAGTAAGTCTTTTTATGTTTTCGAGGAAATAACACACGATTGAATATTTCAAATGTTTGAAAAATGCATAATAAATACCGCATTTCAAAATTTAGCGAAAGTTTATACACAGACGATAATTGACGAAATAAATAAAGCGTTTTAAGATACAACGTTGTAAATTTGAATGGTCACCAACTTAGTGATCTACCCTCGTACGTTGATACTTTTTCCGCTTCATACCCGGACCGTAAATATTCAGAATGTTTTATTATTAGATCGTTCCACAGCAAAGATATACGTCCGTTATTTTTCCAGTCTTCCTGACAAGCGAGATAAAACATTACCAAACGAACCCTGGGGCATTGCGGTCGAATCCGACGAGAACCATAAAACAATACTAAAAATGTACATCCATACATTTAAAAGCCCTAGACAGAGAATTCGGCTTGTAGATATAAAAAAAAGTTACTGGAAAAATGAACTGATTTTTTTTAATCAACTGAAATACATTTAACAGTCTATCATATTCTTAGTAACTTTAATGGCAACATAAATAATAAACATTCAAAATAATCGTGCAAATATGTAATAATACTCTTAATTAGATTTGCTCAAAAAGTTTTGGCATTTTAACAATCACGTAAATTTATTAAAGTACTATTTCTCACAGATATATTAAACATTATATTAAACCCCGAGAACGTGGACGAGACAACTATCCTATTGCTTAAATTAAGTATTTATAATTAAACATAATCATTCTTATATTCACGCATTGTTCAAAAATGCATATAAAAATAGAGACGTCAGAGAAACTTTTTATTAATTTATTCGAACATAAGTGTGTATTTAAATTTGTGGGGATTCCAAACAAAACTACCGTATTTCAGAACACTTGTTGGGAAAAGAGGTGACGACACATTAAGGGGTTGCAATATTGACTATCTTGAAAGGTGATAAGCCGAAGTAGTTTATTGGAGCGGAAAGTTAAATTCATTAAATGAGTATAGAAAGTGAAGGCTTGATCGTAGGTTATAGGCTTGATCCTTGTTAACCGATACTTTTTCGAACAATTTTACATTAGTATTTGGAAGGAATAGGATTATTGGATTTATTTTTATCAATTAAGTAACAAAATATTCAATATGCGTTGATGAAATATCATTATAATGTTTAAGAATAAATGAGGGACGGAACTTCCTATCTCTAAAATAAAAATAAAAATAAAAATGTATTAAATTGTAAAGAAGAAAAATCTCTTGCTTTTAATTTTCCCAAATATGATTTATTCAATTTTATACCACCAAAAAAACGTATATATTTTCAAAGTATTTTTAATATTGTACAAATGTGATAATGTTTTAATTTTATTGTATTTGTACTATCGGATTTGGGCTGAATCCTCTCTGTTTTCTTCGTTGAGGAAACTCTAAAATCTAAAATGTAGGAAGATTTGTTATTTTATTTTTTTGTCTTATTCATTGATGTGAGATATGACATGCAGGATAGTATATGATGTGAATTGTTGTGTACTTGTACTTGCTTAATAAATGTATAAATCTTTAGTGGCTCATAAAGTAAAATAATATTGAAATATATTCTAGAACCACCAATTTTTTTGAAGATCTATCTCAATTTTAGAATCGCGAAAGGAACAAGGTGAAAAACCCCTATTAAATGTTAAATAATACATTGAAAACATAAGTTCCTATGTACTCGTATATAAATTTTTATTTTTTTATTTCTAAGAACAATATTACTAAAAAATAAATTATTCATACAATATCTACAATATTGAATTATAAAGAACGCCTGTATGGTTTATAAAAGTCTTATGCCTTGATAAAGCAAAGTAACAAATATAATCATTTTCATTATCTTCCCCAGTATTTAATGTTACTTTTTAAACCGTTCCGAACTTTTTATCTGATCCACTTAGTGTCCCATAGGACTACCCTTTCGCGGCACATTATTAACTAATCAATATTAACTTTAGTAATATATTATGTAAATTAAATTGTTTTCAAATAACGTTGAAACGTAAATTCAAGCATAAAGCTATAAGTTTAGCGCTCGTTAAAAGTTTTTACTGATATTTATAGGCGCGTAAGCTCGCTATGGATATAACATTATATTGTGTAAATAAACTGTTTTTTCCTCAACAAATAAATCTTGTAACGCAAATATCTTTACGACTCATTTTGCATGATTTCTGAGCGTAAATTAATTTGGAAAATTCTGTGAAAACATTAAGCTAACAGCTAAATAATTTTCTTTGGTAGATATTGAGTTACAAATTTAATTATTATTGTTTTGTTCAGTTATCAAGGTTTTTTTTAAATTATACTTCATAAGTGTTTCATAACAGTTTTTTGTTGACTTACAAAAAATGAAACCAATCATTTATTAAATTTATGATTTGTATTTACAAACTTTGTTTTACTGAATTAATAATTAATGGCGAAAGCTGGTTATTCTACTGTTAAAATTAGAAATTTCTTTCTTCCTTATTTTTACTTAAGTAAAATATTATAGAATTGTAATTACACATTTTAAATATCTTATATATGTCATGTTTTAAAAAATAATCTTTGAAAAAATTAACTGCTGTCATATCACATATTTTCAAATTGTAATTACACTTTCATACGATGAAATAATGACAAAAATAATGACTGAAATACTATTTACAGTTTATATTGCTTAGTCATAAAAATTCTCAATCGCGCTTAAATTGCATAAATTTAAAATAGATGAATATATGTGAAAATATGATATCATTATTAGTTATTGCTATTGTAAAATTTATATAATTAATTTAAGATAATTAATTTATAATTATGTGAAGCGAAAAATATACTCGTTAATGTCAACATAGAATTCTTTGATCAAGGGTAGAAAATATTTGACCTTAAACAAACGTCTTTGATATTTGAACGAAAGGCAGTAAATTATTTTTGGATTGGCAAACGGCAGAATGTATTTATCTAACCTTCCTGAAATAGTAACTTACATTTACCTTCGCTAGCCAATAAGTTTACTGATTAATCGAAAGGTATTGCTTCTACAGGGCAGAGTGTTAATAAACATGACGTCACTTTTTAATGTAAGCACTTACAAGAGAGTACCGCCAGATGGTGGTGGAGAAAACTTACATGTAGATGGATTCTATACGCATGTCATTTTAAGAAAGGTGAAGCGTTGCGGGTTAATTGTTTATCCGCCAAACTTCATCTTAGCATTAATACTATGTGGATAAGTGATGGTCACAAGAGTGGTGGTCATAAACTACCACAAATTTATATTGATATTCATGTGATGTACAGATGAGAAATCAGTTTCACAATAAATATTTATGAACAAAAATATTTAAATATATTTATACAAATTCAAATTTTATCAGAGATAGACTCTTAAACCTCGATTTTAAATATCTTGAGAGTTACCTCGGTTTTTTTATTTTCTTAAATTATTAAGCTTCTGTAAACATAATAAACCAGTTTTTGTGTTATTCAAAAATATTTTTTTTCATCATCAACCCTGTATCCGTCCACTGTTGACCGTAGGCCTCCCACATGAGTCTCCATCCTCTTCGATCCTCTGCCTTCCGCATCCAGGTCACTCCCGCTATTCTTCTTATGTCGTCAGTACATCTTGCAAGGGGTCGGCCAATGCATAGTTTGCCAGCTCTTGGGCAAATAATGTTAAAGTTATATAAATTACCTTACCACACCATAATTATTGTACAAATTTTTAATATTTTAGTGAATAAAAGATTTGCAACCTTCAATCATTACATGCATATAGCGACTATACATGTGGCTATACACACAAGGAGCATTTTTCAGAGCGTCATAGTCTATCTGAGGTCAAAAATCTTTATCCTGAAGTTTTTCTTTGTATTTTTATTAAAATAATCAAATCTATATTTTTTTTTTTAAGGATGAAGATGTTTTTGTAGAAATTAAGTTATTTCTAGTCAATATGCTTGTAAAAATAAATGTATTAAAAAATTATATCAAATCTAATTTATATCCGACATTTGATGATTGTTGCTTTTTAAATTTATTTCCATTCAACTTCGATTAAAATATTTTTTAAATACTATTTAACTTCACCATTTATAATATATATAAAATTGAACAATACGAATTAGTTATTCCTTTTAGAAACGCAGGATTCGCAAGCTTTGTACCTTGTTGGTGGAGGGATTTCATGTTTAAGCATTTACACCGTTTACAGGGTCGCCTTGACGTTACTTATTCCATGTAATAATTTAAATTACAATTTAAAATTAAAATATTAATTAAACAATTTAATTGGAAAAGGAAGCATAAATAAGTAATATTTAGTTTTCAGGTTTATAAAAGACATTTTTAATTAATGTAATTCAAGAAAACTCGGGTTTATCACACTGAAGTAGTAAATTACCTTATACTTTCGTATGTATTGCTTTTTTGTGAAACACATAAAATGGTTCGTAATCGCTAGAAGATCTGAATAACGATAGAGTTCGTTTAATTACCTTTTCGATATTGTAGTCACAACATACTTTTATTGTTCCACCAACATATTTGTTGCGCAATAAGCTGAGCCACTTGATTTACGTTATTCTTAAGGATCATTTACCATGAAACATATCTGATGTATATTTAGAATATACAGCTTGTTTGTAACAATGTGAAAAACAAAACAAACGAAAGTTTGCAGTGGCAATATATTTGGTTATTCTCCGTGGGTTTAGGTCGAACCGAACAAACTGGTTATCACGTGAGAAGGTTCGTGGTTAACAAACGCCCAATTATGTGTCAAATATTATATTTTCTTAAACGATGGCTCTCGTAGCATGCTGTCGGTGAAGTCTTGGCTGCAAAGATTGCACGATGAAAAGCAATCAATAAAACCATGTGATTAGTATCTGCTTCCGCTATAGAGCGGATGTAAAATAGAAGAATATATAAAACAATACCGTGTGAAAATTTGTGAGAATATGTGGCATATATAATAGTTACGGGCCTGGCCGGGTGTCAGATTATCCCCTTCACAAGGTTGATGTGGATTAGCCAGGAGCCGCGAATTGTATGGGAATAGTCTGCGAAGAATAATTAATGATCAATCACCCGTCGCGAGCTTTGGGCTCGAAGCTCTGAGGGAACAACATAATTAGCGGACTGTAAGTACTAGCCAGGTTGAATATGATACTCCATACAATTGCTGTCGGCAAATCACACTATTCTACTAAAAGACTCATATTATTGCTCCAAGCCAATAATGTTACTTATATCATTTTACATTGCCACTGAATAGTGACAAATAACCACAGTTCAACTGCAAAGGCCAATGTAAGCATAATATATATAAATTTCATCAAATACATTTTTTATTTTATGGGTCTTCAGGATAACGGCAACGAAGAATTGAAATAAATGACAGTTTTGGTTATTGCTGTTTCGCAATGAACGCTTTTTAGTTGGGGTAAAATAGTATTTTTAAAATCATAGAAAATTTTCGTAAATATTTTTACTTTTTAGCTTAGGTACAAGATATAAATAAAGTATTTCCGAACAACACTTCCATTATATTCTAAAGCTTAAGGATGTTGTATTCTATATTTTGGGGACTGTTATTGTTAAACAGTGGATGGGAAATGACGTAACATATCAACTCAAAAATCTTAAGTGTATAAATAATATTATTACTTAAATATACATATACTATACATAAAATTCTTTTTCAACGCGTCAATCCAAGCACAAAAATAACGGCAGAAGCGGGATGCGAACCGCGGACCTTGGAAACCAACTATGCCCAGGTATTCATACCGCTCGGCGAACTGCGCCATTACTATGCCCAGACTGACTTGCGTTGAAACTAGTATTTATATCATTGTTATCATCGTACGATAGATGTCGCTATAGTATATATTCAAAGTATGTATATTTTTATTATTATTCTATCAGTCTTCATTTATTCACAAGCTTAATATTATTACTTTCCGGCAGTCTATTTATTTTAGTACGTACCACTCGGAAAGTAATAATATTAAGCTTGTGAATAAATGAAGACTGATAGAATAATAATAAAAATATACATACTTTGAATATATACTATAGCGACATCTATCGTACGATGATAACAATGATATAAATACTAGTTTCAACGCAAGTCAGTCTGGGCATAGTAATGGCGCAGTTCGCCGAGCGGTATGAATACCTGGGCATAGTTGGTTTCCAAAGTCCGCGGTTCGCATCCCGCTTCTGCCGTTATTTTTGTGCTTGGATTGACGCGTTGAAAAAAGAATTTTATGTATAGTATATGTATATTTAAGTAATAATAATATTGTAATATAGTCAATGATCTATAAAAGTAGATTAGAATATTGAAATAATAAAATAATATTCTAATAAAAATTAAAAAAATTCATGTATAAATAATGGTTTTAAATTAAATGTAATTTTTGATATAACATTATTTATCTAGGTTCCCATACAAATTCCATTTATTAAATAAACACATATTTTAAAATAACATTCTTCTTAATCTGAAAAAACTAAATAAACATAGATTAAATATTTGTACGTATTATTCATTGAATCGTTTCAGTATTTGATGTTAAAATTCAAGAGAGGATATTCAAGAAATATGTAGTGTCGATATAATGTTATATATAATGTTATTTGAATAAATTCATAATGTAAGTAAGCACGTGCAGAAGAACACCATCAGATGGATAAAATATCACATATGTGGGTTCTATAAATAAAACATGCTATTTAAACCCGAATATCTTCCTAATATTTTCCCCTTAACCCTTTATAGCGCAAGACTCCAGAGAGATTTTCTTTAAAGAATCTGCACATGCATAAATGAAATGAGTAGATGTTTCAAATATTTTATTTAAATATTTTCTTAGTGTTATACATCATACCAAAGTTATATACAAAACAAAAGTTTATTAGCTTAGATGTTTTCATTTATTTTATTTAAAGTAAAAGTGTTGGACGACAGACAAATTCGACCTTTGCGTTGCGCCAGACCTTATTAAGCTTATTGCGGCCCGCGGACTGCAAGGTTTTTCAGAAACTACACTCGGTAGTTGAATCGCTATTTTTGATACTTATTATTAATAATATTTTTTTTGTTATTTTCCGTGTAAATTAATTCAATAAATAATGTTTATTTAAATATACATTGATTGTCTTCTTTTCAAAATGGGGGGAAGGGGTAATATCAACATACGCAAACAAATTTTGGGGTAAAATCAACTCACGCAAAAATATTTTGGGGTAATGGTTAAAAAAGTTCCCCGACCGTTGGTCTATTAGAAAGACGCATGAAACACCGTTTTATAATCAGATAATTTTGTATTGTAATACAGAGCCAATAAGACAATGTCTCGAAATCAAGATCTTTGAAAGCACGAATTACTGATGAGTGATTTTAGATATTATTCCATTGGAAGTCGAGGGAATTTAATTACATTTGAAATTGGCGATATTAAATTTGGATTCCAACGCATTACATTACATTATCATAAAATTTGTATTAAGTTTTTTTTTATTTCAAACATTTATTTAACTTTTTTTTTCTATTAACCCCAAATTCTATGCCCAATATATTTTAGGTATTATCAATAATTTTACTGTTTGCATTACGTGCATGGCTATTTACACGACCAAATCGAATTGTTATTTTTTTTAAATAAATATAATTCTACAAACATATTAATTTTTATAATTACATATATATATTATATTTTAAAATCATAACGATAGAGATGATTATATTCGCATGTATACCATATATTGAAATATAATTATTATATATATTTCCTATTTCAAAACCTGAGTAATTTTTCTATTCGGATCGTTAATTTGAGTATACTTTGCATATATAAATACCGAAAAAGCAACGATAAAACAATTAAATCATCGCTAAAAATAAAATGACATTTTATGGACCTATTTATTTACACAATAGTTTAATTTAATTAATTGGGAATATTGATATCATAGAGACTCACTAATGTAGGACTATGGAGACCCACAGACCGCATAACATCTAAGATTCTGCCCCGTGTGTTTGACTTGCTGCTCCTCTCAAGACATACAATCAAACATTACAATATCTTAAGAGCAATTATAAAATATACAAGCAACATTGATTTTAAGCTGACAGAATAATGAAACAAATAAATAATTAAATTAATATTTTATGGTTCTTGCATCACACTAGTATGTCTCACTTTTAATTATATCTATTTTGTATTATCCATGATAGTGCAACTTATCGATCAGATGCGATGCATTTTTTCAATTTGAAAAGTTACATATGTTATGTAAATCCAACATGATAATATATAATTTCGTCTTGGAAGTGATTTTAAAAACATACAATTTTAACAAAAAAAAATGTAACTTTTAACACGTAGATGATTCGGTTACTTCAATATTAGAAACTAAACAAAATAATTAAAATATTCGTCTCGCAGACAAAGAGAAAATTAGACAGAAAAAGAGACAAAAAACACTTAGCCTGCAATCAAATAAAGGAATCCTGATGAGTTCTGAAAGCTCGACTGCGACT
Organism: Glossosoma conforme; assembly: GCA_022606575.1. NCBI lineage: Eukaryota > Metazoa > Arthropoda > Insecta > Trichoptera > Glossosomatidae > Glossosoma > Glossosoma conforme. The sequence continues at coordinate 210,395 of JAGTXR010000313.1, forward strand.
CTATTGTGTATTTTTTGCTTTCAATATAACTTTTATTGCAAAAGTTAATTCGCTCAAGCACTCTAAATTCAAACGAGATCTGTGCGTGTTTTTTAGTTTTATTTATTCTAACAAATTAAATTTTTGATTTAGTAAAGTTTAATTTAATCAAATATTTTATCAGACTTATTAATTTATTGTTTTGTTACAAACTATTTAATTAATCTTGTTGGGTAGAAATGGTGGCAGCATATTAATATATCATTCACGCTATAAACTGTAGCTTCCTTTTATTTAAGTCCCCAGGCTAACGCTGACCAGGAAGGCCGTCGAAAACTTTACACATAATTTACTAGCGAATCTGACATGGGATGAGGCGAAGCTGACATGGGATTAATCGAAATCTATGACAGTTGACAGAGCTATGTGGCGACAGTTCGTGAATGCCATATGCTCCAGTTAGGGGGCGGACATGGCATAATGATGCTAGCATAAATCAACTATCTGTCAATATTTTATGATAAAAAAGACAGTAAAAAAATATTTCTTGTATTTAATTTATAAATCGTTACGGTTTCATTATTCTGTATAAAATTAAAATACGTCCGAAATAAAGCATACATAAAATGAACACATTAATGAAGTCTGATACGAGTATTATACTATAGGTACTCGTATATTGTTAATACATGTACTATAGATACTCGTATATTGTTAATACATGTACTGTAGATACTCGTATGTTGTTAATACAATTACTATTGATACTCGTATATTGTTAATACATTTTAAAATCATCAAATTTTAATTAAATACTAATTGATTTTAAAAATAAACTGCTTCGTAAAATTTAATATGGTCCCAATTTTTTATAAAAAAAATACTCGACGCTCTCTCAATTTAGGAAACAAACCATATTTTTCTTCGATCATTGACTCTAGCTTTCTGATATTGAATGATCTGGGTTGGGAATATTATTTAATTGAATTTTTCTTAAACAATTCCAAATATATGTCAAATCTGATATTATTTGGTTGACATGTTCACTACAGTGCCACCTACGTTATTTATCATCTCGTTATAGTTATTGTATTATAATTAAAAACCTAAATAATTATTTTAAATAATGAATTACGAACATAAAATATATTTTATTTTAAAATATTCAATTAAAACATAAAACAAAACATTTAAGTTTTAATGTGAATATAAATTCTCAATGATCTTATTATGAATTTTTCATACAGCTGAATTGCTTTAATTCATACGTTTTTTATTTACTCCTGTTGAAGATAATGTCGATTTGAAAAATATATTCACTGTATAAGGAAAAGCCCAACACTGTCAAGTCACTGTCTCATATATTTTTCAGGTAAACTGAAATCGTGTCACGTCGCGTAAAGGAAAAATAAAATTGCTCGTTCTATAAACGGACGTAGCCTTGTGCGAGAAATTGTTCGGGCGAAGGAAATGTTTTAGGAAAATCTGCATCCTTTGCGGCGAATCGTGCCTTTTCCGTTCCTTCGGTACTTACTTTAATGTTATTGTATTTCTGTAGAAAGAAAAAAGCGCCGAAGACTTCACTGTAATACTGCGTCATTATTTTTTTTCTTCAAAAAACAAATACAATAATATTATAGTAGTCTGCGTCCAATTTCTCATTGATATAGTACTATAGATACTATTGTGGATCGTGTATTCAAAATACAGGGATGTTAGGACAATTATTTTAGTGACTACACACAAAAATGTACATGAACAATGTCCCTTACTCTTAAAACGTCACTTTTATTTATAATTGTAACCTTAATGACCTGGTTTAACTATGTAAATATTGTTTTTCATTAAAAAATAAGAAAATTGTATGGTGAGATTCAAACTTATTTTATACCGCAGTAGTCTGATATCTGTACAACTACAAGCCATGATACCAACTCAAGCTTGGTGTTACTTTCAACGATAATATTAGGACTTGGTGTCTACATTTTATTGGATTTTAAGCGAAAAATTATATTCTACAGTCTTTTTTTAAACATAACATATTTAAAATAACATTTTATCGAAGTGTTTTTACGTAAGACGATAACTTGGCACCATTCTGAAAGTTACTTAGTAAGCTACAAATCAGAAGAGAATTGATTTCCAAAAGATGTTAAGATTATAGAAAAAATAAATCCAGGTGAATTATAATTATTGATTCTCAATAAAAAAAAATATCCAGATAAAATATTGAGGGTTTTTGCATTCATTTGCCCTGTTGCAGAAGTTAAAGTTGAAATCTCTCATCTGACGTTGTCCTGCATGCAAAGACAATACATAAAATATTTGCTTGCATCAAATTTTCAATCTGACATTGACTTACAAACAATGGATTGAAATTATGAAGAGTGTTAGTGCAGGTTGCTTATATTTTTCTTTTTCCAAAGTAATAAGATTAATCTGCTAATTACATTTACTTTGGTGAAATTAACGGGTGGTTGATTATTAAAAGAGTCTTTCTCTCCCCGGAATAGCTGAAGCGTTAAAAATTAATTGCCAGATTTTCGCCCCACTTACAGCAAACAATATTACCTGGTATCTGTAGGGAGTGCGAACAAAGATTGATTGAAGAATCTTTGCCCGCTCCGAAGGCATTTGGCAATAACAAAGTTTGTGAAAGTTGGTGAACACCTAAGCTACTTGTGTAATTGTTAAATTGCATTATCGTTAAAGCAAAAACACAATAGAACTTATTTCCATTGCTTAGTTTTTTCATACAGATTATTTAAGGATAGTTAAAATTTATAATAAATTTGTTAAAAGGTAATTGGTATATGACTGGATTTAAATATACATATACACATGCCTAACGATCGTTCTAGGTTGTTATTTACGAGTATATCTCCAGATAAGTACAACCGTGCTCGTAGCCATCCATTGTTTTTGATCCCAGTTGATGCTTGTGGAACTTCAAGCACTCAATTTGGTACAATGGCAATGGCGCTCCTAAATGGCCTACCAGCACACCTCGATCCTTTTCTTACATCCTTTTCCTCTTTTGTCGATGGTATTGTTCTCCTAGATCTCTATGATCTTTGACACGTGTCATCTTCTTCTTCTTTTATGTTATTTTTATATTTTATTATCCTTTGTATATATTGTATATATATTTATGCTCTGTTTCTCATTTTGTATCTTGGAACTTCGGTTCTGTGTAATAAATAAATAATAAATAAATAAATCTCATTTTGGAAATCAACACCGATCACCGAAGTTCAACAAACATCCAGTTCGTGTAACTCCGTCACGTAAATTTATTTTTTGCATTATAAAAATGAAAACACAAGAAGGTTTCGACCCTCATTCTTGCTTATACAATAAAATACATGTAGAGGTTGTGTGAGTCATGGGGTTGCACGAAAGCCGATATCCTTAATATGAAAAATTAATTGGTATAAATACTATTTAAACATTTCTTTTATTCGATTATGAGTTTGTAAATTCATTATTTAACTTAACATTTTGATTCAAATCTTTTAATATGAGAATTTGACATAATTATTATTTGATTAATATTATAAAGTTATTTCATATGTATTTAATGACTGAACGCGCTTTGATAGTGAAAAAAATTCTACAACAAATATAAATTTAAAATTAGATTAAATTAAAAATATTATATACTGTAAGAATAGGTACGAACAATGGAAGCAAATGTGTTAAGGCTGACTCTTACGTTGTTTTTATTTATACTCGTATTATTTACAGGTCGACTCAATGCGATCTTTCGTTTCAACAAAACATCACGTTCCGAACATTTTTACAAGAAAGTAAATAATTCTAGAAGATTGGAATATTAAATTGGATTTGATTGGGCGGTTTGAGTTTTCTAATGGATGTTTCTCAACTAGTATATTGACTCACATGTCAAACGAGCGCTATTCAGTGAACACAAATAAAAATACATGAGAGAAAAATTACTCTGAAATACAACATTAATATATACAAGCTCTTTTCCTTTTCATCACATAACACAGATCTTACATTCATCAATAATTTTGAAATTTAAGTTTTGAAATTTGCTTGTTTATACATATCACATGTGTGTGATATGTTACATATATGATACATAAATATAATCATTAGTAACATTGTTCTCGAGAATTATACCAAAATTTTATACTAGAAGCTTTGTGTCACTTAATCATAACTTTGCAGTCTCTTTACCCTCAATTAAGCGTATAACTTAAGAAGGACAAGCATTTTGAGCTGCATATCCTTGTGATTGTAATAAAAAGAGAGTAATGTTACTGTGACGCCAGTGATAAAGACGGAAACAAACATTTTTTTCTGATGATCTAGAGTGAAACAAGTGAAAAACTATTTAGCTTTAAAAACGAGTACGTGTAATTGATATTTTTTTATGTTGTTATAATGTTGTATAATGTTAAAAATAGTAGGATATTTATTTATTACACAGAACAGAAGTTCCAAGAAAAAAAGTTTGCAAAATAATAAGAAACAGATCATAGAATATACAATCCATACAGAAGATAATAAAAGATAAAAATAAAATTAAAGAAGAAGAAGATGACACGTGTCAAAGATCTAAAGATCTAGGTCCTAGGAGAACAATACCATCGACAAAAGAGGAAAAGGATGTAAGAATAGGATCGAGGTGTGCTGGTAGGCCATTTAGGAGCGCTATTGGCGTTGTACCAAATTGAGTGCTTGAAGCTCCATAAGCATCAACTGGAATCAAAAACAATGGATGGCAACGAGCACGGGTGTACATATCTATATTATTGCTAAAAGTATAGTTACAAATTGTCGAAATAGAATGTACAAATAATTTTCTATTTTTAGTGTATAATCAGTGTTATTAAAAGCTCACTCGCAGTGTTCCTGTAGTGCTCTGCAGTAATGAAACATTCCCCGTCTGTTTGCTCGGCCATTGCGAGCACTTGGGCGTGAGGAAGCATGGCTACAGGCACACAGGCCGCCGCTGAAATTATAAAACACAATGAAAAGGGAGGCGCATTAGAAAAAATATTCAGAATTTTTTATGATTTCATACATTCTAGGATTTCATCACAAATATTTACCTAAAATAATATAAAATTTATCATTTAATTTTACCTTTGGATCAAGCTGAGTAACTGTTACTCACAGAAATGAGACCGTACCTGAATACATTTCATATTAAAAATATTGGTCAAAAATATAAAGACATATAACCTTTAGCAATAAGTTCAACAAGGCAATGTTTTGTAAATCATCAGGAGGAGTAATGTTAAATAAAAGAAAACATCAAATGACGTGTGTTAAATTTCAGTAAATTGTTAACGTTCTGTATTTTTAATCGCATTAAAACATTGCCATCATAATAGGTTTTCGTTGTAAAAATGTTGCCTACTTAATTCAATTCTTAAATGTATCTATATATATAATATAATCAACACATCATGAATTTTATAATAAACGAAATCTTGCGTCAAAATTATATTCACTTTCTTATAATTTTATTATTTTGATTATATAAATGATGATTTTTTCATAAACTAATGTAACTTATAAAAGTATATTATTCGCAATATTATTTTAAGGGGGTGAACATTTTTAAGCAAACTAATAATAAAGAGATGCTCAGATCCGTTTTCTCCGCAGCCGGAAGTTAACCCCTCTATATCTTTCAAAACATTGAAGTTTCATATTTCACCGCATGAAAGTTGGCAGCAGAACAAACAGGGAGCGCTGGATCCGGGCATGAATCAGACGGGCGGCCGGGGAGCAACCTGTTATTCAATTCTATCAACACGGGAAATCAATTTACTCTGTATCATTGTCTCCTATTCAGAATACAACGCTACTTTACTATTCGGTCTAAGGTGAAATACAAATATAATTTACAAGTACAGTTTAAGTATTTATAAATTGTATTTGTCATTAAAGTCATTATAATCGGTAACTAGGAGATAAACCGCGTGGACGAATATGAGTACTAGAACCAAGTAATCTTAACTCTTTGTAAAAATGGTCATAATTTTTTGTGAATATATTCCTATTTCATCAATAGCCATCAGAAAATAGGACTGGAAATTGAATCATTTATATGAATTTAATTTCATATTATAATTTGATCAATGTTGGGTCAAGTTACATTACTAGTTTATTTGTTTTATTACATTACATTATAAGTACGATAATTAATTAGTATTTTTTTTTTCAAAATATATATAAAACCTGATTACCCCTCAACATACCCACGCTGAGAAGAAGACCCGGAAGACCACAGGCTACCTGAACTGCAACTGTAAACAAGGATCTGAAAACTCTGGGTTTGACCGAGAGTGAAACGCTGAACAAACAGTAAATGGCGAACGTGCACAAGGTGAGCCGACCCCAGATGAGGGGAAATGGCTAAGATAAAGAAGAACCTGATTACCCGCTGGGTTGCAGCCAGGACACAGCCTCGGTTCCAAGCTCGACATTATTGCTTGGATACGCACAACTGAAAGGATCTTATTCCGAACTCACAATGAACCTATCCTCGACAATACTCCTAGAGTTGGGTAACACACGAGAACATTAACCACACTCGTTTCCATATATCCAATTCCCTGGTAGAATCAACCGATCCCACAATTAGTAATGAATACGCTTAAATAATACGGGATATAAATGTATGCTGGTAATATTAAACACGTTTGCTTATAATTATTCCAAATTAAAATATGATCAAATATTTTAAACAATAACTTATAGATAACTTCTAAAAATAAGTAAATAAATATTTCCATATTATAGAATTATTATTCCGTTTTCACTTTTGAAGTAACAAAATCTATAATCACTTAAGTATGTTCGTCCTCGCAATGGAATGGTAAAGTGGGTTCATAACACTTCAATGAATATAATTTATTAATACAGTATTTCAGGGAATTACGATGTACTTCTCAATTTTGCACATAATTTCCCAAACTGAATTTGTAACGCAACGCCTTAAACATTAACAAGGCTTCGGAGATGAGATTTCCCGCCAAGATACAAGTTACACAATCAAGAACCTTACTGCAGTGATAATTCACATCTGACTCGTGAGAACTTGGATACTCATAAAAAAAAAAAAAATATTTCATACTGTATTAAAACATCGTCCAAACATATTTACTTAAATCGTTAAGTTGCCTTGAGAGACTGTTTGTATACACTGGGGTCCAGTAATGTTTACCGTATAGTATTTTTCATGGAGAACCTACGTGATTCTTATATACGTGTAATTGTACAACTTGTGGGAATAAAATAGATATATTTATTTACGGACCATAGTTTTCATAAATTTTACGGGGACAATACAAAGATAAATAATACATTATAAAAAATCTAATTTTATTATCACTAACGAAAACCATAGAGAGAAGTTACTAATATAATCTCGCAAGTTTATAACAAAGAGGATCGTTACACATATTACATGTAAAAAACATATAAACTTAAACCAATAGCAGAGATGACATACTACATACAATATATCCTAGGCACCTATGTTGTCGACAAAATAGAAAACTATATGTGAAAGAAAGGATCGAGATGTAGTAGAAGCGCCATCGGAGTTGAGTTGAATAGAGCATAAGATACCACAATTTATATACCTATCTAGTGTGCGTATTTTTTTGTTTGGAATCCTTTTAGTGACAATTTAAGTAACAAATTATAGCTCTTGAAATGAAATGAAAAAAAGGTTATAAATCTCTGGCTTACTTTGATAATTAAAGCTCTCCTCCACGTGAGCCTTCAGATTTATAACGTAGGGACAGCGAACTTGATCTGCTACAAAGCTTCACACATAACCTCGTTAAGACCTGAATTATGGCTCCCTAACATTTGATACCTTAAAGTTCCGTGCTTAATTAAAACCTTCTGAAAATATTGCAGTTCACCTGAGAATTTTTAATAAAACACGTTTATTATAATAATAAATATTTTCTTTCTACAATTTTTAATAGCAATATGCTAAATAATGACTTTTGCCTTATGAAACATTCAATTTAATTAAAACGTCTTTCGGTGATTTTTTTTAATGTAAATACGTATGTATTTATATAAATATAAAGACATGAAAGTAGCGACAGACGGTAAAGGAGAATACTCATTACTGGATTTTCTGATACTTTCCGTTTTTAAGAAAGGCTTATCGCTTTATGTTGGGGGTGTTGATCCGCCACCGTCATGGAATAAACACGAGCATTCATGAAAACTTTTTTTTTCAGGGGATATGTAAATAATTTGTGTTTGCGGGACGGCTTTAAACAACCACCAATTTAGTTAAATTATGGTATTCAACCATGACCGATTCGTTGTCTAAAAAACATACTTTCTTTTCAGCATGCAAATCATGCAGCATCCTAGACCGATGACAGCTAGAATGCTTATTTTCTAATGGTTCTTTTAAATCCGAAGAATTTTACCGAATTCTAGGATTATCGGTTATGATATACTTTAAATATATATTGTTAAAAAATGGATAATAAAGTATATTGATGAAAAATAAGATAATGTAGTAATGCAAACTAATGTATTTAGTCATTGCTTTCTTAAAATATATATAAATCTATAAAATATAAATACAACACTTAAATATATATTTGAGAGCGTAAGATATTCTTCAGGGGATTTTACACCTTCACACCGATCATTAGTTACGTGGTTTATAAAAATAGATAAAAAGAAACATTACTTATTTAATGGTTAATACGAAAAAAAATTACATTACATTTTAAAAAAAATACAATTATCATTATATTTAATAAAATGTACGTTGCATTATTTCTGCTAATTAAATTAAGTACGAGTAGTAAGTTAAAGCAAATAAAATACGAGATATTATTGAATCGAGAATTAAACTTTTATTAAATTTTGTATTTCTCGTAGTAAGTAATTTACTCAAACTAAGTGAGAAAAATTCTGCATTTTAATACGATTATATATATTTCCTTTATTTAGTTCCGTGTATTATTTTCCATATTTTGATTACATTATGCGTGTCGAATTACGAAAAACCGTAAAAAACTAAATTTATGAAACACACCTCAAATAATTATATTACCGTAAAACTGAGCGAACGTTTCTTCACTTTTTATTTTTATGACCAAAAATATTGCCATCAATCTATTATATGGTATTTGATGTTTTTAACGAATGTGATTTCATAAATTTGAGATAATGTTAATCGCATACAAATATATGTGATGTTTGTTATTATTGAATTATATATATAGGTGTACCATCTATATATATAAAAATCAATGTCTGTCTGTCTGTCTGTCTGTCTGTGTGTCATTGATGCATTCCGTTACCATTAACCCGATTGCGATAATACTTTGTCGAATTATTGCTGATACTAAAAAGAAAAGATAGGATACTCAAAATTTGATTTAATTACAAAAATTAATTGAATATTTACGTAAAACATGTTTTCATACAAGACTTTTGTAATACAGAACGGCCAATTTAGAACATTGTGTTTCCTTAGCAACGCCGTAAACAAAAATTCATTGACTTGAAGTTATTTTAAGTAGGTAATTTTAGTAGGTATTTTAAGTAGGTATTAACGTAAGGAACTGAATATTTTGAAACAAAATTCGATTTTCGAATAAACTATTTCAATATTTGAATTTTTGACGACTTTTTTGTTTATCGAATTAAAATAAATATAACGTATAATTTGTGTGTGATATACAGTAGAAAGAGTTAATTTTGGAATTCTAATTGCTGGTCGGCTTCGGATAGTATTATATCATAATTTAATGATTAATTTTAAGTAAAAAATTAATAAATTAAAAATATTTAGTTTTGATTCACAATTTATTTTAATTTTTACATGTTTCGGCCTTCCTGAAGACCATCTTCAATAATGAAAAAATAAAAACAGGCCGTGGCTTATATAGGTATGGACAAGATCCTATATTAATACACACATATTTACAGGTTGTATATGTGTGTGGGTACAACAATTGAAAAAGGTTATTTTAAAAATTAATTGGTATGTGATTAGTCTTAATGTATTGAGATATTTTTTTATTATTTTTTATGTAAACACATACAGGAGAATACCGACAGATGGTGATAGTAATTTTTTGTCTCATCTGTGGAATTCTATGACGCTTACCATGGTGCATATGGCTAAACGCTGCGTGTGGAGTGTTGATCTGCCAACGTCATAGACTACAGCCCGAGATTCACGCACCATCCTTTATTATTACAGGAATCTACTATGAATGGGTGGTCTTCACGGGATGACTTTTGTCTACCACCAATTTTAATTGATAGGCTTTGACTGACATTTTACGGGTGATGGATCAAATTCACACCAACCGGGGTATTTTAGAGCTCAGAAATCGATTAAAAATCCTTTTTTTTTAATCTCCATCGGGGATCGAACCCACGACCTTTGGCTTGCAAATCAACCGCTTTACCATTGAGCTATGACAGCCAGCATTATACAATAATATTTTTTTGCTTTCAATTTAAAAAGATATTATGAAATACTATGTATTATATTTTTTAATTATAATTAATTCTTAAATTATAATTATTTCACCAAGTATTGTCAGTTGATAACCTTAATGTTAGTATTATATCAATCAATTTATTTTTATTTTTCAAAAGTGAATTTCAAAACGTAACATTCACTGTGAAATCAATTATGCCACCCAAACGAAAAGCAATAGGTCAAGAGTACAACTCAAGCACGAATGAAAAGGGCATCTCGAGCTTCAGAAACAGTCGAGCAAAGGAGGGCAAGATTGGAAACAGATCGAATACACGCTGCTCAAACCCGTTCATCTGGACAGATGAGCAACGGGAAGCGAGATTAGAAACAGTTAGAGTACACACTGCTCAAGCCCGTTCACATGAAACAGATGAGCAACGGGAAGCAAGATTGGAAGCAGATCGAGTACGCGTAGATCATACCAGACGTACTCTGCATGCTGATTTAAATCATAGTGCTTTCCATTACGATCCTAATTATGATTTCTATAGATACAGTCTGCACCCAAGTATTGTTATTGGAAAAATTGATAAATTATTTGTGTATTGTAGTGCCTTTAAATTTAAAAATGAAACACTAGGAATGTGCTGCACGAGTGGAAAATTGAAATTTCCAGAATTAGATTCACCCCCCGAACCTTTATTAACGTTGGTATCGGGTGATACAAGTGAATCAAAATATTTCTAGACAAACATACGAAAGTACAATTCTTATCACTACCACTGCCGAACGCAAATCATTCCTCATCGTACAAATGGTCATGTTTAGCAAGTCTCAGAAACGCATCGATCTTACGATGGATTGCAATATCCGATTTTATTTTGGCAAGGAGAAGAAGGATATCATTTCAACATCCCGTTGAGAAATCCACAAACAGATGAGGAAACGACTAAGAAAGTCAGTGCCATGAATTACTATTCATATCGATTGCTGATTCGTGAAAACGCTGAAAATCATCCTAAAAGGTCGAAATTTGTTCTATCAATACATGTTCGCGAAAATAGAAACTGAACGACTCCTCTACATTTAATTAAATCAAACCAAGTTGCGTTCCGCAGAGTATATTCATTTACGCGATGCAGTTGTAAATGATGCCTGAAAAACAAAAAAACATTGTGTATCCAAAAGCACTCCAATAAATAAAAACACATACGGGCGCCACTGTCAAATTTAGGTAAGAACAACATAACCTAAGTTTATTGTTTCTAATTGGCTCTGGTCACGCCTCAAGTCCGACTTATCCAATCGGAAGGCGAGAGGCTACCGACGAGGCGTTTCCATAAAAACTCGCGGTTTCTTTTTTTTTTAGTGGCATTGCAACGCATGCCGGGTACACGCTAGTAATAAATAAAACACAGGAAGCAGACTTTACCTGCCACAAAATGAGAGACTAACTACTAACGTATTATCAAGGCGTTAATTTGTAACGACAATATGCCCCAGCTAACAAGCGGGTATGTTATAAGAATAAATTACTACCATCAATCACAATATGAGTAATAAGCACGGCTGAGAACGAAATTTCAATCGCTGCAAATATTTATAATTAAATGGCATTCGACACAACGTAATGGTGGCATTTGACGACCACGTGCTCCAGATTAAAAACGGATATGGATGGCAAAGAAGTAATCAGTATGAAGAGAGCGACCTTCCCAACTCAGCATTCTTGATAATTCAATATTGTGTTTGTATGGCTCTATCGCGTGAGCTCTCAGAAAACGTGCGGTCAATAAAGTGGCCCCTGCTAACTGTTGGAACTCACGGATCGCAAGGGTTTACTTACAATGCGCCCGCCGTAGAGTGCAATTTGATTGCAAAAAACTCGGTCAACAGCTCACGGGATATTGAGGTTTTTTTCCGCGGACGAATCCATTTCATGAATATTCACTATTTCTTTATTACATTAATTAAAACTATAGTCTGCTGCGGTATAACTTTGTTTACAATCCCAGCTGCTATCGTGGCGTCTTGTTACAGGTCTAAATAATATCACAAGAAGAAAAAAACAAAAATAAATATGTAGCAATTGCTGATTTTCACTAGCACTAAATATAATTTAAATTTTAAAGGAATTCAAAGAGCTTCTAGGCGTTTGTTACATTCTAATGTAATTCTTAATTACCGTGCAGTATGAAGAGAACAGCTAAAACGAACGAACGATAGGGTGCGCTGATCTGACTGGGTGTCTGAATTAAAAACCAAAACAGTTTTGTGTTTAGAATTGAAATTTCAGAAAATACATAGCATTCAAAAAGTAATGGATAACTGATATACTACCCCTAAGTAAAATGAAGCCAAAACATTGTAAAACTTTATTATTTAATTACATATTTCTGAGCTTTATTTTGATTACTTTATCAGCTACATTTCATCAGCAAATCGCAAGCCGGGGCAAAAATAAGTTAATTTATCGGTCGGTATTTTCCGATACCACGAGATAGAGTCCGGGGGCGGTGATAGGGGTGGAAGGGGGCGCATGGAGGCAAGCTTCCGCCCACTGCATCAGTGAAGAGGACTAATGGATGACTACACCGAGTTTTACGTCCAAACTGCATTACCTGAGAAAAAAAACAGCATTTTTATGTAAGCATGTATACTCGTAGAGGTAAACCGCTGCAATTTAAAACAATATAAGTAAAAAGTAGCATTTAATAAAATAAGTAAAACAGTACATAAATTATGATTCAAATAAATGTATCATCATAATGAGCATTAACGCTCAAACGGAAACTGCAAGTAAAGAAATATATTTTAAGGTTATTTATCACAAGATATTGAGCAAAGCAACCTAATATTTGTATACTTTTTAGATTTTCTCGACCAGATTTGGTATTGTGGCTTTTGACTGTAGTCGTGTAATTCTAATTCTCTAGTATCAATATTTCGACCGCCATTGCAGGGGCCTTTGTCAGGTTTGACGACTTTGTGAATCGTCAAAGTCGACAACCCAGAAGAAGATTCACGCAATGGTTGTCGAAATATTGGTACCAGAGAATTTGCCACACACGGCTAAACGCAACAGCAACGATACCATTTTTTTTTTAATAAAAAATATTATGAAATAAAGGGTTGTACACGGATGTGAAAAATAGTCGGAATAAGGGTGATTCTGTCTAAAACATGGTCGTTCTTCCATATAACGTTGTTGTGTAAGGCTTGCTAGGTACAGCTATCAATGACATCAATATTAACAAATCACTTATGTGGAGGATTAACCCAGCACATTGTAGTTAAAAAATATTATCATACCAATAGATACCAATCCTTCTTTCTATGGTTCTAATGATGATTGTAGCATTCCATACAGGGTGGTAATTTCCAAATTTGATTTGCTGGTAAAACATCAAAGTGTATGACGTGAGTGAATTTGATTATTTCAACCATAAGTTTATCAAATAATAATCAGTCAGTGCAAGCTCATCGCTCGTACGTACATTACATTTAATTTTTTTAAATATTTAAATATATATACATTTTATGCATTTTTTTTAATTTTTATTAGAATATTATTTTATTATTTCAGTATTCTAATCTACTTTTATAGATCATTATACTATATTATAATATTATAAATAATTAAATATACATATACTATACATATATATATTTTTTAATAATAAAATAATATATAATAAAAAATAAAAATATACATACTTTGAATATATACTATAGCGACATCTATCATACGATGATAACAATGACATGAATACTAGTTTCAACGTGAGTCGGTCCAGGCACAGTAATAGCCCAGTCGGCTGAGCGGTATGAATACCTGGGCATAGTTGGTTTCCAAGGTCCGCGGTTCGCATCCCGCTTCTGCCGTTATTTTTGTGTTTGGATTGACGCGTTGAAAAAAGAATTTTATGTATAGTATATGTATATTTACTTATTAATATATACATTTATACATATGTACAGTGTTGAACGCAACACTATATGTATACAGTGTTTCGTTGTTATATCGATGAAGCGAGTTAGAATCTTTTCCAGGCACGTTTACTATAATGAAAAACGCCGTCAGATTTACCGAATACGTTCCACTTTTCACGACTGTAACACGTTACCGGCTAACATCATATTAATAACCCCTTGGCGGTTATTAATTAGTTTGTTATTAAAAAGTAACTGTTGACTAAAATAAAATCCTCTGCTAAAAATAAAATGTCTAGTATTAAAGAAGGAATTAGATAAACTTTTTGTCCAGAATGCTTCGAAGAGGTTACATCGCTTTGAGGGTGTTGTATCGGTGAAGACGGCACCAAAACAAAATATTTCAAATACCAGGGAAGCGACATAACATATGCTCACAGTACATTTGAGAAGATAGTTAAGGAGCCAACCATCAATATCCTTTTTGTGAACATATTATAAATATTGAAATAGTTGATTACATTATAGTCACTATAATCCTTGACTATCCCTGAACGGTGGTAGCATGACGCAACTTTGTCAATAACGACTTATTGACGGCACTCTTCCACACCCTGAAACGGTACATTTCATATTAGAGTCCGCTTGTTTGTTCCCGCGGTGCATTTATCTCGCTGTGTGCACCTGGCTATACTAGTGCGTGTACACAATACACCCGCTGTGGCATGAACACATGTGACGCATATCAGCTATTGACATTTATATCCCGCCAGGGATACTGAAATTTGGATCACATTGTTTTAATATCAATTACTTTGGAATACCGCTGACAAGATAAATAAATGCCATTAGTGGACTGGAATGTAGTGATTAATAAATATATCTCTGTACGTTACATGTAGAGCATTGATGCACAAGCGTTATTGATATTTGTCACTTTGTATCGCTTTTTTCCAGATATGAAACAAAGAAATGGTATAAAAACAGTTTCATATTTGTGAGCTGAAACAAAAAAAATCACCGGACTTTCTAACGCCTTTATCAGTATCATCAATTAATTATATTTTTACTTAGAATTGTATAGCTTCCCCATCTACTTTTGGATTATCCACCAAAATATTTTTTGCTAAAATTATCTATAATTCTTACTTAAGTGCATTTTGATGTAAATGTTTATTGTTTTTTAAAGGCCTTTATAATTATGAATATTATTTTGTTCTGACATCAATGAATTCCCTTATACATTAATGATTTCCTAAACCACATATACCCATCACACAATTCATATCCACCTTTTCACTCAATCTTTGCTTTATATAGAGCCAACAAACATTTAACTAATTGACTTGAAAATGGCCACCCGACCTGGCTGAAACATGTCGTCAAAAAAATATATGTGGAATAAATTCTAAAAAATCTTTTATTTTATATCTGATAGTATTTATACTGTTATCTTATATATTTGGTTCTTTTGGACTCATTGGATTCGTTTCAACAATGAATGATGTGATATCCAAATTGAAAAAGCGTTTATCCGAAGACTTTCATCTACCGACCTGTCATAAAAATATAAATCAAAAATATACAACTTTATATCAGTAAATTTATTTATATATTACATTATTATGACTGAAAAAAAAACTAAATAAATATAACGGTTTATAGACTTAACAGCGTGTCGGTAGTTATATATATACAAACTGTAATTAAACATCACGAGTAAAAAGTGTAAACAAGTTTTTTTTAATATAAAACAACGTGATAATATTTTTTAGTGGTCTATTATAATATTTTATTTTGGTTGGAACATTTTATTTTCATCAAGGCCCGATCTAATTGTTACATTAAAAGACCTTCAACTATATAAAATATTCGATGAACATATATTTTTAGATTTCATGACAACACCTGGCATTGAGGCTACATCGGTACTTTTCCTTTATAGCAGCTTTCATTAAATCGAATGGTTTTCCCGCCGACATTTACCGTCGGCTGAATTACCATTTTAGCGATCAACTGACGTGACAGTTAATTAAAATATAGGACATTGTTGTGCTTGATCTATATATAATATTGTCACAACTTAAATAGTGTAGGTAATGAAACTAAAACCACCTTTCGAAATGAATTACATAACTGGACACTTATAATATACGTTTAATTAATGTTTTGTGTACTTTGTAAATTAATAATATTCTATTTAATTATGTACATTACCCAAATATATTCAAATGTGTAGATTTAACCAATTAATTTAAAGTGCACATTAGCATTAATAAAGCATTTTACAAACATTATACAATCCATATTGTGGCTTTTGGGCTTATCCGTGTGTGGCGAACTTTCTTCAACCAATATTTGAAGCCATTGAAATCAAAAGACATCCCATCAACATCTCCAGGAATGACGGCTTGGGTCTCAAAACAGCATGGCTTTCACCTCTAGCACATACTCTAAAACCTGTACAGACAAGCAAGGACGACGACAGTCCGACATGACGTTCCTGGAGATACAATTCTTAGAACATACCTACCGTAGTCTTAGAACATACCTACCGTAGTCTTAGAACATATCCACAATTCTCCGGAATGAAACTTGAGTATGTAGTTGCCATGGAGACAAATCAATAACGCTCGTATAAAAAAGATAATCTGAATAAACCAACTCAAAACTTAATAAATCATCAATCCTGAAGAAGACCCCTGCAATGGCGGTCGAAATATTGGTTGAAGGAAGTTCGCCACACACGGCTAAATCCAAAAGCCACAATATCAAATCTGGCCGTGAAAACCTAAAAAGTTATATTTTATACAATCCAGTCAAAAACTTAAGAGACATACTGCATGTAAAAAAATATTCGTCTTTTGACGAAAATGATTAATTTCCGGAATGAAGTCATGTCCCCGCATGGTCCTCCTTTACAATGTGACCTCAGTAGAAGAGTAAAGGCAGCTGTAGTTTATACTCTCATGTGGCATCCGGATGGATGAACAATACGTCCCAGCTAGGGTCACCGTCTTTTGATCTTCTGAAAGATCGAAAGACTTTTAAATAAAATAATATTCACTTAAATCAAAATGTCAATAATCAATGTCGTTAAAAAAATCATACAAGTATGTGGCATTTCAATGAGCGCCACATATCATGAATCAATCGATCGATCATTTATTGACGTGGAAAAAAAAGAACTCCGTAGATTTTTATTTCACAGGCGTACACGGAATATTAAGAGAGTTCCTAAAAAGGTTTGGTTTCTCCTCTTGGGACACGTCCATTTGATCGGTTAAACATTCTCCGATGGAGTGAAACATCTATAAGAACATGAGGGATGTTCTGTATTGTATGACCTTCCTGAACTGCTGCTTAGTTACGGCGGTCCCATGCTGTTAAACTTCATCAAGGATATCGTTGGAGCTACGAGCACAGTTATCAAAGTCAACTGTAATAGATTCCTTCGTTAATTGTTTGTCACTTCACATCTAATCTTGTGTGTGTATCTTCCAGAGTACCACATTTTTTTTTAGATTTTTTATGATTAAAAAGATTAATACAAAAAACATACAGGTATGTGAATTGACTATTAATATGATGCATTTTGAAATTGTGTAATAATATTTTGTTGAAGATGATGATTTTGCGAAATAATACTATTTTCCTGAATGTGAAATTTCACGAATATCCCAAGCACGGCAGGTGAGAGGTGAACCCAACAGGTCGTGTTTTAGGATTTATAAAGATTTGTATTGACAGGTGTCGGTCTGATTTATAAGGCGCCCTCTACGCCGAGGGGCATTCTTGTCATTCACAAGGTTTATTATTTTTCTTCCATTACCGAGATCAAAATATTTCATCCCTTATTCATCTGTGTCTTCTGCTTTGTTACCCATTCAGTATAACACAAAAGTATCAAAAACAAGAACACTTTGTAAAAATAAAACAATACATATTCCGACTTAAAAAGTACAAAAAGAAAATATGGAACAAATATTTTCTATAAAAATATTTTATTTTCTTATAGTTAACTTAAAAAAAAAACATTTATTTCACGGTATTTATTACGAATGAAATCATTTCTTAATGAGTAAGGACATATTCGAAAGTAAATTGACAGTGTCTCTTATATATGTTCCTGTATTTATTTATCGACAGAAAATACATTTCTAAAGAGAGTACAAGTGTACACATAAATTATAATAAAATAACTCACTGAATTACTAATTAAATAAATACAACATCTCACAAAATAAAAGCAAAAAAAAATGAATACACAATAGAAGTGCACTCGCCATATCAAATTGTTCAACATTGATTCATTCTTTGAACCATTTATATTCAAATGACAAATATATGCAGGATTATATGCATAAATTAATGTCGTAGAAAGTTTTTTTTAATGTTTTATTTTTATCAATGCGTTTTTCTAAATATTCTTAATTAAAAATATATATGTATACCGTAATAGTATTTATACTTTTAAGCTTCTTTTACCATACATAGTCAAGACATGACATTAAATACTCGTATAATATATTAATAAATAATTGACTCAGAAAAATACTGAACAACTTTAATCTTAAAGAAATTCCAGTCTGTGTTTGAGCAAAATAATATGTTTATTTTATCAGTCGTATCTTAAACATAATTCTTACTTTTAAATTAATGATAAGCAGTTTCCTTAAATATCTAAATAACTCGATATTACTAAAGGCAGTCAATCTATTCAATTTAAACATTTTAAATCACATAACTAACATTTAAATTCCAATATATAATTATTTTTTACACACAATTGAGAGCAAATACCATAAAATTAGTTAATATACTCGTATATCAACAAATCCGAGAAAAATAAAACGTCTTATGACAATTTCAACTAGAAAATGAACACATGCAATATATAATTTATGACAATACTTATTCACAGTATTATATGCAAAAAAAAAAAGATTTATCATTTATATTTCAATCCGATTAATTTAACTGACTGATATAATGATATTTGCTGAGTATTAATAATTTATTTATTTATACGTCTACAAATCTTCATTGGTTTATCAAGTAATTATAATTAATTATTATTTATAAATTGAAATCAATATACACTTATAGTTAACTCAACCGAGAAAGAAAAATTGCTATTCGCGAAAAGCGCCTTGGTGGATTATATTTGACTCGCATACTATTTACCCCTCTACTAACTAATGTACTCGGACGAGAACATTGATTTTCAATAAAACAGTTTCTTGTTATATAAATATGACTTCATATAAATGCGTTATAGGAATACACCATATTTTTAGTTGAATCTGTAGACGTCCACTTAACGTGTCTCTTTCATCTGTTCGTTCTTAAAAACATAAATGTCGATTTACCTTCACGCCAAGAAAAGCTAGAATTATTATATTAGTATTTGTATAGCGCTCTTTTATGACCGAATGATCATTCCAAAAGCGCTTCTTTGCCTCTCTGAGTAAAAAGGTGGGTCTTGAGTCTGCTTCTGAAGGATGCCTCTGCTTTAAGCTCTCTTATGCTTTCTTAGAATCTATGGTCTGAATATATAGCGGGGCTTTAGCCGAGATGTATTTTTTCAAATGATTAATATATATCATTTCTTATATTACACTATTTGTTTGTGAATTCAGACTTTTTATTTTTATATTATTTTTTTTATGGTTTTTTAACATCTGGGCAGGCTTAAATTTATTTATGGTCGGAGTACCGAAATGATGAAATATGTACAAGTTCATGACTTCGTACATTTATCCAGGTTAACAGTCCAAATGCTATGCTTAAACATTTATCCTACGAGAACATCGCCTGGGACAGTAAGCGGTATGAGGAACATCACGAGGAATATAGCCTACGGTTTCACTACTTCTAAATACGGCCCAGTTTATAAACCAATGATAAAATGGATATCTCGGGTCTTCTCTTGTGATGGCACAGCAAACATGTGCTTCCTTGAGTCCTTCAGTTATCCTTCTGCTTTTTCTTTATTTCCATGATCTTGAAGCCGTACAGGCACCACCACACGGCGGAAGTCACGTAGAAGAGTTGGAGAGGGATCATGGCGGCATGAGGCCAGCATGGGGCCAGGTAGCGCTGAGAGAGCAGACCCATCGCCAGGCAGCGAGCCAGTTCCAGGACTATGGCCCCAGGGCGACGATCAAACAGCATGCCGATCGTAGTCAGCGACGCAATGATGTACACGACGAACCCAAAGACTGACAGCTGAGTCATACCCTGAAACAATGGAAAAAAACTTGAGCAATCCCCGAACCAACAAGCATTTTCTTTTAACCACATCCGCTCCCTAATTGTCACATATGGTCATCCCAATTTTTCGCTCAGATCTCGGAGCTTCATAATTTAATTATGTACAGTACGAAATACACATTTTTTTAATGAAGCACATACAGGAGAATACTGATTGACAGTGAGTAAGAAATCTTATTAGGTATTCTATGAAACTTGTTATTTTTAAGGATGGCTAGGCGATGCATGCAGAAAGTAGACTTTTCAATGTTACTAAGTCACAGTCCGGTGTTTTTATGATTAGTTTGTGTAACAATTAAAAATGTACAAAAGAACAGTTTCGCTTTAATTCGAGTTAATCAAAATCTATAAATCATTTAATCTCCTTTCAAAGACAATCTAAGATCTCATTCAAATAATTTCAATGAAGAAGGCAATAATGAAAAAATACTTTTTATTTCAAATATGTTTAATAGCAAAATTTCTTCTTCTTCGTGTCAGCGACGTCAAAATAAAATATAGCTGAGAGCTAAGTATTTAATATTTTTAACAGATTACATTCTCAAGTTATATTTAAGGTAGGTAAAAATGTGTATTTCTCTAAAATTTATCTCACATTTAAAGTACGAACCTTATTGTCACAATAAACTTTTTTAATTTCCGCCAGGCGGATAAACTGCGATCATACGAGATAAAGCGATCATCGCACCAAGCCTGACCGAGAACAATAACTAACCTCATGTAAGGAAAACTGCACAAAAGCGAAATAGTCTTCTCTTTTGTTCAGTTTTTCTTCGCTGAAAAACGGACGTAATCCCGCTAGTTTTCAGAAGTTCTAATAAAAAATCCGGTTGTTTAATACATTTGAATCTATTTAAAACCATTTGAGACAAGAAATGATATAAAATTTGATATTTATGTTTATCAATAAAAGTGTAACGGTAGTACAATCCCTGGTTATTTCAATTGGTAGAAGGCTTATCTAAGTCATAAAAGAGAACGTTATGCCTGTTAAATCTTTTCAACGCTGAAAAGCGTGGAATATTCCTCGATGTACATTTGCTTAACATTCCATTTAATATGGTTATTATTTCGAGTAAAAAAAAACAAGACCAGTGAAATTTTTCACAAGAGGTTTCTTTGGCCACCAAAAAAACATTTATTAAATTTTGGAAAAAAAACCTTAAATAATTTTTATGTTGAGTTATGGAGCTAGAGAAAAATAGGTTGTAGACATAGATAAAGCCATACAGAGTAATAAAACGAGTCATACAACTTTAAAACGAGACCATAAATTTTATTTTAAAACTGATAACTGCCATTTATTTTACTTTTATGCCCAACGCTAGAATTATGTTTTATAATATTTAATTTAAAATAAATAGAAGACTTAAAATAAATGGGCTAATAATATGATACGATTTAAAAATGTGAATAATTAAGGCCCAATTATGCCTCGGATACTTCAACAGCCTTCGCTCAAACTACTTTATATAATAGTTCGCGAACTACGCGTGCCGTGGTAACTTAGGAAATGGAAATTATGATAAAAACTGACAGAATTACTTGGCAGAAATATGGCCTTTTTCTAGTGTTATTTATACATTACTTAGATTTTGTCTAATATGTTAAGTATGAAATACTCGTACATAAAAATGGAATACTAGAAATTTGAAAATGGTTTTACTCTATGTTGTGGAGACTTAATAAAACACACAATGAAATTTTAAAAATGCACAAAGCCAGGTCAGCATAGCCGCGTGGAAACCTACTATGCTAAATAAATACGTGTATAATAGGAAATTTGATCCGAATTTAGCAGTGCGTAATAACATTAGTAGAATTGCGGAAACTCGAAAGCATCCATACCCCTCATCACACATTCTAAATATTTATTTTTATTTTGTTTTACTATATTTTGTCGAACTTGTCGTTCGATGATAAAATAACTCTCCATCCAATGATACCAAAATATCCCCGCGGCGATGACGATGTACAGTTATCGATCACTATATTGGGCGCAAATGTTTTTGGGAAAAAAATTGGGATGAATAAAAGATAGGTTGTTAGCTGAGACGCCTTCCTTGTGGCCTTCTGATGAGGACTTCTTAATTAATACAAATATAAGTCCGAGTAAATAAGAATACTTGAAGTTATTTTTTGAAATCAATCATTTACTTCATTCACACATTATAATTGTCGTTTTCTAGTTGATTTTTACAAGAATCCTCACTGGCAAACTAAAATACTTACAATTTCTCAGAAATCCGAACTGTCATATCTTTATGAATCTTGAATAAATATATTTTTAATACAAAGTTTTTTCATTATTATCGTTTATTTCCATAACTATATCAGGTACCTCAGATTAAATTTTATTATTGAAAGCCTTTGTAAAAATAAAAAAGTAACTTGATAAATCTTCAATTTCCACTAAGAATAGTGTAAAAATAATTATATTTCTTTAATAGTATGATTTTAATTATGCGGTTACCAGCTTTATTTTAGTTTAAATAATGGTTTATGTGAATATATCTGTTAATGAATTAAGATTATGAATTATAATAGTGCTTATATTATTTGGTTAAACAATACAATTACTACATTTAAAGTTAACATATCAAGTGTCCTTGCATAAAATATTGAAATTAAATAAAATTTCACTTAGGAACTTGCTCATCGCCCAGCATATTAAGTCCTAGGACCTAGAAACAAAGCTGGGGACAAATACGCATTTATTGCAACTACATTAAATCGATATAACTCTATGGGGAGATTTTAGAGGCACCAAATATTCCAGCTAGGGAGAAAATGTGGACGAATTTAATTATATTATTCCATTTTCATGATTCCAATGTATAAATCCAATATTAATTAAAGCTGTAGTTTATGGTGGCCGCGTGCTCCATTGTTAAAACAAAGTTAGCACTGACAGAGAGAAGTAGTTATCAAAAGTTAGTTAGAGTTAGCCTTGTATTGCAAATAGTGAATGTAAAACATTGTAGCGAACAAGTACAAATTTGTCTCATTAGAAGTAATTGTTCTAAAAAGTCCTTCGTTACAATGCGCGGTGGTTAGAGGAGGGCGGACTTTTTGGTGGAAAGCTCATCCCGGGTCATCCCAACTACGTGATGGAATAAGTATGTGGGTGCCGAATTAGAAGCCGCAACACGACATTTCCATTAGACGCTGACTTAGACATTGCGTTAATTACATCTCTCCCGCAGAGTTGTCACGTTTCTCCCAGCAGGGTGCGTACGGCGGAATATGTGTGAATGATGGTTTTCATCGGACAGAACTTCTGAATTTAATTAATAACAATACCTTCTAATGTTCATTTTAACTATAAACTATTAAAACAAATGTCATGTTTCACATAACTTCAAAATTAACACCCAACAACATACAACTGTAATGACCAAATGGAACGACCCGTTTTGTAGAGAAAAATGTAGTTAATCAAAAATTAACTCATGTTTGCGTAAAATTTTGATGAGAATAAACAAATGCTAATATACTAGTATATATATTTGAATTTTTGTTTTTATTTTAACTTTACAAACATTACGAACGTTAGTTTAATGCGTTCATAAATAATAAAACAAGAAACTCAAATAAAATAAAAAACAACCACAAAAAATAAGTAATGAAGTATGAATATTAAAGGCAATGCATTAAATATAGGTACTTATGATTAAGTACTAAACTAATATAATAGAAGAAAGACGAGCAGCATAAAGTCCCAATACTCATTAAACAGACGACTTAAACAAATTCGTGGAACTGGGCCTCCCTTGCGTGGAATATACTAACATGGAGGCGATGTGGTTCAACAGTCTGATCCTTCTCCCTATAGGCATATCTGTCGGAGGTTAGTGTTTTTCTTTGGCAGAACGAACAATATGTGCCTCCTTATCCTTAGATAATTTTCAGGGATATACTCCTCTTCTCCGAAGAAAAATGAAATCGCAACCTGGAATTCTTAAATAGTTCACCTCATAAATTTTGCACCGGTCGGGAACCATTGTATCTAAAATTTCATTACAATAAATCATACTCCTCTATATATATAAAAGAAAGTCGGGTTATATTTGTTTTTATAACTCAAGAACGGCCAAACCGACTTGGCTGAAAATTGGTGGAAAGGTAGCTTAGAACCCAAAAACGTCCATGGGATACTCAAAATTGATTTGATTAAGAAAAAATACTGAACATTTACGTAAACATGTTTTCATACAAGACTATTGAAACTTGACAGCTGTCAGTTTAGACGGTGTTGCCATAGTCAGAAACATAAATAAAAATGACGCAATAGTAGGTATTGTAAGTAGGTACCTACGTAAGGTACGGAATATTTTGAAACAAAAAAGAAAACAAAAGGCAGGAAAAAAAGACAAAAACAAAATAAATATTAGTGAAAATATCAGTTTAATCTTTTATTTGTTAAAAATGTTATAACAAAAAGCAAATGAAAAGGCATCTTCTTATTCTATTGTGTTATTTTTATTTTTTATTATTTTCTCTATTTATTGTATATTTATGTATACTATTCTAAATATATGTTTCTAAATATTTGTAAAAAAATTGGAATGGACCAAATATATGATATCATATGTACCGAAAAATTCAACTTAATAAAATCCAAAATCTGCTCAATTATTGCCTTTCGGGTGAAACAAAGTTCACCGGGTCAGCTAGTTATTAATGAAAACGATTTGGTAAGAATTATAAATTTTGAAAAATCTATTAAACATGAGTCTATGGCCTATGCTTTTGAGTTTCACCTAATGAAAGTTTTATTAATGCAAGCCATCATTTGTAAAAAATTACAAATTCAGGTAAACCATTCAAAATAGCGTATGTATTTTATACTATTTGTCATACATTAAATATGCAGTTTAATTTAATAAAATAATAATTTAAATATTTACAATCAAATAAGATGTTAAAATAAAAATAATGTATTACTTTATTAAATTATCGAGAATGTCTGTATTTTCGCATTCACAAACAATAATCCATATTCAATTCATTATAATTGATCAAGCAAACACCATCAACATTGTTATCCCGGCTTGAACCACACAGTAATCGCATTGTTGTTTGAATTGGAATATATCCATCAATCTTGACTACCAATATACACGTATTATATAACACGGTAACAATCAAATGTGCATGGAAACAATAATGAATAATTATTTGTGAGACTGTAAAAGTTCAGGGACATAACTTCTAAAATCAAAAAAAGAAATGTGAATTATTTAATTTTTAATAAATTATTTTTCTTATTCTACATCTGCTCCTTAACTGGATCAACGGTCGTCATAAAAATATATCATAATGAACAACTGCTAATACTATTAAAATTTATAATCTATTTGATGATAATTGAACTCACCATATGTCGCAGCGCTAACTCCTGGAAGCCGTAGACCACAACACCGAAGTGCACGAGCAGGTAAAGGTTGCACCAGGTGGGCAGCAACACATCGTATTTCTCCCGGTAGGTTACCTGAAAGAAAATTAAGTTGCTATAAAACCCCGCATATGAAAATAGTGGATCTGAGTCTCTGAAGCTTTTACTTTGGGAAATACATGTATTCTTGTCAGGCCCGGAACAAAGAACTCATTTCTGGAAGAAGAAAAAATACGATACTAAGTAAAAACATTTTGTTTGCATACAAATTTTTTAGAAGACGAAAAGGGAACTAATATTTTTGATCATCAAATTTTTGAGAGACAATGGTCAATTTTTAGTTAAGTGGGAGGATTTTTTCATTATTTTACGAGAGGAATTTTCACGCTTTTTTTCATTTTTATATCTATGTAAATGAAATCTATATGCATTGTGGTCAAAACTGTGCAAATCTATATGCATTGTGGTCAAAACTGTGCAAATCTATATGCATTGTGGTCAAAACTGTGCAAATCTATATGCATTGTGGTCAAAACTGTGCAAATCTATATGCATTGTGGTCAAAACTGTGCAAATCTTTTCGAAAATAAATAAAAATTAACAAAACTCATTCATAATATTATATTAATGTAAATGAACAAATAATAAAGATTAACTTTCTTTAACAAAACGGAAAGTCTATGTCTTGGTATATATTTTTTGATACATACTCGTATATCTCTATCCAGTCACTTTTATTTATTTAATTAAATAACACAACACAAGCTCCAATAAAATATACATAAATTTATAAAAATACACTTAGCAAATGAATAAAACATAATTAAAGAAGCAGAAATAGTGTCAAATCTTTTATCAAGAAATTACAAAAAAATAAAAAAAAATTCAAACTAACATTTATAAGTGCGGCATTGTAAGTGTATTGTCACATTCAGTGTCAATGACCTCATACTCAGAACTAGTGTCGAAATATTTAAACGCAAATTGTTGGAATTGCAACAACATAAGCCATGATATAAGTATATCATGTTTGACACACAATTAACACGGCATTATTGTTACAAAATCAAACGTCCAATTTCATATCAGTCAACACCTGCACTGCATCCGAATCAATATCACACTAAATAAGTCAATATCTTCACTCAAGTTGGTTTCAACCACTGTTCACTGCGATTCTCTGTGTATGATTCTTTGTGTATAATTAACATAGATTTATCTTTTTGTACAACTAAATGGCTTTTGATGAGCAAAGCTAAACGTAGTAGTATAAGAAATTAAAAATATATTGACATATTGACATCTTTGCTTATCCCACACATACGATTTGAATATCTTTAAAAAGTATATTGATAAACACTTGCAATACCCGTAATCTCTACACTTATCACTACACATCCATTCCATATGCACTGTCTAGCCAACCTGGCTGAACAACATAGTATCTACTGGAGGGCTACTACTGTGTTGGCACTCACATGCGTGTGTTTATATAAAAAAAGTTACAAATTTAGTGAAAATCATATTAAATAAACTTTTTACGTCTAAAAAATATTCCAGTGTTTTACCATACAAGAGATCCAGGAACATTTTTAGGTAATATATATATTTTTGTTTGATCTCTTGGTTTCTGCAAAATACGAATGTGACACGATTATTTTACTCCATATCTCATCGTGTACTCGGGCTAAAAAAGTTTTATCTCTCCGTAGTTCGTTCTCCTCCATGTAAGTTGCACCGCCGGGTAATTCAGCTATTCACGGATAAATTTATGACAGCGGACAAGAAAGCTCCAGCAGCGCCACAGGCGGCTGAAGATGAATACATATTTTATTGCATTGTGCTTTTCATTTACCTTTTGCGCCGTCAGGGAAATTTATGTCGGAATTATGTTAAAATATGTGAGTTTTCAGGTAGACGTAAAAACATCACATTTTTACTACGCCTTTACATACTGCGGCGGCTTAAAATAATAAAACAACTTTTATATTGGGGCAGACAGGACAGAATAAAACTTCAAAGGCTACAATCGTCCTGGGAATGATTTTCGAGGGTTATTTTTGTTATTTTTTTATAAAACTGAAAACATAAAAGATGAATGTAGAATATAAAAAACTTTGTATCAGTAAATCTAGAAACAAAAATGATATAAGACAATAGAAAACGATTATTTGATATTAACGAAGCTTTATTTTAAGATATTCTTGAAAACAAAATGCTTTCTTAGTTTCATATTAAACTAAATTTAACTTAATTACTTTTATTAAATTAATATATATTATCATAATTTATGAAAGTGCTTTATCGCATTTTCTTGGATACACGTACCTTAAGATTTCTTACGTAAACCATATTTATATGTTCATGACGCGAGAATATAAACATAAACATTAAACTTTGTCTTGCTGATTGCAAAATTAAATTGATTTCATAAAATTTAAATATCTCCAATAAATTAGGTACACAGCAAAATATTTCATGAATTTTAAAATCTGTTTCGTTATTGAAATGACTTATATTATTTACATTATGTTCCCGATGAGTTTGCCATTATTTAAACTTTTGACAGATCTCGGGGTTTTATATTTAAAGTAAATTTAAAAAAATGTATTACACATTTGTGTAATATGAAAAAAACAACATTTTATTATTTACATTGTTCGTCTTCAAGTCATCAAAATATTATCAGTTTCAGTGTAATTTTATTAACTTAAATACAGCTAAGGTATTGTATTAAATGAAAAGCCCTGAAAAATCATGCGATAAATTTATTCACCTTCACTTTTATAAATATTAACAACAAAAAAAATACGAAAATCGTGTTTTC
Organism: Glossosoma conforme; assembly: GCA_022606575.1. NCBI lineage: Eukaryota > Metazoa > Arthropoda > Insecta > Trichoptera > Glossosomatidae > Glossosoma > Glossosoma conforme. The sequence goes on from JAGTXR010000313.1 coordinate 239,279, forward strand.
GTTTAGCTCAAAAAAATGCCCGAGCAGTCATCCTTAATAAAAGCAATTTTTCAAATCACCCAATAAAATTCGTCAAAATAAAAAGATATTTCATATTCCCCTGCGACTTTCGAACCTTTAAATCACTTCTCAAATTACATATTTCTATTTACTTTATTGTTGGGGTCCAAATCGATTTATATTTTTGTTATAACCAACAGAAAACTAATGACTTGTTATCGATATTATATTAAATATACAAAAGATACAAAAGAAATAAGATACCGTAGGAGCTGACGGTGTATCTTTATTTGTAACCCACACACAAATATATACTCCATGGTAACTGAATCATAAAATACTTCTTACTGTTGAAAACTGTTAATAAGAAAATAATGATTTCAAAAATAGGTCGAAGATTTTTGATTGAACGTTGCTTTCGGAAGGAATGGTTTTTGTGTTGGAAAAATAATTATATATTTATTTATATAATATGTCCCTTGAAAATATCCAGATTGCATGAAGTTCTAAATTTATAACATTATAAGGTGAAGTTTATTGTAGGGATATGATACAAATCATAAATAACGCTCTAGGTCCCCTGGGCTCTGAAAAACGTCCAAAGACAATCTTCTCCTCGGAGGACAAAGATCAAGGGGTTAACCATCGCTAGCAGGCGTGAAGACACTCAAAACTAGACTGAAATTCCCCATCTCATAACATACTAAAAGACGGAAAAATAAAGTAGTTTTTCTCAATTCTAATTCTCTCAAAATAAAAATGTATTAGGCAAAGTATACAGGTAAATTTCCATGAATATGACAAAAAATTAAACGTACGAGCATGTTCTGTGTTAATAAGTAGCATGAAATTTAAGTAGAAAGAGAGTACACTATTTAGGAAACGAAAAATTACTAATGAAACACCCAAAAATCTCTAAATGAGCAATTGCACTATATAGTGGTTTGTAGAAAAATCAACTGTTTCTTGAACCTAACGAGTTTCATAACGCACCAGAGTTTCACGTGGATTTTTTCAATAAATCCTCATTAAATAAATATATGACGTTAAATATGAATTTGTGATCAATCTCTTCTTTGTAACATGATACATGTTCCTTTATTAAGAATTTTAGAAGAAAGCATATCATGCTATATATGATAAAATATTGATATCATTATTTGATTGTAAATAAACATGAGCTCTTACATCAAACTTCTCCTTCTCATCTCCCAGTCTTGGTTTTCCAGGCGACCAGCTCGGTCCAGCTAGGACAGCAGCCACTTTGTGAGAGAACGTCTTCTGTGAGGCAAAAGATGTCGCAACGTAACCCGTGTAGAACATCTAAAAAAAATGAACTGTGATTAGAAGTAAATTCAGCAAGTCATACACACACAAATTCACAAAAAACGTCTTCTTATATGTCATTTCTCTCATCATCAAATTGAAGAAACATGGTTCTCTCGTCAACCACTAAATACCGGATAGCTTTTTGTTCAATTCTAATAAACGCAAGATGGTTAAAACTGGTATCAGTATATAGTAAATGTTTTTATAATTACTAAAAATTTAGTATTCCAAATTATCAGATTATATGATTTTGTCTCAAATTAAAGCCCTTAACTATTTGGTTGTCAGTTGCAATTCTATAGAATGTTTTGTCTCAAGAACTACAGTTAAGCGTCTGCCATGAAAAATATTATTTCATGAAATATTTTTTCGCTTCAACTTCTTTGACAGCCATAATAAAATTGGCAGTAATACTTTTGAAGTTTTATGTTCTTATCCCGGAGCGATGTAATTTTCCCAAATTGACCGAAACGCCGCGCGGAGGGAAATCAATCAGGAAGTTGTAATGGAATGATCGGCAAACCATTTCTGAGGGAGGGCTGAGGGAGGGCGCACAATCTCTCGTTGAATCAATCATCGGATACTACTAAATAGCAAAAAACGAAAAAATAATTATATCGATTTATACAAAATTATAAATAATTATTACAACTTGTAGTCGAGAGGTTTACAGTGATTAATAATGTAAATACTACAGCAGCCATATTTTTAAAACTCAAAGCTATCGTTCTGAAGGATCATCAAAAACTACCATATAGTATATACTCGTATTTCGGCGTGTAATGCGACGCATCTGGTACAGATATGACTTATAGGTATGGCACTGCAAGGATCATGGCAACTAGCAGAACTGTATGAGCATCACATAGAGCAGGGGTCTCCAAACTTTCCAGCCTTAGGGCCATACTGATTACTCCAGTAAGTTCCGAGGCCAAAACCATATTATCATTGTTGCCGGGGGTAAAAAGTGAAATACTCTACTGATGAAAAAAAAAGTCCGAAAAAGTACGCAACGTTTAAAAAAGGCTACAAATCGGACTAAAGTCCGCAAAACGGCAACACCATACATGTCTTTACTCATTACAATTCTGTGTTTCTTTATCCAACTTATCACAAAAACAATAACAATAAGCCTACAACAATGTTATGAGTAGTTAGCCCATGACCATATCAATGTAGATGTCATATTAATAATTATTATTTAATTTGCTATAAAAAATATGTTCTCTAAAAGGAGTTTTCAAGTATGCTAGCTCTCCGCGGGCCGGACAAAATCTGTCCGCGGGCCGGATGTGGCCCTCGGGCCGTAGTTTGGAGACCCCTGACATAGAGAATGCAATATGAAAAAATAATTACTGAAAACTTAAGACACTTAATATCACGAGAACAGTCCTGGGTAAAAATCTCGACAAAGCATCTAAAACCGATTGCAAAAATATACATGTCTTAATTATATAACAGTTATGTCATAACTTGACAGAGTCAAACCGTGGTACTTTTAATATTCTTAAAGATTTCAATGATACGAGTGAAACGGTTTATTTTCAATTCAATTCAATTTTTTATTACTATCAGAAACATTACAAAGTTTTGTATATTACGTTCTTCGATTAGAAGAAGAAAAATCTACACGAAAAAATATTTTTTAAATAATTATTAATAGTTAAAGAAGATCAACCATACCTGTAAATGAATAGGATTAAATGAAGGTTGATTGAAGACCAGTCCATATACGATCTCTTCCTTCTCCCTCTCTTGAGCAAAAGTTCCAAATATCCTGTCCCAGATGATAAGAAAACCTCCATAATTCTTGTCAAGGCAGTACTTGTTACAGCCTGTAAAAAAAAGTTAACCAATTAAAAAAAAAACACATTTGCTTGAATAGACATTTACGAGTACATAAGGATAAATACTTTGTTTAGTTATCCTACGAGTATAATAAATATAATATTAACTTTTAAAAAGGTTCCTATTTCAAATGAGTGTTGTAGAGTTTTTTTTTTCTCACTGCAAATTATGTTTCATATTTAATCTTTATGGAATAATATATGGAATAATATGTGGAATAATACGTATATTTATTTACAGAAGATAATGTATAAAATGATTTGATTGGTGCTCCCGCAGGTTTTATATTTTAGTGGAAAATTTGTATTTATTGTGAATTATAATATTCAAAATGTATCTTGGTTTTTTTAAATAAATATATAAATTCAGTAGAAGGTGCATAGTTGATTTATTAATAATAAAAAATGTGTATTGCGCGTACTGACAATATAAAGTATTAAGAGCCAAATGCAATCACTGTTGCAATCTCTAAGGTTGTATATCTACAAACTTTAAGGCATTTTGCTTAGTAATTTGATTGAGAATACTCCTATTTAAACAACTAAATTAAATTCACTTTTAAAATATTACGAAATAATACAACCAAAAAATTTATTAAACATTATTTTGACAATAACTTTTGTGTCATAATATTTTCATAATGTCATGTAACTATGAATCAGTATTTACAGGTAATTTAACGTATAGATATTTAAAAAAATAAAGAAGAATGTACAATTTATTAATGTATAAAGCCTGAAAGCCAGTTGCAGACCGACCTGTTTCGCGAATACCAGATTTTATAATAAAATATATTCCATCTTTCGGCAAAAAAATAAAACAAGACATGTTTAAGACCCTTTTCATACGATCAGGATAATATTATGGTAATTCTCCGTAATAAAAAGGGTCGCAAAAAGGCTGAATACAGAATTCCGCAAGCCATAAACCATAACTTGCTGAAACCGCTAAACATTAAAGATGGACAACGTAACGTGAATGTGTATGCAATAAAAAAACTTGTATTTCATAAAAATAAAAGTTGTAACATAAATAAGATTATATTATATACCCGCAATCGAGTTTAGCCGCCCCTTAATACAAATGGTTCTGGTATCGAAAGCGTGAAGCTAAACAACCGATCTCTTTTTTTAGTATCTGATTAAAAAAACACCAACCTGCGACTCAAATATGACAGCGGCCAACTCATCAAGCCGCCGATCATCCTGAAACCTGCCAGGAATATTTGATAGTTTATACTCGGCAGACCTACAGTTCAGATATGGCTTGAGACGGCGTAACTGACGAAACAATTTGTGACGATGAAATTCTTTAGGAAGGGAGCGAATATAAGAGAAGTAGATTCTCGTAGTATATTTTAATAAGTTTTCTTTCTATAGAGGTTACTGTTTAATGAAGTCCTACTTACTGAATCATCACTTTTCTAACTGTCTCTTAGCTTCTTAACTAGAAGTTTCAAAACACAGGAAGTGAGAATGTTAGTAATGTTGTATCAGAATTAATACCATTCTATTCACGCATGTAATGACTCACTCCATGTCTTCTACAGGCCACACCCCACTGTTATCCATCTTAACCCACTTTAAAAATATGGATGACAGATCAAAACATTATTAATAAAATATAATGTAATGGTATACAATATATTGCTTATATTTTTTATTGAGTACCTGAATTTCTTGGAATACAAAAATTCTAAGATTTTTCACAACAATACGCGTAATACACTTTTAGCTATTGTTCGAGGTTTCGTCGTCGCTCTAAGCCTAAGAGTATTTTTTATTTTTATATTTTGTTACTTACCATGATGGACTCTGTGATGTTTTGGTGTGTTGAAGATGTACTCCAAAGGTCCCAGCGTAGTGATGGACTTGGTGTGGACCCAGAACTGGTACAGCAGAGAGAACTGTTGGTGCGTTATGAAGTGAGCAGGTGGAATTACCAAGGCCAGGGGAAGGTAAAATATCTGAAGAATAAAATAATTTTTGAAAGGTTAATAAACGATTGAAACTATGTTTATTTAATATTTAATTGCTGGATCATGGCTATTAAGAAATAAAGTAATCAAATCACGTCTGCAATAAATATAGGCGGTCGGTTGAATGGTTAAAATGGAAAATGGTTCGGAAGCACTGTGTTAAGCGATGCTCGATATTAAAAAATATTATTCATAAAACGCATGAAAACCACATGACACGAATTTTAATATAATATGCTGAAAGGCACACTCAGCTATTGTATAGAGCGGAATATCGTAATGGAATATTGATCATTTCCCATATAAAGAATTCTAGATAGAATTAACTTGGAAATATTGTCAAAACCTCAACAGAAAAAATCTTAGTAGATGAATTCGGTCACATGAAACGAGCACTAAAATGATTTCGTAAAATGGGTTTATTTTGTAAGCCTTTGCTATTTTCAACACCATTAATAAATACGTTCTCAATATTCAGGTGGTTTATACAATTAAAACGGCAACACTCAAAAATTCTATGTTCAGAATTCAAGGGCCAATTAATTAATATGGAAAAGAGGACTATGAAGTAATATTAGCAAATTAAATTTAACCCTCAATAAATTCATTTATTTTATTAGAGTATTCAAAATTTCCCATATAGAGCTTACAAATTTTCTATATTTCAGATTTTTAAAACCACTTATAAAATACTATCCGTCTACTTAATATTTTATAAAATAAAACAATGTTAAATTTATTCTGGTACAGTCTATTTGGTTAAGAATAATAATTCTTTCATTTTCATGAAGTCGTTTTTCGAGTACATAATTAATAATAATGATGTTATTTCACCAGAAATTAATTTCATTTTATATTAATTTTTAATTTTTATTAGAATATTATTTTATTATTTCAATATTCTAATCTACTTTTATAGATCATTCACTATATTACAAATTATTATCACTTAAAATATACATATACTATACATAAAATTCTTTTTTCAACGCGTCAATCCAAGCACAAAAATAACGGCAGAAGCGGGATGCGAACCGCGGACCTTGGAAACCAACTATGCCCAGGTATTCATACCGCTCGGCGAACTGCGCCATTGCCCCGCCTAGACCGACGTGCGTTGAAACTAGTATTTATATCATTGTTATCATCTTACGATAGATGTCGCTATAGTATATATTCAAAGTATGTATATTTTTATTATTATTCTATCAGTCTTCATTTATTCACAAGCTTAATATTATTACTTTCCGGCAGTCTATTTATTTTAGTAAGTACCACTCGGGTCTCGAACCAAACTATAGACTGAATGGATGAGAAACGACTACTTATAGTTCCGACTCGGACTTTATAACCAATCATTTACCTGTGTTACTGATGGATAATTTTAACCTTCTTGATATTGTCTCAAGGAGACATTATTATATTAATTTTTTAATTTTTATTAGAATATTATTTTATTATTTCAATATTCTAATCTACTTTTATAGATCATTGACTATATTACAAATTATTATTACTTAAAATATACATATAAGTGCGGGGCAATGGCGCAGTTCGCCGAGCGGTATGAATACCTGGGCATAGTTGGTTTCCAAGGTCCGCGGTTCGCATCCCGCTTCTGCCGTTATTTTTGTGCTTGGATTGACGCGTTGAAAAAAGAATTTTATGTATAGTATATGTATATTTTAAGTAATAATTTCATTTTACTTTCTTCTATTTTAGTAAGCAGACTATGATATGACTATGACATGTGATAGATATGATGGTCAAAAGGAAGTAAATAGGTTTTGCCTACTAAAATTTAATTATTAGAAAATAAAGTAATTTCTAGGGAATTACGGAGGAAGTGCGCAGAGTAAAGAAACCATTACTTAAATTGTATAAAAATATCTAGCACGTAAAGCTCTGACTGAAAATATGCAATAAGTATTGTCTTGTATTCAATTATTATGATATCTTGTAGAAATTGGTCTTATCCACAGTGAATAGTTATAAAATATTATTATTATTGAAATGTATTAAAAATACTTACAAACCCACACCATCCTTGTAGTATTGACTGACGCAGTCCCACAGCCAAGTTGAACTCTTCAGAGCTGTGGTGAACTTGGTGCTGGGCCCAAAAAATATGGACCTCTGAAAAATATATAAAATGTTATCATATAAATATTATAATTAATTTTTAAATAAACTTATTTTATTATCAACAGCCTTTCTTAGTGTACTGCTAAACCTCACACATGACAATTCATTTTTCTTGATCCTCCGTCATCAACATCCAAACTTTAACTATTCTGTTTTTCTGCTGCAGTTCATTTGATTGAAGGCTTGTTGACTCACCGTTTGTTAATATTCTTAAGCGGTATGATAATATTTTCCTACTATTTATTGTGTTTGACAATATCAGATGTCGTGCAGATTTTTTTCATCCAAAACTATACTAACTATGAATTATTATAATATATTCAAAAGGAATATAAGCAATGAGAAGTTTAGCGGTGTCTGCAATGAGAACGTCATTCAATAGCAATTATAACAGCCTGATCTGTTTCAATGCGATTTGCAGTTCTTAACTTAAATTGCTCCGAGCTACAGGGAAGCGAAGCATAATATTGGCAATTGGATGGGACAAGATGCCGGATGAGAATTTTAAGTGGCGATTGTGAAGTGTCCTCTAGCGTTTATACTTTGTATCATGTTCACGAACGTACTGTTATTATATGGAAGTAAAATTAGTTTTCTGTGTACATGACTTTCCATCATAATTAATAAAATAATACAGCCTATATTTTTGGTATTTTTTTAATTGTTAGTATTTTTGTCATGAAGTACTGTGGAAAACAAAAGTCACTAAGCACTTCGGAAATGGCTTACGATAAAAAATAGATACGGTCAATTTTTCAGTGCATTCTATAGGTACTCGTTTATGCTTAAATTTATTACACTTATGATAAAAAGATCGTGAGTAGTTGAGGTGATACGATTTTTCTAATCGTTCAAGCCATATTAAAAACATACAATTATTTTAATCCCTCCTAATTCAAAAATATTCTGTAAAAAGTTCTGGATCGCCTCGTATTTTTAAATAAGCCGTTAAAAGTTAATTGTCAATTCAAAAAACAATCTGTGAGTCACCGAGAGTCTGGCATTAACTTGAATTGCCAATAAAAGGACTAATTAAAGATTTTTGTGAAGTGATAAAGAAAATGCCACTTGACCTTCCTTAAACGCGATTGAAGTAATTCAACAAGATTTTTCATCACAGTTTTTCATTACATCGAGCTCCAGGTTTATAAAAAATCTCGCATATTTGTCTGAAAGGTTTTTCTTTTTCGGAACAGTAAAAAAACTTATTTAAAAGTATAAAAGTAATTATAATCTGAAAACCAACGTTGTTCAACATCGAAACTTCCGTTGCATTAACAATATTTTGTGAGAGGTAATAAAAATAAATATTACATCCCGGAGGTTTATTAGTTAATATGATCACAAAAAATCAAATATTGCAAGATTTTACAAGAAAATGTTGAATTAATGTGTATTAACAACACATTATGTAAATCCACGACAAGCTAATACAAAATAAATATCGAGTGAAAGCTTAAACGAAAAGATAGGACCGGAAATAATAAGACATAAGAATATAATTCAAATACATAAGAATAACACGGAGGAGGCGAAGTAAAGGAAACTGAAGTATTCAGACATATTTGTGCATTTCAATCTAACAAACACCACCTAGTCGGTCACCTATCAGCGTGCCGAACATTTGGCATGGTGGTTAAGAGTTAATAGTAAGTTGTCACCGTGGCTGGCTCTGTGCACCCAGTAGTAGCAGAAGTCCACGCCCAAAGCCGCGCAGTACCAAGTCAGGGCGGAGTCCCATGGCAGCTCCACCAGGCGGAACCTGTCATAGATGTACACATACGCCAGGGACTCGCCACCTCGCCATAAGAGTCTGGGAACAAGTCAAAACAATAAACATCCTTTTAATTTTAAAATAAAAAATACAAATGTGTAAATTTGACATATGAAACCCTGCATATCGTGAACAATAGAGATATGACATTAGCGCCCGTCATTCTGGTTGCTATTTCTATGTCAACTGCCTTGTTTAAAAACAAAACTTTAAGTATATATTCAGTGAACCTGGTGGCTCACCTTAGAGAATAGCGAACTTGAAATAAATTGACTATGCCAAAAGGTTAGTTAGTGTGGATTTTCCCCAACGAAAACCATGTTAACTGTTTGAAAGGCGGCGCGCAATGTGTTTCTCAGGGGAGAAACAGATTGTGCGATTTTTATCAAAACATTAGGGACTCACCAGGTGTCTGAGATATGATATTATTATTTATTGGGTCACGCCTCTAATCTCTAGTGTTTATTTATTTATTTATTTATATACAGAATCGAAATTCAATTTTTTTTTTTACAAATATTTAGAAACATAGAGTATACATAAATATACTATAAATAGAGAAAATAATAAAAAATAAAAATAACACAAAAGAATAAGAAGATGACAAGTGTCAAGTATCACAGAGATCAAGAAGAACAATACCATCGACAAAAGAGGAAAAGGATGGAAGAAAAGGATCGAGGTGTGCTGGTAGGCCATTTAGGAGTGACATTGACGTTGTACCAAATTGAGTGCTTGAAGCTCCACAAGCATCGACTGGGATCAAAAACAATGGATGGCTACGAGCACGGGTGTATCTATCTGGAACATAGAAGTTAAAACATTCAAGAATCCCAGGGTTGTGAATTGAACCGCGAAGAAGAAGGAATGAATGTTTGAGTGCAGCAATTTTCCTTCGGGACTCTAGCGAATGGAAAGAAAGCATCCCTAGAAGAAAAAGAGTTGGGTAATGTTCGGAATTAAATGAATTGAATGGATAGTTACCGTAAATATAAAAATAAAGACGTCGGAGAATTTTTTTATGAATTTTTTCGAGCATGAAAATGTATTTGGATGTATTGGGATTCCAAAGTAAACTCCAATAAAAAAAATAAAAATAACTAAATAGTGTTCTAAAAATATCGAACAACGTTTCCAACAAAGATACCAACAAGTCAACTTTGTATCTCAAAATTTAACCGAGTGCAATGCATAATAATTTACATAATCAGTTACAAATTAACATGTCATATCATATATTTTGAATACATAAAAAATGCTTTTAATGTTGGTATTCATGATATTGCTAAGCACACCTGATGCTGTTTGTTTTTCTCTACGCTTTATTGTATATTTTTTACTATACTAGAATTTAATAATATTTTCGTCTTTATCCTGTTTATCGTCTTTTCTGTCATTATTTATCCTCATTATAAATTGTCCGTTTCAACTTCTCGATTATTTTTCTTTTGTTTTTGTATATTCTAGTATTTTTTTGGCGACTTTTTTTCCGTACTTTAACTTTTCTGTTTATTACGATTCTTTGTTGTGATAAATCATATTCTAGAACTTGCTGTTATTATTTCTGGAAAGTTGTTTTAAATTGTGCTTAGAAGATAATTACATTATCTCAGTAAATACTTTTATTTCTTATTTATTATAATGTATTTAATACTCGCACAACTATTAATCTATCTCAGGAACTATTTATAACAATACATATTTATAAACAGCTGTAAATAATTTATGACGATCACATGCTCTAAGTAAGGAACAAATATAGAACGATAGTAGAATAATTTAATGAGATAAGTATCAGAAAATACTTCTTCGTCGACTGCAGAATGCGTTTGGTGGAATATAAAAAAGATGACCTGTGGAAGCTGCGACATAAGAGTAAACATGGCTTATAATACATTATAAGAAGACGTAATAAATACAACTTTTTGAAAAACATTATTTTTAGAAAAGTCAACAGTCGCATACATCAAGCAAGGCTAGCTTTCAATAAAAAAGCTGAAATTCTCAAAGAATATTAATTTAAGGCTCCGCAAGCAACTTGCCAAAACATTTGTTTGAAGCATCTTGATGTACGGTTGTGAGATATGATGCTTATCTGAAAATGATAAAAAAAGACTAGAGGCCTTTGAGATGTGGTCATACAGAAGAATTCTCGGAATTTCCTGGAGAGACCACGTCACGAACAATGAGGTTCTCAGGATAATCAAGGAAGATAGGCACCTAATAAGAACCATCTCAGAGAGGCGAGCTCGATGGATCGGTCACGTCATGCGCCACGATGGTCTTCTTCACGACATTGTGGAGGGGATGGTTGAGGGTATAAACTGTAAAGGGCGCCCTAGTCGGGAGTATTTGCAGCAAGTATTCGAGGACATGAATTGTAGCTCTTATGCTGAGCTGAAGAGGGTTGCAGAGGACCGAGAGGAATGGAGATCGAGATGCAAGATTCTGTTGCTGCAAACCAATCCACCGGATTGATACTAATACGAAGAAGAATAACATTTCTTTAGTTGAAGCTTCTTGATCGACAATAAAAAAAGGAAAATGTAACATAATTGTTAGCTGGATGTACAACAAAACGTTTCTTATATTGCTGTAAAGTATGAACTTGTTATTTTTCTTTACGTACTAATAAAAAGTTATTTTCTTTCAGGCAATGTATAGCTCCACCTGCTAAAATCAAGTATGACTGTGTAATACTTGTGGATAAATGAATTGATTGAATCCAGAGAAATATACGTCCACAACAAGCGCCATTTATAACTAATCCTTATTAATAAAACAATACGTGTTAATTTTTCGAGCGGAAAGCGAAAGGTAATGAACTGAACATGCTTGCAAAGGTTAGTAGTTCGAATCCCAGCATCTTTCGTTTATGTTCTTCGAGTTTTTTGTATGATGAAATGTCCCATAAGATGATGTTTGCTGTGAATTTGTATGTGTATCAGTTGTACAATTACCAGTAATTGCCGGCGGGTATAGCTCAATGGTCACAGCGTTTGCTTTCGGGTCGGGTTCGATCCCCGACGGAGATATATAAAAAAAGGTTTGTAATCGATTTCTGAGCTCTAAAATACCCCCGGATGGTGTGAATTTGATCCCTCACCCGTAAAATACCAGCCATAGCCTATTATTTGAAATCGGTGGTAGACGAAAGACGTCCCTTGAATTATCTTATTTCAAGATCGTATTAAATAAAATTTGTATGTTTCTGAAAGAAAGAAATAAATAAAATTGAAATAAAAATTAAAATTGAAATTCAATCGTATGTGCTTACGTAAAAATAAAAAAAGTCTACATCACAAAAGGTTATTTTTTATTCTCTGGTTAGAAAATTTCTGTAGGTATGTCAATATCAATTAAATCCAACCTTTATATAATACAATCTAAGACTTTAGTTAAAATACATGAAACAATATTGTCTACACTTTATATACAATAAATTAATTATGAATATTTACTTGGAATTGAGAAAATATACCGCAAAGATTTCTTAGAATGAATGTGGCTGTTCCTGATATTTATTTTATTCATACAAATATAATTTTATTAAATAAAATATTATTTCTGAACGAAATCTTCCTAATAGGCTTAATAATACGCGAATATTCCTCAAAATAGCCATTGTCATAACATCATTTGGACTTCCAGCGGCTTTATTGTAGGATATTAAATTTTTCGGTCGATAAATGTTGGCGATACAACAAACAGAACTTCTCCATTAATGGGAAATTCTACTTTGTCAGAAAGTACACTGTAGAGATAACCGCAGAAGCAATTAGTCCCTCTTTACTAATTGTTCAATTTAATTATATCTACGGGACATTACGCGTCCCTCCGGCAGTCTCACAGAACAGAGATAGAAGAAGCTTGCATTCACATACACGCCATCTGAATGAAATGCAAAAAACTCAGCCATATGTTTCGTTAATATCTTTGAAATCTAACACATCTAAAAACATCCCTAGAAAAATCTTTCACTTAAACATACATGTCAATTATCTAACACATAAGCAGATCGTAGTCACTATGTATTTGCCAAGGTATTTTTTATTCTTGAAAAAATTTGAAATGAGGACAGTAAAGTATTACAGAATTGATTGTTTCCTCGCAATATTAAAAAAAACGAAATGGACAATTGAAGGACACAATTCTCTTTGATGGATTACAACAGTCGCAACATCCACATTACCTTGTCACAAATAAATCATCAAATTATTGCGCGAGAGTGGACTGTTGGTACACGTGTATTGCTTGAGCGGTCTCTACAATTTAACAGAATTATTTTATTTTATGTATGTGCTACTTTGGATATTTTATTATGGATATTTTCCAATTTACTCAATATCAAATCAATTACTTAAAACGGCAGTTAGACATACCAAACCTTAAATCAAATTCTTGTTGATAAAATATTATTTGTGTATGTATTATATATTCATGGAAAATTTAATATCCCAAAATTATGTTAAAATTCAGTTATATGCCTGCGATTAAATTAACAAAATTTATTAAGGCATGACCGCCATGTTTTTTGTAAAAAAAAAATACAATATGAAAATCCTTAAAACAAGAAAACAGGGCAGAAATATGAAACATGCTAGTTTATTACAATTATTATTTCATCTTAAGATGTTTCTCTACGTTCAGCTTTTTTTGTGTACTTAGTAATATAAATAATTCAAATTATTTGGGGTGTGTCGTTATCTTTGTAAAGAGCCTCTGTCATAGTAACGTGAGCAATATTGATCCTTTTGTCCACGGCGAAGGTATATAAATGACAGCCGATAAATCAATCGCCTATGACAGTTAATGTAATGCGATAAGGTTAGATAAAGGATCACCTGCCCATGTGAGGCGCAAAGGCTGACAGTGTAAAAGACTGCTGGCTCGTCATTACGGCATCCGCCCGCAGCGCTGTAAGCCTCAAAGGAACAGAGTGGACTGAGCTTTGAAAGCTCTCCTCGCGTGAAAGCTTTACTAACGAATGTAATTGCTCCAGTCCGACGCCAAAAATCCAAGGCTTCTGCTATTGGACGAGCTAGTCACAAACTTTTGAAAGTATAGTCTGGGACTAGATAGCTCGTAAATCTTATTCAGCTAAAACAACATACTCGTACACTTAGTATGGAATTAACCAAATATATATATTCAGCCAATATTTCTTCGTAATACTCAAAGTTCATGAATATCAAGACATGTTTTGAAAATGAGATAAGAATCATTCTTTTATAATGGTCTCAAATGTAAGTTACACCGAATACATTTTCCCCTTTAAAGAGCAATAACTCCTTAAAGATCCACAAGAATGACTGCAAAACTCCGACCAAATATATTTTAATCATCGCACATTATATAAATTAACATTCAATGAAATCAAGTTAAATAAAATATAATTCAAAATAATCCCACAATTTCCAAAAAAAATAATCTAATATTATTTTATTGTATTTTTTATTCTAATGATGGAATGGCAACTGATTATTTTGTCTATAATTAAATAAATTATTGGGCAACTACCATTTATAAAATAATCAGTAATAAATCCGTAAAAAGATCAATAAAAATAATCAATTGACAGTAGAAAAATAATAATTGGCAGAAGACAAATAATAAATTGGCAGTAAATAATTATTGAATGGTAATTAATAATAGGTTAGGTTTCTGCTGATTAATTTAATTTACTGCCAATTGATTTAATTCCATGAATCCAGTATTTTTTAGTACTAAAAAATACTGACCTTATGAAATTTCACCGAGAACTATCTATCGGAAAAAACGAAAAATCGGATATCTAAGAATTACAAATTGTCACATATATTACTGATACATATCATTGTAGTTATGAATTTTAATTCAATTTAATTTCGATTAATTTTATGAATTCGTAACTCTGTTACCATTTTATTTGACATTTGTGTCTATTAATTTATATTACATCAATATCATTATTCCAATATTCGAACCCACGTACGTCTCATTTACATCATTGACGGATCGTCGTTACCCCCTTCTCCGCCTCAGACGACATGATTGTTATAACATCCATATCAATATCGTCTACAATAGATTACGTACCCAGAATAACATTGGCTGCTCAGCGATTCAGCTCGCAGTGGACTCGCATTATTTGTGGAGACCGTGTTTGCCAATTTGCAAAATTGCCGGCTTTATACGAGCAGAGGTGAAGTGCCTCAATGCACATTTTAACGACTCATGTCTACCTACTAACAAGTCTACATGATTATTCCGCACCGTTGCGAACTTGACAATAAAAATACACCCGACGTATTTATGCTGGCCGAGAGAGACCTGCCACAAAATACTTTATGTGACTGTTATAATTTTTATATAAATGTAGAAACTATAAACTACACATTTATATTAAAAATCTTTGTTTTTTAATGGAATTACTTTTATTACAAGAATTATCAAAGCGAATGAAAACAAATTGAGTATTTTTACTATTCAAAATGGTTATTTGCACTGTCCTGATCTGTCTATGAAAGCATTCGGCGGAACTCAAGGAGTAAAAATGACTTGGTTTCAAGCAAGGCTAATGACACCTCTGGTAAACGAAAGAACTATGTGGCTACACTTTGAGACGACCAAATGATTAAACGGAGAAGTATTTTTGTAAGAAGGTTGATAAAAATATAATATGAAAACAGAATTATTATTTTTGTGTTCACCAATGATTTTTGGTTCCGCTATTTTTAAATGAATTATTTATTTAGAAGTCATCTCAAATATTATGGAAACTCATATTCATAAATTTTCTTATTCTTCACAATTTTTATTTAATAAATATGAAAATAACTTTCTTATTTCAGAGGAGTAACAAAAAATGTTACTATACAATTTTTCACTTATAATATTCCAAAAAATACAAATAACTCAACAAAATGAAAAAAAACATATTAATAAAATATTATGAAAAAAGGACGATTATTAATGTTGAATTTAATGAAAAATAAACATCAGCATTTTAAAAATTATATTATTAAATTGGATCAAGATAAAATTCCAAAAAGAAAATTTCTTGCAAGTAAACCCCGCCGTAATAATTAAATAAGGAGTCAACTTTGCAGGAAAATTGAAAACGATATGATTCTCAAAGACAAAAGGAATGTTCCGCACAGCACCGCTCGGGCGCCACCGGCTAAATTTGAATTGTTCTGAATAAACGTATTTTCTTTGTATTCCTTTTATCAAGTGTGTTTTTTTAGGAAATAAGAATCCACTTATTCCATTTTCGTACATTAACTTTTTCGGCAGAAAAAGTTCTGAAGAACTTATCTCAATTTTCTTATAATTAAAAATTCACCCAATTTAATGTGACCTTAAATACGTACTTTACATGATATATATAACTTTTCACGTTTGCCAATATCGTTTTACACGATTTGCTTTTAATTTCACAATATTTTATCCTTTGTAAGATAAAATATTATTTAATTAAATTAGTAAACTCGTATGTCATATTTATGACTTTTTCATGAAAAAGAAAGTATATTTGTACAACGAAGAATATGAAATATTTTTATGACATTTTGTTATGGAAATTTGAAATTTACATATTCATGTAAAAATAAATCCTATTGCTCAAAATCTCTGTAAATATTCCTGAAATTAAAAGGCTTCAGTTTCTTAATATTGTCAGCATATTACACGGACAAATTGTAAAGTAATGAGTGTTTTGAGACAAAAAAAAAAGGTTATAATTGTATTATATGCTGACCGATTGTCATGAAATTTAACTTTGTTTTGATGATGATAATAAAGAAAAGTCTTAAATAGCTTAATATTGTGTATCTATGTGTATCACGTGTATGTGTTTTCACATTAAAATGGATTTCAAAGTATATCCTAAAAATATAAATAATAATAAAAAAGTAAGCTAAAAATACATTTTGCTTTTTTAATTGTGTTTTGTCTTTTATTTTTTGTTATGCTCTTAAATATTTATAATCACTTTAATAAACATTTTTAAATATAGATCTACTATTTGAACCATTATTATATTTTTATGCTGAAGGTCTAATGCAGCAGGACGTTTTATGTATCATAACAAAATATTGCTACATACAATATCTATTCATTAAACTATTGATATGGACAAATTATAAATGGCAAAATACATCAATTTGGAAATCGTGAAAGTGAAATTATCAAGTTACGTTTATTCAAAAATCAATGTCCTCGTTTGAGAAATCTTAAAAAATTGAGGATTAATTTCTAATAGCACAGTTCAATAGAAAGTGCTGCAATCTACTTCTTATCTAATCTAGATCAACTTATCAACCTAGTGATGCACAATTAACGCTTCATAAGTAATAACATTACGATATTAATTGGTATCAATTAAAAAATACACATTTCATTATAAACAAAAATAATTTAAGATTCATTTTACAATTTATTTATGAACAAATGTAAAAAGTGCAGATATTAAAGAATAATAGGAATGCCACAATTACACGTTGAAAAATTTGGTAAATGTATCTGAGTGTTACATTTTGTTGCTCCATGAAATGTGGCATATTGTGTTCTGAAAAGTCAGTGAAGTGAGTAGGTGCTTCATTGTAATAATAAACTCTTCAGTTGGAAGGTTTTTTCAGCGCGGTACAAATTGGAGTTTCCGAGGAAGTTTTCTCAAAAAGAAAATCTGCATAAAGAGACCATTTTTCTTTGGGCGAGATCCTTTATCAGCGATGATGAGAGAATTATTCATATTTTTTAAATAATTTATTCACGACTCTTCGTTCAAAAAGAAAATGTGTTTTGAATAAGAATACGAAACATTAATACTGACCATTTTCAGTAAAGAATAATTTTATTTTTTTATTATACTTTTATTTTGTACGATTTTTTAAAGTAAAGCGTTACTCGTTTTCTTTATTTAATGTTACTCACTATTCTTATCGCTTTTTATGTTGTGTAATTTTAAAAGTTCAATTTAAATACTTTATTACTTAAATAATTCACCATTTTATAATGTGTATTTTTAAATAAATTGATTATTGTATCCTTAATTTTCTATTAATCGTGAAGAAAACGTAACGTCAACTTGTATGCTGAATGAAGGTTTAAAAATAATTCTACTGATCTGAAGGCGGTACAAAAATGCGTTTTCTCTTACCACAATATAATAATACAAGAGGAGCTTTGCATACTGCAGGATATACACACACGAATAAAATACGCGGTCGTATTCGACTTTGAATACCCTAACACTGGTAAAACCGAAACACAATTGTAATTACTTCCAATGCCGAAAACTTGTGTACACCCAATGTTATTTGTGTTGTAGTAACATCAGTTTTTCCGATGATAAAAATAAACAATCAATCTTTATGGATTTATGGAAGTATTAATAAATTGTAGGGCAAAATAAACTTTTATAATTGAAATACTTATATATGTGTGTGTATCTTTTATAAATTTCTACACCGTTCATCCGATCGATATGAAACTTTCAGGAAATATTGTTTTTAGGACTGTGAAGAGAATAGGGTACTCAACATTTTATTTAATTACAAAAAATATTTTTATATACAAAAACAGTGTTTTCATTCAAGATGCATACAGAGTAAAACAAGAGTAATACAGAACGGCTTATTTGTAAAATTTCAAATATTCGAATTTTATTAACATTTGTTGTCTCTGTTCTTTTTTTATTTTTTATTCCTAGCCCCATTTTCGTGACCGTGCTTTACTATAAGTTTGTTTTTGATTCTTTAATGAAATTCAGTTTTATGAAGAAAAAAAATCAGTTTGTATATATAATACAACAAATAGTTAGTTTTACAAACCAATTAAAATCTTAAAAAAATAAATCATATTCCAATATTACATTTTTGTTTTCTGAAAGTGAATCTTTCTGTAATAGTTTACTTGAAATGTTTTTTTATTTATTCAATTAGCATTTTTATAATGCATTTGATTTTCATTGTTTGATTTTTATTCTTATTGAATGGTTTATTTTCATCCATAATATGTGTTCTATTATTGTTAATTTTATTTTTTGGTCGAATGTGCTGAAAACCGATTCATAAACAGTTGAATTTAGGTAAGAAAAACATAACCTAAGCTTAATGCTTCTGATTAGATCTGGCTTCGCCTAAATTCGACTTATCCAATCAATAGGCGAGAGGCTCCCGACGAGGCGCTTTCACAAAATTGCGGTTTTTTGTTTTTATATATTTTCGATTTTATAAAATAAAGATTCTACTCTGTACCATTATATGGAATAATGTAAATTAACACTAAAATACCCAGTGATTTTATAAAATACTGCTTTTTGGTGCTAAATACCGGAAAATTCATCACAAACTTCTTTACACTAGGGATTTATTAAGTACATCCACAAATATCCATAGTGTTCTGTAGATTCTAGTTTTAAATTTAGATAATTAAAAAAATATCAAATTGTTATATGCAATTAACTGTATCGTTGATTCACAATCACCTTTTTGCTTATGTTCGAAAGTGTACAAATACACCGATCTGACCGATCCACTTGACTTTGCTGACCTCATATAACACCCAAGCACGGAGAGTTCTTTGTCTACACTCCACAGCTACAATTACAGCAGTCTACAGTCTACCGCTGTAGATCATGTGTACAGTGTTGGTCCGTCTTCCCGCGAGTCGGGAAACATTTCTAATTATGTGGGGCCACGATACGGTTCAGGGGACAGACAAACTACAAAACTTGGGCAATAAAATAGTTGGTCGCGGATCCCGCGTTGTTTATCGCCGACTGCGGAGCTTTACTACAGCAGAGGTGACTTTTTGACCGTTTTGGTTCCGGTGCATTCTTAAAACTGTCGCCGGCGCCGGGCGAGATTAGATTTACTCCTCGAGATACGGAAACAAAATAAATAATATAAAGTGAACGACAATTAACTTTTTTGTTTATAATTATATAAACGAACATAGTCGTGATATTGTGGCTTTTGGGTTTAGCCGTGTGTGGCGAATTTTTCTCTCCGATATTTCGACCAAAGTCATCAACCCTGAAGAAGACCCCTACAATGGCAATCGAAATATCAGAGAGAAGAAATTCGCCACCCACGGCTAAGCCCAAAAGCCACAATATCAAATCTGGTCGTGAAAACCTAAGAAGAACATAGTCGTATAAATATATCAACAACGAGCACAAAAAGTTCATTTTTTTTAAATATTTTTAGATCATCACTTTGAGATCCATTTCAATATCAAATAGATAATTATTTCATACCTTGTTTTAACACGGACTTAACTGTGTATCCATGTTATAACGAGGTACGAAATATTTATTTATTTAATAATTTCATTATGGTTTTATTTATATCATTTATTTGGTTTTTGTATCTCAGCGCGTAAATCTAATCACGCTCGGATATAAATCCACAATGAAATTTTTCCATCACAATTTCCACTACATTTGTTTTCCTATGTGTGTATATAGCTAAATAATAAAACGATAAATAAGTTATTTGAGAAAAGTAAACTTTTTTGTTAAATAAACATTTTGTTTGAATTTGAAATGAATCGTAAAATAAATATAAAGCTAACTAAAAACGAAGATAATTCATTTATTTTCAGGCTTCAAAATTTATTCTACTATCGATGTCAAACCATTGTTACGGTGATGTCTCTGAGGTGAGCGCTTACCTTGCACTCTTAAAGTATAGGCTTAGACGGAAGTCCATAACATTGCTTAGTACAGAAATCAACTTATCCCTAACCTGGTGTTAATTAACTAAGCCTAGGGGTTATTAATTAAATTTTACTAATTTTATTTATCTACAGAAATAATGCCAAATCTACTATCGCCATTGTGTATAACCATATGCTCCAGCTATAGAAGAAAATGAATAAGGATGTACGATTTGATTATTTAAAAACAACTTGTTTTTACCTTCCACATTCTTGAAGTAGTCCATTAGAGATGCTGGTGATTGTGTCATTCAGCCTGAAGGAAGGCTTTCCTTCAAGACGCAGCACAATGTTCTCCAAGACTATGAAGAATAAGAAGTACGGCCACGCCTGAAATCATGAAAATACCACACATATAGTATTTAATACATGTCTACAATTTACCTATATATTAGCTAATAAAATTTAACATATACATCGAAAAAAGCCTGTACTTTAAAATGTAAAATACACAAACATTACATAATATATATGGTATAATATATTACAAATATTTCTTTATAATTATAATATTTTTCATAACTGGTATATAATTGTTTTTTGAATATTTCTCCCATTAAATATCAGTTATACTTAAGCCAAATAAGGATAAAACGATTTTTTTACAAAAACTGGTATAAAATAATCATCCATTCAGTATTCCTTACATCATTAATCACTGTATTTCTCTAAGATGTAATGGCAGAAGCAAACACGGGAAAATCTAAGAAAACATTCTCCGAGCATATTGAACGTCGATACATATGATGGATTGATACATAAATATGTTTCATTATTCATAATAATTATACGAGTTCTATAAGTATACATATTACTTGTAAAGAATACTAGCAATATGTATTAGTTTAAAAATGACGTAAGATTCAAGTTCTATGAAGTGTATTAATGTTTCAGTAAATCGAATATCAGCTAAAAACAACTCACATCATTTCATATACGTTAATAAATAAATCATAATGAAAGTAATGTACATATATGATTTTACTATGATGGGAAAAAAATATGGCTCATATGAAATGTGTGGCATAAATATTGAAATTAATTTTATATTACATTATATGTATATTTTAATATTTCCTTTTAATAAGGAATCATTATTTGAATAGTAAATATTAAGTACGTCAACACTTAAAAAAGTTATACTCGTGTAAACAGGTAGAGTTCGATATATGCCGTACGTGCCGGGCAGGTAAATAAGTCTAATAAGGCAAGTAGATTCAAATATTTTTCATTATTTTTAACATTATTAATTACTATTAAAAGCGACGACAAAACTAATATACATAAAACATCTTAGGTCTACTGAGACTAAATATTCATATTAGCAACTTTGTTATTTTGAATTACATTCGCTGTATATGAGAAGCTTCTAGAAATTTCGTAAATGTGTTGATAGAAGAAATTATCTGGTTACCAGCCTTGTAACATTTGCAATATTAATTGATCTGTTGACAGAACATTGGAGAAGTGAGACATTCGTTTATTTGTCCCTATGTACATGGTCATACATTCATGTAAGCACATATACGAGTAGACGAAACCAACAGTGGAGCTTGCCATTGTTGAGGATGACTAGACGCTGTGGAGTACATATATGGAAAATTTATCATTCGATATAACTTACAACCTAATTGTATTCAATCATATAATTACCGGATCATCAGCTAAAAACAACTCACATCATTTCATATACGTAAATAAATTAATCATAATTAATTATATGATTTTTTTTTAATTTTTATTAGAATATTATTTTATTATTTCAATATTCCAATCTACTTTTATAGATCATTGACTATATTACAATATTATTATTACTTAAATATACATATACTATACATGAAATTCTTTTTTCAACGCGTCAATCCAAGCACAAAAATAACGGCAGAAGCGGGATGCGAACCGCGGACCTTGGAAACCAACTATGCCCAGGTATTCATACCGCTCGGCGAACTGCGCCATTGCTATGCCCAGACCGACTCGCGTTGAAACTAGTATTTATATCATTGTTATCATCGTACGATAGATGTTATTTTTGTGCTTGGATTGACGCGTTGAAAAAAGAATTTTATGTATAGTATATGTATATTTAAGTAATAATCATAATTAATTAATAAATAATATAATTTTTATATACTTTAAAATCCTATATAAAATAAATATTATTTTTTATCGATAACATTTGTATTGGATTTTTGTAGATTAATGTTAAAATTCATGTCATTTTTTGTTAAGAATTTCTGGCATCTGTCAAATTAGACTACATACTAGAACTAAGTATCTGATTATTTGAGACACGATATAGAGCTTTGTACTATGAATAAATGATTTAGGATCCCATCAAGAGTGCCTCCAAGATAGAACTGCGTAGTGATAAAAATCAAAATATCTATTGTAGAATCTAGATTAAATAGACGTATGTACTTAAACAATTGTTTTTTTTATAAATTATATATTATCTACGATGGAATGGAACCCTTGACCTCTTTTTCGACCCCTACATGTAATAGAACTCAAATGGCGACTGATGAGAGAATTTATAGTTCCAGAGAAAAAAAGAATGGAGCCGTCCCGCACTACGTTTCCGGAGCTTATCTAAAGATGGATGGTTCATCTACCAGCTTCACACGCAAGACAAACTGTAGATAGTTAATTCAATAAAATTAATGCCTTTATTACTACCTATAAAGGGTACAAAAAAAGGAGTAACAGTAAAATGTATGAAATAGGGCAATAGCACTAGGCAATATTCACAGTTTTCCTATTGACCGCGATTTTTCATAGACTGTCCTTAACCTTCAGCCGCGGCGGCGCTGTACTGGGCACGTAGCCGGAACTGACGCAAGACCAAGTCGAGCATTACAATGTCTTGATAAAGCGGTCACTTACATTACGTTTTATTTACTTGTACGTAAGTGCATTCAGTTTATTTTTATGCAAGCGCATACAGAAATATATCGTCAGTCAGCGATGGTTAGATTATAATAATAAAAAATTAACACACACAAGATAGTAGCAGTGGAGGTTTTGGTCTTTTGATGAACTCTATGAAGGTCAACCAAGTCAGCTAGATCCTGCGTGCTGGAAGGTTATGTTATATGCGTGCACGGTTTAAGAGATTGCATGTTTTATATGCCCGCTTCTCGATGAGATCCATTTTGTACGAGGGATATAGAAAACAAATATTTATAAATATTCCTACAAGTATTATTACTGTGGCTATTGGTGGGTGATAAGGGTTTGAAAATATTTTTACGATGTTTTTACAAAATTCTCAATTGTAATTTAAATTACGCAAAACTGGTAATTTATCACTACATATTGCATAATTTTAATTCATGTTTCATTAGTGAATTGAATTTTGTGGCTGGAGTACAGATGTTCATAATATCAGTGGACTTGAATAATACGGTTGAAAATATTTACCTATACAAAAAATTATATTTTCAAAACGCAAAAGGCGTTCATTGTAAAATCTATTAGGCGTACTTTTTTACAAATATTAAATCAATAAAGAATCTACAAACCATTTTACACGCATCAGATATATTTAAAAATAGCAACGTCGTTTATTATTCATAATAAATAAATATACACTTACGATGACAAGAATGCCAGCATTGAGCCATTTTATGAATGAAAACTACGCGGTAAACAATAACATCATCATGTTATTTACTAGCCATTGATTGTAATGCCAATATATATTACCAGGGTCGTCCATAGAATGCCTGACTCACTGGAATAATGATAAGTTCAACGTGAAAAATAAAACAAGTAAAATTCAACAGTAGAGTGATTCCAGATGATTTTTTTAACAATAATAAAATCCATTGATTAATTAACGCTATTACATTACCAATAGCATAAAGGTTATCAACTGACAATACTTGGTTGAACTGCATAATTATAAATTTAAATAAATTTTATTTAAAAATCATACTATTACATTACGATGGCATTAGTTTACATATAATGATGTTTACTTGATGTAAGAGAAAGTCAATCCTCTGATTTTAATGGTTGAAATTTAAATTTTAAAACTGTAGGATAGTTTACATTCTCCACTGCCTGAAAGAAAACTAAACAAAAGGTGCCCTTTAGAAATTTGTTAGCTTGTTGCGCTGAAGTTCCGTGTTTGCCCGGCTCTTGACATAAGCTTATAAGTGTCCTCGCAAGTCTGTCGTGAAAAAGTAAACTCGGAGTATTTTGCAGACTGTTTCGTTTTCGTGATGTGGGACTCGAATTTGATTCCTGGGAGCCAGTCGTATTCCTTGTAATGTGTTTTAGTCATGTTTGTGTAATAACTAGTATATGAATTAAAGCCTAGGTTCTTGACGTGGGTGATATGCTCCTTTAGGGGTGTTAAAAAATTTCATATTGACATTAGAAGACCCATAGAAAACGAAGAGGCGTTGAGATGGCACATAAGCAGGTAAAAAATGAAGACAGGTGGTAAGTAAAAAATAATAGAGGATCTAGAAAAAAATACTCTTATAGTGAACGGTGGGCAAAATAAGGTTGAGAATTAGATTCTCAACCTTATTTTGCCCACATCATAGTGATGGAATATTTTGACGATTGAAGTTTAGTAATTGTAGATGAACCTTCTTTATGTTCCATTATTTATTAAAATAATGTACCTAAACTGCCAAAAATGTATATAAGGGTATATAATAAAACTTAAATTATATAACAAATCTTAAAATTCATGTTTTATATAAAATGTATAATATAAGTTCACTAGCCTAGTATGAGCCTACTAGGTTAGTGAACTTTGTATACGACAACAACACGAGGTAGATCGTTGTGTCCGCTGTCAATTCCCAGACAGATTCTATATTTGTCTTATTTTACAATCTGGATATGCAAGTATAAGGTTAAAAATCATCGGAATAATAGGGTCATCGAAGTACTCGTAAAAATCGAAACGTTAGATTAATATTTGCTTAATTTAAGCAAATTCTACAATATGTTAATTAAGGTTATACATTTAAAACATTATATAATATGATTAATTTATAATTGTTTTTAAAACATGACATCTTGTCATCACATTGCAGAACTTTAATTGCCTGATAAACAAAAGGTCGTTAGATCACAACAAATAGTCAGTAAATAAGCCGGTGGCCTATGTTTGATTGTAGGCAACAATAACTCGCTCTATTAAATTGCTGAGTACTTCATCTTGATAGTATTACGACGATCGGGACTTATCCTGTTTGTATAATACACCAATAAATAACTTCTGAGCCCAATATATTCCCACTGTACCGAAAACAATAAAGAAAAATAATTTATTTGGGTTAATCTGAACGTATAAATACAAAATAAAACTAAGTTACAAATTATACGAGTACCTAGACTGCATGGTTTTTCTTAGATTAGTCTCGAATACTCTAATATATTATTTTCGCCCGAATGCTACGATATTATTTGTACATTCAATTTATTTTTTTCCGTAATACTCTATTGTGTAATTTTATTGTTGCGTATTTTTATCACATAAACACTTTTTTTAAATGATACTGTAAAATTTCCTGCTCCAGTGTTCTATATTTAAAACTACCGCAATAAAAAAATATCGTGTCAAAGAAACCAAAAGTAGAATATATGTAAAAACAAGACAATTTTCTGCATCCATGTTTTACGTATATATAATGACAAAGGATTTATCCATTTAAATCTATATCTAACAATTTTATTGAAGGAAAAAAGTAAGCTCTATTTTTTACATTGTAATTGACATCTATTGTGTAAATCCAGTAAACCATTTCCTTCTTGATGTCGATGCCCTTTTCCAAACTGGTTTTGCTTATATAAATATACACAAGAATGAATAAAGGTCAATCACATTCGAAACTGCTGTTTGGTTTATATATATTTTTTTTTTATTATGTAAATGTTTTCTAAAAAATGCATTTCTAAAAAACGATTTATATACATAGTTTTTACTGGAAAAAACTGACAACTGTCAGGTAAGCATTAACATGTAAAAACAGATCTTGACTTTGAAAGTTTATTTTATTTCATCTCTTCTGTGTCAGTCGGTTAAGTCAAAGAAGTCGGTAATCTCTTCGGACTTATTCAATTATTTTGTAATTATTTACTCTAATGATATCTGCCGTACCAAAAGGTAACAGAAGAATTGACAGTAATATCCTACAATATATTTATTTTTATTATTATATTTGATTGAGCGGCGCAGTGACTTATCCACGTAGCCACAAGTTATATTACATTTCTTTAAAGCTTATTGATCGGTTAACATATCGTTAGTATGTTTCTTAATATTATGTAAAATGCGTAGTTAAATGGAAAAAAATATTCCAGAAAGTGATCTCCTCGCACCCTCCGATTGCATCACTTTCCCGGAATGTTTTTATAATAAACCGGTAAGAGTCCACTCTTAAAATAACTTTGTATTACTTTCAATACATTTATATTTATAAATACCTCTAAGCCAAGTTGGTAGGACAATGATTCCAAGCGATCTTATGCATTTCATTCTGGGAGCTATAAATATGTATTATTATATTGAATGACTTAGATGTTTTATATGTATAGTTGTACTGTAATCATTCAAATATATACGGTGATGTGAAATGATGTCTACTGCGAGTAGCCGGTGATAAAACACCGGTGTTACTTGTGAAATTGAACTATCATTCATGGGTTTATTTGAGAAACGATGTGGACATTCAGAGTATATTTTTTTCATAAAAATAATTCATTTTTATTAGGTGCTGAGGGTTATGACCTAGAGGTTAAGTGTTCACCATCATGTATGAGATCATGGCTTCAATCCCACTAAGCTCAAAATATAACTTAAAAAAAAAAAATTAGAAGCTTTTTATCGATTGAGGTTTTATTGTAGTCTATATACAGAAAATTCATTGATTATTGGTTAACGTGTAACAAGCAGTCATTTTAAGTACTCCCGATTGTTACGACTTACTCCTCCATTAAATGATTGTTATACTCTACTACTAAAATTAGCGGCAACGTAAGCTTTATAGATTTTTTTTATTAAATTTCTAATCACCGTCTATCGGTGCGTACTGTGATCTATGTGTATACATATAATAAACAAAATCTCCCACTGCATACATATTTTTTGTATGGATACTCCTAAAGTCTAGAGCGTGGGTTCACAACCTTTTTATGGCTATCGCCCACTTTTGCCTATTTTTCATGATAAAATTTCCCTACCGCCTACCAACCTCGCTACATTTCAATTCAGTAAATGGGTGGAAAAAAATCTAGAAGAAGTAAGGAGAATACTAATCAACGATCTTAGAAAGAGAAGATTCCATATAATCACAACACTACTCATACTAGGAGTTTCACCTTTTAAAAATTATGATCACTTAAATTATTAGTCTAAGAAATTCCATGACAATTTATCCTAAATGATGAGAACCATAGCGACAAAGTAAAGATAACTTAAGATACCTACAGCAACCGTTTACTATTTTTTAACATAGGGGAATAAAGATCCGAAGGACATATTCCAAAATGTCATAATCTGTTTGGGTGAAAGCATAATAAATATTATAATAAGGGTAATTTGACACAGGCGCTTTATTATTACAACTATCACGTTACTCCATCGTATTCTATAACTTTCTCAACTACTCCTATAACAACATAAAAGTTTACTGTCAGCATTTCCCTGCCAGTGTATCCATACTGTATTTTTCTCGGGGGTTGTTTGTAGATTGTTAAGTCTTCTGGCAAGCGACGAGGCTGTTAAGCATAATGTCTTGGACGGTCGCCGCGTGTCTTATTAACCCACTTCTCGGATATATTATGTTGGGAAAGGAAACACTGACGCAGTAAGTATCAGAGTTTACTTAGGGCACTAAAATTAGTTTTAGTAGCGCTTACAATGAATCATTATCGTCATGAAAACTAATTTGAAGAAATATCACATAAATCAATTTAACGTTAGGCCGTGTTATACATGATTGTATTTTAATGTGCCTTCGCTCCTTTTATAACCACGGACTACAAAAGTCCAACTTGCACATCTGATAAAAGTATAATTTGAAAAACTAGGCGAGTTCTTAAATGTAAAAAAACTACGGCCATAATCGAATTTTATTGTTTTATAAGTTAGGAATTTTTAGTATTATTATTTTAGTGGTTTCAGTATAACCTTCCCTATAAAACAGTAATAAATTATATTTTTCATAAATATATTCATAAAATATTAGAGATAGACTTTAGACTTTTGCTTGCTAAAGCTTCTAAAACTATTAATTGCAAAAATCGATACAAAAATACTATCACAGACTTAAAAAGAGAAAGGGATATGAATGTCCTACCACTTTCCCGGCGCTAATCTAAAGACAGGCGGCTATAATGAAGAATGATTCTCCCTCTTGGGTTGAGCCGCTCCTTAGAACAAATGGTCCACTCTCGGGAGTTTAAGGCTAGTATCAAATCTCTTTCAAAAATTCCAATTAAGAAATCATCCAAAAAATACGCCTCGGGTACTACAGTTGCCGTCTTCCCAGGCACCTGCCCTAAAGGTTATCGAGACAAAGATATGTAGAAATGTCTTGGGGCAAGACTTGGACAGTAGGTGATGGGCACAATCAATGGGTGACATCGTAGTTATATGCTTTTAATGTAAACTCTATATAGCTTTCAATCTTCTTCTGCATGTCAATGATTTGCTTCAATGCGCAAACATTCACTGCTATGCCGACGACAGCACTGTCCATGAGAGTATAACCTTCCATAAACCTCCGAAACATTCGGAACTATCTGCTGCTAGGGAATCTCTGGCGGAGAAGATGACCATCTCTCTTGAAAGGGTTTCACGATGGGGTGATATTATTATTATTATTTTTTTTTTTGGGGCCTTAGGCCCCCGGGCCGGTCGCCTTGTACCTGCGCTTCTTGGGAGCACTTACCAAGGCATTGTTTTCAGAGTACATTCTCGTTATACAAGTAACTGGTTTTGGTGAGCAACACCACACATGGGTGTAAAAGTTAGTAGTTGAGACGTTAAAATTTGGACTTTTAGACTTCTTCGCCGAAGGTCGCCGCGAATACAGAAAATGCATGGTAGTTGGGCTCCGTAGATATGAGATCGATATATCCAACCGGTCCAGACTTCTGTTGGATTACGCTAAGGAGCCTTTGCCTCGCTAAATCTAATATTGGACAATGCCACAGAACGTGTTCAGCGTCCTGCAAGGGGCTGCCGCATGGGCAGTCTGGACTATCAACGAGGCTAAACTTGAAGAGTTTAGCCTTAAAATTGCCGTGCCCAGTCATGAATTGACTAGTCCAGTGGTTTGGAATAAGCCACGGCATCTCCATTCTATCGAGGACAGAAGGAAAGAAGGAATATGTGTGTCTACCCTTGAGCGAGGTCGACCATCTGCTCTGCCATGCTGCGAGCGCCGCCAGTCTTACTTCTTTTTCGGTTTTACGATGGGGTGATCTCAACCTTGTCAGTTTCAACATTTCCAAAACCCAATCATGTACTTTCTCCACCAAGAAGACTGCTATGGATCCTGTATCTTTCAACGGTTGTTCTCTTGAGTCAATTAAGTGTAAAGCCGGTCTCGCTTCCAAAAAACTAAGTTTATTATATAGATCACGTCGGTATTTCAACGACAAATAACTTCTTCTTCTATGTAAAGGACAAATCCGATCTATCCTAGAATACGGCAGTCACCTTTGGATTGGAGCTCCAAAATACCTTCTAAACTTAATTGACTCAGTTCAAATTCAGAGCAATTCGTTTGATAAACAATGACTCCCTAACGTCTAACCTGCAATCAATGGAACTCAGGCGTAAGATTGGTTCACTTAGTTTTTTCTTCCGTTATTACCACGGTCGCTGCTCTTCGGAACTTAAAGAACTAATTCCTCCTGCACCCACCCACAACCGACAAACTCATCTTACACTTGCCCAACATCCATACACGGTTAATATATGTCGACCAAGAATTTTAACTTATATTTAATATTAAGCTTTTATTTTTTGTGCGATAAATTTAAATACAATATTTTAGGCGAGTCATGTATCTCTTTTTTTATTCAATTAAAATGTATGATGAGAACTATTGTAGCAAGTTTGGTTATAAATGTCGTACATTTATGATGTCTTAATAATATTATGCAATTCATTAAAAGACAAAAAATATTTCGCTGCAGAATTTAGGAGTTAATAGAGTGAAACATCAATATACCATTTTACATAAACCATGAATCATTTCATCTTTGAAAATGATGATTTTATATTTTTCGAACAAAATGACTAATATACATTATATTCTATTTCATACATTATAGATTTTATAAAGTAATAACGAATTTGTATAAAAAATATATGGTAAAAATAAATATTACATACAAAAGTATTCTTCATTCGGCTGGTAATACTGATGTGTAATGACGATCTAACACAGCAGTATATATATTTTTTTAATTAATATTTTAAACGTTGAAACAATAATTGTGTATAAAAAATACTGGGATTACCCTGAAAAATATATTCTTTCCACACGAGGAGCAAAATAATAAATAATATATTCCCCTTCAGAACTGCTAACAGCGCTAGGGATAATAAATACTTCTCCGTAGAACGAGTGCTATTTTTAAACATTGAGGTATTATTTTACCTTGATAAAAAAAATGTTCCTTAACATATATGTAATAAATCACAATGATTATTTTTATTGTAAGACTTCATAATAGTACTAAAGATTAATAATTAATATAATTTATTTTAATAAAATAATCATAACAGCATATTAGTGGATTCTCAATAACGGACAATAACCGTAAAATGATAACGTTTTCAACATGCCTTATATCTGGATAACGTATTAATATATTTACTTGATACCGTGGCTTAATTTTATTTTCAAATATCATTTTCATGACTAACAATAAAAATATAATAGCATTGCTAAAATTAAAATGTATTAAATATTATTAGGCTGAGCATTGAATATTCCAGGGATGCTGGTACACATATTTTTTAACACTTACTAATATTTAATAAAAAAAAGTATTACTAAAGCTTGAGATTATTATATTTATTTATTATCAGGCTATTATTTTACGCTATTAAGTTTGAATTGTCTGTATGTTCCTGAATAGATATACTCGTTAATATATATAATATTAAATGAAGACAAACTTACTTTTAGGAATATCTTTGGGACCATTTGTGGCTCCTCAAAGGATGTCTCGTAGGGATCGATCAAGTAAAAGAACTGACCGATCCCTTTAGCAAAGTTGAGGGCCTGCTCCTTGTCGCAGTGGTAGAACTTAGTGTTGTTCTCCAGGTCATCTCTCACCACGTCCAGAATCACAGAGGTCCAATTAGCTTCCGATTCCCACATCTTGAGATCAATGTCACCAGAGAAATTAAAACCACTAGCGCATACAGTTCACACACAATTAATGTTTTTATTCAATGTTATTAATCCACTGACACAAATGATTTATTGAATTATTTGAATTCTCCTTTCTTTCCTCGTATCGCAAAAACAACAGTATCGGTCTTATCGTCCACTTAAATCACATAAACTTATGATAAAAAATAATACCACATATGAAGCTCTTTTCCTTGAAAGAGCATCAATAATCACCTTTAATTCACCTTAAATATATAAATATCTATTAATCATTACATAATATCAGTCACCTTATAAATTATTCCATTATAATTTAAGTATTATGCAAATAAAATATATTTGACCAAATAAACGCAATACATGAATATTTTTCATATATAAGTGTCGTTAAATTTCATTTATATGCTTAAAATGATTTTTTTTTAAATACCCTTAATTCATATAAAATAGTAGAATCCAAAATTAGATTTCTGAGGAAGAACTTAGAGTAAAGTGCCGAAAGAAACGACAACTTATGGCGGGACTCATATGTCATAGAGACGACGGTGTATAGTAAAAAAATGTATTGAAGTGGTAGCCAATAACAGGCAAACGAAGAGAGAACAGAAATATGGACTGATATTGGAAGAATAGCAGAGGAGGATGTATGCGAAAGGCAGAGGTTTGGGTGAAATGGTTACTCAAGCTTGAGGCTTACGTTCAAATAGATGGTCACATAGTAATAGTTAATAATGGATATCATTATATTTGATAGGGAAAATATGTTTAAAAATAATAAGCTCCTATTATTTTCATCATGAATAAAAATTTTAACGTTACATAAATAGTTGTTCCATATTGTTTATTGATTTTTCAAATCCCATTGAAAGTCAAACATTGTTTATTTCGTCTCGATTGTAAAACGCAACGGAAATCAACTTAAAATAACCTGCACATTAAAAAAACGATATTTTATTGAAAACACTATTATTTATTTTCATAAGAAATTGACATTTTATGGATTGTAAAACTAGATAGCTTAATACATAACTGAAGTAAATGGTAATTCAATACACATACAGAAAACATTGCTGTTATAAGTACTGTCAGACTGTATTTGTGCACCTGCCTCTTCACCATAAACTATTATATTATATTTGTTTAATTAACTCTCAGCTTACTTTTAAATCGTAAGTAAATATAGAGTCACAAAGTAATCAGAAAATTTCGTATTCTTGTTGGAATAAATATTTGCATATGAAATTCCAAAAAAGATTGTCAGCTTTTCTGCGGCAAAACATAATACTAATCAAATATTTAATATACGTTTAAATATTGTCTTGATAAACCGACTACTAGAAATTACTCTATTCAAGGTTGACAGAAAATCTTATCAAATATGAGTTATCGCAGGCTTTACAGATGACTACAAAAACGGGGTCACATCGAAGCAAGTGCTTTTGATAAAAAGACATTCAGATAATATTTATTGAAGAATTATATTGTTTAATATAAGTTAGAGATAATCACACGGAGATAGAAATTCGTGACTGCAATTTTTATCTCATTCTCAGATTATTTATCTGTAACATTCATGTACAGTTGCTACAATTAATTGTACTGAGGGATTATCATTATTTGATGTGAATGGATTTGTTTTCAAGAATTTGAATGTAAATGCACTTCAATTTGAATATTTTAACGATAAACAATGGCAAGAGTTAAACGAAAGTACTTGAGATAAAAGAAGTAAATATGCACCCGCTTTCAAGAAATACATTATGCACCGCTAGCTGTGTAGTTACGACTGCACTTTGTGCATGAAACTTCAGCCAAGTGGAAATGAGAGCCGGGGGCGGAGTCTTTTTGTCGCTCTTTCTTACAAATGACCCAGGAGTGGGATTGAAGAGAATACCGGGACTTTACTTAAATACTGAGTAAAATACAAAAAATTACGTCTGCGACAATCACTGGCCAGTTTTTGCAATGTTGATTAAAATATTGTTAAAATATTTGTCTGAAATTATTTTTGTATGTTAAATAATCATCTAAAAAAATGGAAAATTTATGTATTTTAAAATTACGAATTATAATCAGTAAACGGAGAATTTAACAGTAAATTTTTACTTTAGATCAATTTTTAGTTACATCTTCGAGTATTTGTTGAAAGATATGGCCTAGAAGCTACTATTCGACTCTGATGTGAGAAGTCGCAGGTTCGATCTATTGTACTTCAAAACTAACAAAAAAAAACAATTCATAATAAGCACCATCTTATTTTGAAAAAATCTGCAAATTTGGACATTGTCTATAAAAAATAGCATCCGTGGTATTGTCAGAAAAATCTTTTTTTTTTATGTAAACACATACAGGAGAATACCGACAGATGGTGATAGTACTTCTGAAGTCTCATCTGTGGAATTCTATGACGCTTACCATGCTGCATATGGCTAAGAGCTGCATGTGGAGTGTTGATCCGCCAACGTCATAGACTACAGCCTGAGATTCACGTATCATCCTTTATTATTACAGGAATTTACTATGAATGGGTGGTCTTCACGGGACGACTTTCGTCTACCACCAATTTTAATTAATAGGCTATGACTGAAATTTTACTAGTGATGGATCAAATTCACACCAACCGGGGTATTTTAGAGCTCAGAAATCGATTAAAAAAACTTTTTTTTTTTAATCTCCGTCGGGGATCGAACCCACGACCTTTGGCTTGCAAAGCAAACGCTTAACCATTGAGCTATGACCACCGGCATACGTAAATAAAGTGAACTGCCCTTTTTCCACTTTATAAATGGGGCTAAATAAATATTTTAAATAACAACTGACTACTAACATGTATGTTCAAAAATTGTTCACAGAACGACTATGTACGTAATTATGTATCGTAAATAAATTTCAGTGAGACCGAAGACCTTGTTCATGATTATTTTTTAAATATGACCTTAACTACAAAAGTAAGGAAAACTGTTTATAAGATTTTGTTCATTATTCTTCATTAGAAATTCCAGACATGAGAGTTTACTCTAAAGAAATTATTTATTATTCATTTTATTATATTACATATTTTCAAATATGATATTGAAAGATATTAATCTTGAAGAAAATATTTCAGCAGGTTAAGGAGGGTCGAAAAATTCACATATTCGTATCTTATATTTTTTTATTTATTGAAATTTTGTAAAGCTTTATGATTATTATTTGACTTATATTTTTAATATTTTCTTGAGTTGTTGTTGAGCTTTCTCTTAGGATCAAATGGACCAGACCATGGGCGCGTCAGCCTAATGACAGTAATTTGTAATGTTTTGCTTCACCTTTCTAGAAAGTGAATGTAGACGAACAAAATTTATATTAGAATAAGAAGAAACAAAACAAAAATGTTATCAATTTAATGACGAAAAATTACAACATAAAACTATTTATACCTCAATCATTTCAATAATAACAACCAGTATTATGATTAATAGACGATTTTTATTAAGTTGCACCGCTGAGTGTTTAGAAAGTGTCATCCAAGAAGATCCGATATGATCCAAAGATTGTTTCGCCACATTATCCCTTTAACTTTCAACCAGTAAATCTAAAGTTGAAGGTACCATAATGGTCTCAAGTTCCAGAATGGACTAACTCATTTATTCTCTCCACTTCCATTACGATCCATTAGGATTCCCCGACCGCATGATCGCTCACCAAGCTTTCAGTCTAAAACTTTGATCTTCACTAACTCAAGACACCAAACTTAAGTTCTAGGATAAGATTTATGGAGATTACACTTAAATCAA
Organism: Glossosoma conforme; assembly: GCA_022606575.1. NCBI lineage: Eukaryota > Metazoa > Arthropoda > Insecta > Trichoptera > Glossosomatidae > Glossosoma > Glossosoma conforme. The sequence continues at coordinate 275,225 of JAGTXR010000313.1, forward strand.
CTGTACTCATTATGATGCTTCTATTTCAAAAGAATTAACTAATTAATTAAATATAATTAACATTATTTATTTTTTTATCACATGTATTTCAATACTGAACTCGTTTCACCTCCATAAAATGACATTGTCAATCATTTCAAGGAAGAATATCGTCAGTTAGTAATAGAAAACCTGTAGTGAGTATACTATGACATTTACCATTTCAAGCATGGTTATGCATTTTTAATAGGCTGGCTCTGATTAAGTGGTGTTTGCGGGATGACTTTCTTCTACCACCAATTGAGATAAATAGTTTATGCTATAAACTTTATGGCATTTGACGGCTGAGTGATCTGTTTTTATATGTATGTAGTATCTCCGGTATGTACCGGAGATACTAAATTATGTGTGTGAACAATAAAATGCTTTATTTCTGTTCGCACTAAGAAATATCTTAATGGCAATGTCTAAACATGTCGTCAGAAATAAAATTGTGGGTTTTAAAGAAAACCATATGTTCCAGATATGAAATAAATATAGAAATAAAAATACAAAAATATTAAGAAAATCGTGTAGTATAATGTAATTTTTACTTTTTAATTTAAATTATTATTAAATTATTAATATCATAAAATTTATAAATAAAAAAATAAAAATAAAAATATATATTTAAAAATAACTGTTACTTTATTAAAACAGATGTAAGGTATTTATTGTCTTTTATAACGCAAGCAACGTTAATAAAAAAAAACCTTTTAATATTAAGGCCCATCCATAGTAAGCCTTTTTGTTACTTCCGATAAGGGTTTTGTAAAATGGCAATCCACTTTTACATTATGAGGGAAACTTTTGTAATATTGTAACGGAAAACAATAAATGTGTAATAAGCATTCAATTCACCTAATTTGTAAAAAGGAACTCACAAATAGCCATCGAATCACTTACTGAATGCTTAATGTACGAGTAGACAGGAAAAATAAAACTTTATTTACGAGGCACTTATAATTGAATATCTTATTTCTACACATTTTCGAAACTAATCAAATGATTTATATATATTCAAAAACATTAGAACGTGTTCAATTCACGTGTCATTAGAAATCGAATATTGTAAATGAATATCTGGAATCTCAGTGGGTTGTAAGGTTGGCTTATTTATCATTACAATAATCATCTAAGCTTACAACAGTGTTGCCAATGCTAAACTCTAAAAATTGAATAAAGTAGTATTTTATTTTATTTTTCTTCGAGAATAAATATTTTTAATCCTGATGGTACACGGTAAAATATTAATTTGATATAAATCATTATATAACAACTAATTAACCAGCAATATTATTTATTTTTTTATTTGAAGTTAATGTTATTATATATTATTTTTTGACCATATCATCAGCTTTTCACGGTCAATTATTAATTCTGAATTACTGGGGAAGTGCACACTATGCGTTAAACCATGATCCCATTTCTCTTAAAATAAGTTACTCAACGTTAAAATTATAATTATTTAATTTATAATACGAATCTCAAAGCCAAATATAAGAAATAATAAGAAAGAAAACTAAAATATATTCGTATTTCATCAATAATCATTCACCTTCTCTGAATGGTTTATTGTAAATAAACCTTTACAGTTTAATGACATTCCTACTAAAGCGACATGTGTACATTCATAAAAAAACATCTTCATAACAACTTGTATTACAGCTGATCTTTTCGTTAGCATCTAGCTTCGAATACAATGCAAATAAAAAAGTGTTTGTTGGTAAACAAACGCTCATTCATAACAACCTTGACAATCGATTTTATTACATTTTTTTTTAATACAAATTTCATGTAATCAGTGTAATGTGTTTAGCTACGCACTGATAAATAGCAAATTTCGACGTAGATTACCAATAAAAACACAATAATCATTGTATGGATAACCTCAGTATGACGAGTACACATGTAGTATTTATATCAAGTCATGGAAACCTTTCAACGGATGCATATTGCACAAGTCTTGTATGTGTGAATCTTTCTTGTTAAAGAATTCCAATAAAGGCATTTATATTTCATATTATGTTGATTAATCTGATGCACAGGTCAGCATTTATTGTTATTTGTGGTAAAGCCGTGTGGCACTCCGAAGTCTATCGTTTGCTACTCACTCAGACGACGACGGTTCGCATCCCGACTTAGCTTGATTTTTTGTTGTTTGTGTGACAAGTGTCGTTAGTCATGTTCTATTGATGCGAGACGACACGTGTCAATATAATTATGTTCATCTAGTTTTAAAATCCGATCAAAATACACCTCAGAGTTAATTTTAGACATTAAACAGTATGCACTAATTATAATTACGATTACATTGCATAACAAATGTTTTAATAATAAAACAAAACATCAGAAATTTATTAAATATTATGATCGCTCTCTTTATAGTTGTAATATTAAACATAAACAACAATAAATTCTGCGTAAAGTGACACAGGAAATGTATGTAAGAATTTAAGCATAAATAATTACTAATTTTATGTCTTATCTCTTTCTGCTCGCAGTTATAAATATTATCATAATAATTTCTTATAAGTGCTGTATAATTTTTCGTTTATAAGCTCAGGTCGTCTGTTTCTTTAACATAATAATAAAGAATTTGGTTATTTCTTTGTGACTTCTAGCGAATACAAACAAAACGATAATACGTCCGACCAGATACATAAATAGAAATTATTTCTGCGTTAAGTTGTACCGAATGCGCAAAATATGTAAACATTCCATTTACCTAATGCTCCATGCATATTTATGTAGATGGCAATCTTTATTGAGTCTACATGATGTTCCAAAAACTTGTTTTTGTGATTGTTTTTATATTTTTAACCAAGGTCTTCGTGAAGATACGAGTAATTATTTATTTTTAGACCTATAACTGCTATTAAATACATATATATATATTATACAATTTACTTTTGGCATATCTGCTCTATATTTGATGCATACAACCGACACAAAAAAATGACATAGACGTCTGTCAACTGCCAGAACACTCGCTTAATCTTCATAACCCAAATATTATAATACCTCAATACTGAAACTACTACATATGGTGATGCATCTAAAATAATGGTTTAAGTTAAGCCGTGAGCGGCGAATTGTATAATCCGATATTTCAATCACCGTAGCAGCAGGGGTCATTTAATAAAGTCATGATCAAAATATCGGAGAAAGCTATACTCAACACACGGTTTAAACCAAAAGACATATTTGGCCATAAAAATCTACATTGAGAAAAATAAATGTTGAAAACATTTTTTACTCCATTTTAATGTGAATGAGTTGATAGCTTCGGTTTGATAAATGGCACCATGGTTTCGTGTACACTGCGCAATACTTCTCATATTGTGAGTTTTAAAGAATTGCAAGCAAATCCATGTACGTATTTATCTTCTAGAAAGTAACGAGACGTTATTCATTGTAAGACTGGGTAATAATAATTCCCAAAGCATTAAATATTCTAAATGGATCTCAAATTTAATGTAAATAATTCAATTAAAGAAGTTATCATTTTAGGAACAGTGTACAAACTATTAACTGTGCGAGTGTTTCATAGAGATTTACAATATGTACGTACGACTCGTGGAAGTAATTTTTGTTATCTAAGATGTTTGTTTGTTTGTTTGAAAACATGAGACTGGAAGCACTTGTATGTCTTCTCTACCAGTAAGTGAGTTGTCATTCGATAATATAATAGTGTATCAGGTAACCCGCAGCCCAGGAAACCTGCCTGCATAATGCGCTATTCCGCGAGAGTACAACTTCCACTCGCCGCAGATGAACTCAAGCCCGGAGACGACAGACGTTACGTGTTCTAGCATCAATTCATATTATCGAGTATTCTCAAACCAATCTATCAAATCCTGCAATATAATGCACGTTTTTCTTTATTTATTTATCATCAATGGAACGCAAAGAAATATGAAAGGCTTGATTTATTTTTCTATCGTCATTTATTGAAGAATGTTTTCGCACTCCGTTTTTTTTATTAGAATATAATAAAAAATATATATCAATAATGGTTATGCTTTTATATATCTTAGCCATCCATTGTTGTTGATCCCAGTTGATACTTGTGAAGCTTCGAGCACTCAATTGAGTACAACGGCAATGGCGCTCCTAAATGGCCTATCAGCACACCTCGATCCTTTTCCTTCTTCTTTGAAACGTGTCATCTTCTTCTTCTTTTATGTTTTTTTTTATTATCTTTGTATGTATTATATATTTATGTATACTCGTTTCTTAATATTTTCTACCTCGGAACTTCGGTTCTGTGAAAAATAAATAAATAAAAATAAATAAATGTAGTTTTCTATTTCATTATAAGTATACATAATCTTGTACGTTGCAATTGTGGTGGCTACTCTGAAATTTTTGAATAGTATTTCTTATTCTTTTACTTATTGCTTTCTAATTTGGCAAACTAATATAGGAAAGAATCTTTCCCAATTGCCAATAAGTTAGTTATTTACATACTTTGGTTTAGCCCCCTATTAGGACATAATTGGTCACGTCTCGGGAGCGCTCGATATCCGTTAAATCTGATTAACAAACAGAGAACTTAACCTCTGAAACTATAGCCGCCTATTCAGCAAGCTTCGGGCTCTTGCTGTCTTAGAAGACCTTGGAAAACTATACATATTTACTCGGCGAACCTTCGCAATGAAAAGCTGATGACTTGGGACTAGACGGTTGACAGAATTTTGTGGAAATTATATTCTTCAGCTATAAAGCGGATATGGAAGAAGGTATTGTTATTAATCTAAATAAACACACTATTACAAAAAAATACTCATCATGCTGTTGTTTTGAAGGTTTGAAATTGCTTAATTTTCTAATTAGAAATTAATTACATTCTAATTTATTGAATGTTTATGATTGTAGAGGAATTTCCAAATTCAGTTTAATATTCAAATTATAAATGATATGCATAATAAAAATTCGTGTGCATAATCATTAAAAATGCATAAACTCACTACAAATCGTCACCAAAAAATGCAATATAAACTATGCCAAGCTATTTTTTTATTCTGTAACATAATCCATTTTGTAATATATTTGAAATTGTGGGATTTTAAAATTTTATATAATTTTTTACCAGTACTTTTAAATTTAAAAATAGTATAAATATATTATTATTGATTTACTTTTCTAAAGAAGAAAAATTAAATAAAGTAAATAGTGTAACATACGAGTATATACCGCATTGATTCAATTAATTTCATCTTTATTTTTTACATGAATACTGAAAACTCAATACGTCAAATTCTGGTAATATACCGATCCAGAGTAACTTGGCTAATTAACAATTCTAGTCACCTAGCCCGGAGCAATTACGAAGACCCACAAAACTGGGATAAATGAATCCAGGTCCAGAACACAATTATTCAGAGATAGAACATACTTTATTTGATTAAGCCAACAATTGAATACAAAGTTTCCTAGTTGCTCGTTTCTTATTTGTAAATATTCGAAGAGATATAGTAATTTGATATTTTTAATTAAACTGTGACTAGTAGATTAACAAATATTTACAGTGCAGTAGAACAAAAAACAAATGAACGTAAGAATAACATTACATGGGAAATTAATTTATACCAAAACAAAGCAAAATCTGGAGCTTATATCTTCATATAAAATGTAAAATTGGAATTTTTATATAAACAAATAAGAAAGCCTCCCAGCACAGGAATTAGTAAAATATATGACGCTTATGGGTTGTTTAGACTCTATGTGTGGTGAGAATGTATAACTAAATATATAAATATATTGTTAGGCTTCACTTCAAAATGCGATTATAGAAAGACGTCCAGTTAACAATTTCATTGAAGTTAATTAGAATCTCTTTAAGATCACTGAATGAAGCTTTGGTTAATAAACCCCGAGTTCATTGATTTAGGAAAAACAAACAACTACTTATATCTACTACTTATAATGCAGTGCTTATTCAAAGTTGACTCGCTTAAGGACGACTCACACGAGCAAAAACATAATTATCAGACAACAGACGATATCTCGAAAATATTGCAAAACTATGTTTGAGATGACATTCGTTAGGTTTACTTTCTTTAGTCTTGAAATGTTCAGCATTCAAGAAATTCTTAATAATCGTGTAAATTTAAAATATCATTCCGTATTGATTGATTTCTACCATTTTTTTTAAGCTTATACTTAAAATAGTACAAATAATTAAGAATGGAGTATATTAAATATTATACTATATTTTATTAATACATAAAATCCACGACATAATTATACACGGATACATTAGATAACATAGACATAAAAACACACATATTTAAACGGAGTAATTATAAAATTACAAAAATTATAATTTATAATTTAACAAATAACTATTTTAGATTAGACCACTTCATGCTTTAAATAAAAAATTATCATCGTTTTCAATCAAATAAGTACAATTTAAACGTCCCTACAAAAATTGCATTTTTGATATTTTCTCATTAAACCTCACATGGCATGTCATTGCCACCTTTTACGTAATCACTATTTACTTTCGGCGAATCTGTCAGATGAATCTGCAGACATAATCATCCATATCACCCAGTTATTGACTGTGTCAAGGGTAAAGGTAAAATATGCAATTCATGTTATAAAATTATTAAACGAAAATGCAACAGAAATTAAAAAAAAGCAACTCACTCTACGTAAACAAAATCATATGATCGCTTTAAATAAATTTAAACGTTCGAAATCATAGTTTACAGTCAAATATTTACAAAATACGATTTGTATTAAATACAAATAAAGGCGATTTGATTGTTTGCATTATCAGAAACGGTTTTAATATTTAAACTTCTGTAACTTTTTACCTTTATCTGTTTATTTCAGATTTTTTGTCAGCCTTTTGTGAACAATTCCAATTTTAAATCACGAGGATATTAACAATTAACACCGAACTGGGATAAATGGAGCGACCTCCGATAGTCGTAATTAATCATAGACAAACTCACTTTTTGTTAAGGCAACAAGATAATTAGTTTTTTCGTCTTTTATTATTGGTTTACACCGCGCGACAGATCGACCGAGCGATACAACTATACCGGTACATATCTAGAGCGCTTCTTTGGATGGAGTAAAAATACAACAGCAGTGGACTTGCCAGCTAAGCGCATTATATACCGGCGCTCGCCGATGAGCAGAGGTTGGCAACTCAACACATGCTCAACATTTACCGAATAGCGCCAAACAGAATATTCTCAATGCAGCATCGCTCCCTAGCACATGCGAGGAGCGGAGAGACATAGGACTGTAGCTCTGCATCTGCCCAACTAAGATCACCTTCCTCGACTAATTGTGCAAGGAATGCTGGCGTGTCCAGTCCTTAAGTCCTCACTCCTCACAAAGTCAAACCAACGTGATGCGCTAGTACATCTTCACGAAACACACGGCAACTGGGATTTTCGCATTCGTAGCCACACAAAATGTGGAGTATACAGGCGCTGAATTGTTTCGATTAACTCCTACAGCAATTCTTAAAAATTACGGATCGAGTTCCGTAATACTTTATTGCACCCAAAGCGGAACCGATCTCTCCCAGCACATTGCCGTCCTCGGTCACCTGGACGACCAATCGTCAGGAACTCTCAATGCTATAGATAGTCTGCCCGATGTATGCCCTGTTAATTGTCATGAGTAGTTAGACAGATTCTTCTCGCAACCTCTTTTACAGATCTGCAGTGGATTCATTCATATGGAAAGCATCATAAATGCACCTTAGGTAGCTAAATAAATGCTCACTAGGCTTTTATTGCCTCATATAGTACGGACTTATAATATTTCTGCCGACGACTACATATTTTTTGTACCTGAATGCAGCTTTGTTATTTTAAATACTAATACAATATTTTAAAACAATTAGCCAGTGTTATTGGATATAAGGCGGAGGATCGAAGAGGATGGAGACTCATGCGGGAGGCCTACGTTCAACAGTGGACGGACACAGGCTGATGATGATGATGAGCCAGTTTTATTGGATAGCGGCAAAAGGAAAAACATATAAAAGTCAAAAGAGAAAATAAGACTAGTAGAAATGACTGATTTTTCTCAACTGAGATACATGTATGGGTATACGAATCATCGTTTTTTTCATTTATTATGAGACAGTTAAAACGATCATTTATTCAGCTACAAAATGCAGTCTAACTTGTGGACCTTCCCGGACAAATACAAATGTCGCATAATAGAACATTACATACTTGTTTATAACAATCAAATGTTTACGTTCTAGTCAGCTTCTTCCGCGACAGTTATGCTTATAGCATAATATCAGCGTCTTTTCATAACTTCACGAGCGTTCAGTAAATAAACTAACATTGTATGGTTCGAGCCAAGTTTTATATAATATAAAAAATACTAGGATTCTAAATTGCTTTCCAATGATTCTACTATATGTACTTTTTATTACTTAGTAGCATTTCCCGGTGCGCGTTATTACGCCTAAGGAAATAAATATAAATACCCTTTTGTTATTATTATAGTAACATTTTTTTTTCGTTTGTATGAAACTATGGAGCGAAAAGTAAGTCACCTGGTTGACATAAAAACGTATATTATTTATTAGAACACAACAGAATTACACCCCGGACCTTGCTAAACTATGTTAAATGCCTGTCATAGAAAAGTTTACATCAAAGCTGCCTTTTCTTTAAAATTTCATGCCCTCGTTATTCTGAAGGTCTGTCGACTACATAAAATAGTCGAAACTTAGTTTTTCATAATTATGCTGTATAATAGAATGAACTTGAATTTACAGTCTTATACTTTTTTCTGTTGCTCTTTAATTTAGGAGCGGGTATGGTATAAAAAGTAAGATACTCGTACATATTAAAAGCGCAAACTGAAAATAAGCAATTTCAAAATAGTATTTAAATTAATGTTGCATTTTTCAAAATATTTCATTAATATCTAGTAATTAAACAATACAATACATTTAATATTATAATCAACAACAAACAATGAAAACCAATAAAATATCAATGTTATAACTTAGGTAATGTTTTAAGACTGACGGGGACGATTAAAAGGCTAATGTTACAGGGCCGACTGCAGGGATCCTGCCACAACAATTATATATGAATCGTTAACTCATTACATATAAATTATATTACGGATAAATTAATGTTTGAAATGAACGTTAAATTGATTTTGTTTTGAACGTAAGAAAACATCGTAATAAGACAATAGATTGAAATAAATATGAAAGCATAATTATATGTATTTTATGACATATTTGTTGATCTTATGCTCCATATATAGTAGAGTCAATATGGTAGTAATAAACATAGACATATGGAAGATACACAAACTTACAATAGAAATAGTACAAAAACAAACCTATCATTAAACAAATAAAAACTGTACAATAATTAAAAACAATTCAATCCATGTGAAAACAAATAAATACTATACAAAGCAATGCAAATCCTATAATCTAACAAAGGATTCATCCAATGCATATTATAATATGCTTAAGAAACAATATATTGTTAAGTGTTTTGTATATTTTGAGATATTAATTAATTTACAAAAAGTTGATGCGTGATTATAAATAATACATTTTATACGCAGAATAGATTCATACAGAATGGGACATTTAATATATGGTCAAAATACGAGTATCAGAGATGTTGATATCACATCGCTGAACACGTGTGAAGTGGCCCAATGATCAATGAAGATTACATTAAGAAACTGTCTCAAATGACCGTGAGACTAATATTTCATCAAAACGCATACATTCCGGCTTTACGCATTGCCTAATACTGGGGCTCGCAAGCTCAATGCTCCTCGCTGGAATTTTATCGATTTTAAGTTATTTATATCAAATACTGACTCTTAAAAGGGATTTTCTATGCTTTAAATAGACATCTAAGTATATAAATCTCAATGGAGCTGTTTAAATTGTACTTCTTTCGTTAACGGAAATTACAGTGAACCTTGCTATAACGTTTTCATCAAGTCGAATAATTAGCTCGATGCTCTCCAGATTTGAACCATTTAGTTAAGTAAAAGGCAGTTCAACACAAAATAACAATGAAGGAAAGACTTACATAAAAATAGCCGCAAACACTATAGGGAAAAGCTGCCTTACATTTATATATATATATATATATGTACTGTATTATTTATAATCACACATCAGCTTTTTATAAATTGATTAATATCTCAAAATATATATAAAAAATAACGTACGGTATAGGAGGGTTGACAAATGTCTAAAGAACTTTTTAATTCAAATTCATTGATCGTTTAAAAAAGTAACTATATATTTTTTTAATAATAAAACCGGCGTAATTATTCTCAAAAAAACAATATCGCGATACCTCATAGGATGGATGCAAGGATGCTTACGTGTGAACGTATCAGAAAACAAACGCTTTTACCCTAAAATACAGAATTTTGAGTTATCTAGTTGTTGTGTTTGGTCCACGATATGTAGCAGAATTAATTATCGCCAAATTGTAAGATTCGAACCTCACAACGTTTTATTTTTCTATATTTTTGTACCGAGTGACTCTTTTACGCAATATCCGTTCTCGTTACTAAATCCTGATTTGTAATAAACAACAAAAAAATTACTCAATCAAAATAATGATAATCATTGTATGAATTAATTGACTGAAGTGCGTACCCGCTCTAAAGGCGTCTTTTAAGTCCATGGGTACTTTTTGGTAAACGAAGTGTGACCAATTATTGTCAGTGATCTGTCAAAACTTCATCTTACATCAGTAAAAATATTTTTAATGCATTATGATAATTCTTATGGATCTTTTTCGTGATTAAATATTGTAACCTTCAAGATGTTGAAATTATACCGTGAAATTCATCGCAAAATATCATGCGTTATTTAATAATTTAATAACATATTTAATTTCTCCAAAATAAGGCAACATTTATATGTTCGATTTTGAGCGCGAATCCTTACAATGAGATGGAAGTCAGCAGGTCAAGAACTACATTCTTGGAGAGTAGTGAGGTCTTAGTATTTTAAAAGCCCGTGACGTTCTCAAATTTATACTATCGACTACATATTACCAAGCATCAGTACTTCGTTTTTTTACACCTTCGTTTTTTTACACATGTTGAAAGAACAGCAAATTTTTGTATTCTATTTATTTTAAATAGAAAACTGTGGGAATGTTTTTTTTATGAAATTCGTAATATACAATAGCATATGAAATATAATACTTTAGGCAATACATTTGATAATGGCAATAGAAAATTAATATTTTGTATACAATTCCTGAAAGGCGTTTAATGACCTCTAACTGCAGCTAAAGTGGCTCTACCGGAATTTAAATTGACCGTTACCTCTTGTTTTTATGAAGATATGTAATTATGAGTATTTTCGAGACGTGATGTTATTAATCATCAGTTTACTATGTAAATATTTTTATATGGTAAGAATGACGATGTTGAATACTGTGATTTATCTTATAACACTCTGGGGAATACGTTTTTTGTTATTGCCATAAAATGTGGGTTTAAATAAATGTGGCCTGAATAGCAAAAATATTACATCCTTTTCTTGGAAAAAATGTTTTAACTTATTTTGTTACGAGTAAATTCATACAGCAATGTTGACTTGCTTTTGGTCTCAACTGTTTCACTTCACGAATATGATATACTACATACCAGAACTGTTTCACTTCACGAATATGATATACTACATACCAGAACTGTTTCACTTCACGAATATGATATACTACATACCAGAACTGTTTCACTTCACGAATATGATATACTACATGCCAGTATATAGTTGTGTAAACTTTATATCGTAGCATACCAATATTGTTTGTGTGTTTTAATTAAATTAATTCCGCTTAAATTTGATTATCGACTTTTAGATCTTTTCATATTTTACTTTTGATTCAAGAATCGGAAGCCCCTTTATTTATTTTTATTCAAATAATTTATCATTGACAGCAAAACGCTAGATTCTTATCATTGTGTGATGAATCAGTATACATACGAGTGGACGAAAGATATAGTATACGAAAGAGAAATATAAAATATATACTATAGTACTCAAAAAATATAAACTATATTATATCATAAACCGTCAAAAGAAAACAATGTCTTCGAGAATCGTGAGCAAGATAAAACAAAAATTTACTACACTCATTGAACACGACAAAACAGATTCAGTGCAAGACAAGGAATATCGTCAGTCTCACCTCGGGCCGGGTGATGGAATGGAGGCTGGACTTGAATACTCCTACCTTTAAGAAAAAGAGTACTGGAACATAGCGACCATCCAAAATACCTCAGAGTCACTCTAGATCGCACCCTCACCTTCAGGCGTCATTGCAGCAATACCAAACAGAAAGTTGCAACAAGAAACAACCTCATCCACAAACTGACCAACACTCACTGGGGAGCCCAACCACCCCTTCTTCGTACCTCAGCTTTAGCACTTTGTTTCTCAGCCGGAGAATATGCAGCACCAGTGTGGGGTCGATCAGCTCACTGTAATCAAGTGGATACTGCCCTGAATGATGCATGCAGAGTCGTCACAGGCTGTAAATAATTTGACACGAAAAAGAAGAATACCTGTAAGAACAATAGCTGGAATCGCTTACCTACTAACTACCCTCTTGATAGCACTGAATCTGGGTTTGTAAAATGTCAGCGGCTGCTGCCAAGTGGCATCATTGACGATGAAGGCAGTCAGATAATTAAAGCACATACGAGAAATTCGTAGATGTTATATTTTAAATAATGTAAGAATTCCCACAAAATACCCACTGTCAAATAAAGCTTTAAAAACTTAAAATATTGTCGACTATACAATTAATGGTGAATCAGAAATATTTTCATATAAATTCATATTCAACAAACCTGTTCATTACAAATGTTATTTACTAACTCGGCTCATCTGGATTCAAATTCTCAGCTGATGCAACGGTTTACCTTTCTTACATTATTGGGATATTAAAAGGGACAATGTATTTTCCATTTTAAAGGTTATAATTATTAAACATACTAATCATCATTATTTATTCCAGATGCCTACGCATGAAGTTGTCGACCTCGCGTGGAAGGATATCCCTTATAGACATAACCCTTAATAGCAATGTTGGCACTTTACTTCATGTGGGAAGTTCCCGTTTCCGTAATAACGCGTATCACGAGACTTCTCCACCATCTGTCACTATTCTCCTGTATGTGTTTACTTAAAAAAACGTTATTTCTTTTTCTCAATATTACTTAGTACCCCAATTAAACAATCTTCTATTTCCAGTAGCGTATCTTGATTTGCGGGGTAAAACGAGAAAAAATTTGAGACTTTTTATTAATTTCCCGTTTGTAATGTTTTATTTATGTAAAAGTAGGCATCGCCTTTACATCTGATTATATTTTTAATTTAAGACTTAATTTGATACGATTTTCTATTGTGGCTTTTGGGCTCAGCCGTGTGTGGCGACCAATGATGAATTTGTGGCACAAAGTCGTCAACCATAAAGAAGACCCCTGCAATGGCGGTCGAAATATTGGTACGAAATAATTCGTTAATAAAGCGTATCAGCAAATATTAGTATTTTAGAAAAACATCACTTTTTTTTTCAAATAAAAAAACCGATTCCTTTTTTCTATTGTTTACTTTTTAAAGGTGTGGTTTTTCTATCTGTGATCTAAGTGAAAAATATTTATATTCTTAGCATTGTGGAATTCCAATTGCTGGTCGACTTGGGATAATATTATGTCAACCGATTTTGCTTTATGTTTTAAAAGTGAACTTCAAAGCGTAATATACCAATATTCACTGTGAAATCAATTATGCCACCCATACGTAAAGCGATAGGTCAATCATCACCTCAAGCACGAAAAAAAGGGCATCATGAGCTTCAGAAACAGACGAGCAACGGGATGCAATATATGAAACTAGTTGAGTACGCACTGTTCAAACCCGTTGATCTCGTCAGTTTCATCATCAACCTCGTCAGTTTCAACATTTCAAAAACCCAATCATGTACTTTCTCCACCAAGAAGACTGCTATGGATCCTGTATCTTTCAACGGTTGTTCTCTTCCGAAAGCAAGCTCCATCAACATGCTTGGATTATCAATATCGAATAATGTCAAATATTACGAGTCAATTAAGTGTAAAGCCGGTCTCGCTTCCAAAAAACTAGGTGTATTATATAGATCATGTCGGTATTTCAACGATAAACAACTTCTTCTTCTATATAAAGGACAAATCCGACCTATCCTTGAATACGGCAGTCACCTTTGGATTGGAGCCCCAAAATACCTTCTAAACTTAATTGACTCAGTTCAAATAAGAGCAATTCGTTTGATAAACAATGACACCCTTACGTCTAATCTACAATCAATGGAACACAGACGTAAGGTTGGTTCTCTTAGTCTTTTCTACCGTTATTACCACGGTCGCTGCTCTTCGGAACTTAAATAACTAATTCCTCCTGCACCCACTCACAGCCGACAAACTCGTCTTACACTTGCCGAACATCCATACACGGTTAATATATGTCGACCAAGAACTGGCAGCTTCCAAAGTTCCTTCCTTAATGCCACCGGTAAGCTATGGAATGCTCTTCCAGCGTCTGTGTTTCCTCCTTCCTACAATCTGGATCTCTTCAAGAAACAGATAAATATACACTTGCAATCTCCCCAACCCACACACAAACACGAACACAACACACGTTTCCCGCATGCAGCGTCCAGCCTCCCTGGCTGAGCGTCATAGAGTGCACTGGTCTTGACCGGTTGTGCTCTCCTGCATGCGTTTACATAAAATAAAAAAATAAAAAAAATAAAAAAAACTGAGCAACGGAAAGCAAGATTGGAAACAGATCAAGTACGCTGAAAACCGATTTACACACTGTCGTATTTAGATAAGAAAAACATAACCTAAGCTTCTGATTAGCTCCAGCTTCGCCTAAATCCGACTTATCTAATCAATAGGCGAGAGGCTCCCGACGAGGCGCTTCCATAATGTCGTGGTTTCTTCTTTTGAGTGGCATTGCATGTCGGGTACACGCTAGTTTGTTATAAACTATAAATATATGTGATAATTAGAATATCATTTATGTCAATATATAAAGGCTTGTGATTACTAATTCAAGGTTTTGGCAGAAAGTTAAATCAATTGGTAATAAATAAAATTAGTATGAATGTGGTCAGTTATAAAATTAAATGGTATTAATATATTCAATATTAGTAAAAAATTATGTATAATGTATGAATAATTAACCCATAAAATGGAAACCTAACCTAACTTTTTATTAATTACCATTCATGAATTATTATTTCTTGGCAATTTATTATTTTTCTACTACCGATTCACAATATTCTACAGCCAAATTATTATTTTTTATTTACCTTTTATAGGTATTTATTACTAACTGTTCGCTAAATAATTACTGCCTAATAATTGAATTAAATATGTACTGCTAAATAATACATTCCTTAACCTAAATTTTTATTACCAAATTCAATCTATAATTCTGAATTTGCCTCTCATATTTTACTACGAATTATTATACTTCTAAATATTAATGCGACCAATTTACTAACGATAATACAATACTTGCTGAAACTTCATAATTACCTGTACAGACAAGCAAGGGCGACCACAGTCCGACATGACGTTCGTGGAGATACAATTCTTACAACATACCTACCGTACACGATTCTCCGGACCAATGAAAATTGAGTATGTAGTTGCCATGGAAATAATAATAATAATAAAAAAGTAACAATGACGTTCGTGATATAAGATAACCTGACACCAACTTCTATATATCTAAATCATCAATCCTGCAATGGCGGTCGAAATATTGGTTTAAAGAAATTCGCCACACACGGCTAAACAAAAAAAAGCCACAATATTAAATCTGGCCGTGAAAACCTAAGAAGTTATTTCATTATAATCATATTTATAATTGTAATTTAAAATATCTGCATCAAATTTTTCCCGTTTTAAAGATACTTCTCATATTTTATACTGACTTTAGGTTGTGTTGCTCATGGCAGTGTGACAGTTCCGTCATTCTGACAAATTGATTCCACAAAAAAATACTTATAATACAAATACGATTATAAATACCTAACCCTTGAAATGGGGGGAAATTGTGGTGGTTAAATAAAATATTATAGTTTAAAATACTTTATAATACTCGTAAATTATATTAATCCATTAAAATATATGTATCATATTACGCATATATTAAAACGCGCATCTTTTTAAAAAAATACGTAAAACAAATAAATTAAATACAAAGAAATTAATAAAAATAATGAGCACAAAAAACAATAACACACTGCAAACCAATGTCATCAACAAGAAAGGAAACGGATTTGAAAAAAGGCTGAAGTCTCAATTCAAACATAATTGAACAATCGAATCTCCACGTACCAACTGGAATGGAAAATAATGGTTGACTGCGACAATAGATAAACCTATTATAGTACCTGAGGTATATTTTTGGTGATTTAAGAAATCAAATTTTAAAATACGAATTAAAAATTTGATTTATTTAAGAAAACGGATGATAAGGTTCAGGAGGCCTGGACCATTTTGTCCTAAGAACTAACTAAGAACTAACTTAAGCCAGCTAGGGTCACCAGCAGGAGAAAAATAAATTAAGAGTTTAGGTATTGATAACTTAAAACTCGGATCATAAATTATATTGTTGGAAAATAATTAAATATACAAATACATATTATAAAGTATATGTATTGTATATCTGTATTCAATTTCTAAATTAAATACAGACTGCAAGATTTTGAATGTTTAGGTTTTCACTGGCTTCCCTCTTGTTACTTAGCGTAGTAAAGTGTTGATTGATGAAACCTTCATACCTGGGTATTTTTTTTTAATAATCCACTTATGTTCAACATCAGAATACCGAAGTCTCTTTATTTATTGTGATGAAATGTATGATGGTTTTAAACGGTGCCACTTTAGTATGCAATCTACTTTCACACATCTACTTTAGTATGCAATCTACTTTCGAGTTTTTAATTTATATTATAATATAACTAGGTTTAGTTTGGATAATTTGAAAATTATTGTCCATTCAAACCAAACTTAACCTAAATCTAGTTATAAAAATATTCCTTCAAGGGTACTCCTAGATCCCATTAAAAGGTAGATCGTATACAAAAGTGGTACTGTTTCATCTTTGCTCTCAGGGTAATATAATTGAAAAATATTTTTAGTCAGTAGGTAATATTAAATTTAAAGAATAAAACAAGTAAAACTTTGTATGAAACCACTGAGTTTTAATTAATAATCACTGTACTGGTGTCGGTGCCACAGCACCTTCGCTGGTAACTGCTTACTAAAAACTAAGCAGTTTAGTTTTTAGTAAGCAGCTCCTGGCAAAGGCGCTGTGGCACCAACACCAGTACAGTGATTATTAAATAAAACTCAGTGGTTTCATACAAAGTTTTACTTGTTTTATTATTTAAATATGACAAACCACAAAGTTTCTGCGTTCTACAAGTATGTAATATTAAATTGCTTATACCATACCTGTATGGCTAAAAATAATTATATGGATCTAAACTCTATGGTGTGTAAAAGCGGTGTAAACAGAGTGACAAAGAAAAACAGTGATGTAGTTAAAATAAATCATAATTTTTCATTCCTGGAAGTGCACATGTACAAAAAACATTATTATTATTTAATACATTATATTATATATACATTATACATTAAATATTTATCAATTAATTTTTAGTATCACATCTTATCCTATTTACACAGAATTGATTACTCTTCACTATTTCTGTTAATATATAAATTTTCAGAATTTAATCACCCAAATCTTAGGTTGCTTTAAGGTTTTTCGGAATATATTTCAATATTCTTACTTCTATCAAAAAACTTAATGGATAATATAATATTTTTTAATAAATTGATATACACATACAAATCTACAGTAAATATCCTCTTCAACGACATTTCTCTCGGCAATATCAGAGAAAAAGAAATGGCAGTCGCTGGGATTCCACCTGAGCTATACAACTCTTCCATTCTTTACAGAGCGGTAGTTCATAGACCAATTACTTCAACCCACCAACTTGAGAGTTTAGATGTCTTTATATTATCAAAACGTATCATTGCAGTTTGCTTTCACTGCAAATTGCATGTATATTTTTTTACAATTCACATTTTTTTAATTTATACACAAGTTTTATTTTTACCGACAATCTATTTATTTAGTGTACCCTATGGGTCACTCCTAAACTATAAAACGAATGGAAATAACTTTTTCTTAATCCTACACGGACATTACACAGCCAATCATCTATTTGCGTTACTGATGAACGCATCCTTGTTTTATGTTATTAATTCACATTAAATTGTTTTTACATTTTATAGAATATATTTCAACATTGACGAGAGAAATGTTGCTGGAGATGATATTTGCTGTGGGTATGTATGTGTATATCAATTTGTTAAAAAATAAGTCTTAGTTCTTATCTAATACGCTAATCTTTTTCGTAGTATCAATCCGGTGGATTGGTTTGCAGCAACAGAATCTTGCATCTCGATCTCCATTCCTCTCGGTCCTCCGCAACCCTTTTCAGCTCAGCATAAGCGCTACAATTCATGTCCTCGAATACTTGCTGTAAATACTAATAACATGGTATAAATACATACATTTTCCTATTTAGAATTATACATTAAATAATTTAAGTATTACTATAATATACATAACTTTTTCCATAATTTGATGATATCCAAATAGTTAATTAATAAATCTGAAATAAATAGTAAATAAAAAAACATTAAGTTGTTTCCATGGTACACAAATATACCATAACTGTTTTCATGGATTTTTTTCTAAATATTGTCTAGATTAAAATAGTTTATAGTGTATTCAATTTTATTTACATCAATTCCAATTTAAAAGTTTAAATTATTAATAAGACGGCAATATGATTATTTTCCTTTAATCACAAAGTCTCAATGACTCCCTGCTATGATCATCTGCAAAATCTTCGCTTCGTTCCAAGTCAAATCGTTCCTTAACTGCAGTGTCCTGACTACGCCATTCCTTACAAGTTGACGATATCGTATGGCACAATATCCTCTGATTGGTCTCCGCTGGGCTCTGAAGTCGGGTCTTGTGGGGTGCAGATTCTCTTAGCCATCTTTTCCTGTTTTCTTGCTTCACTCCTGATGGCAAGCTCTTCTTTGGTCATCTGAGAATCTAGGAAACGGCGCTTGTCGCGACGCGCAGATCGCTTGACGATCTTGTCCTGCTGTCTGAACGCTGCTCTACGCGCTTCAGCCACGTGCGGCTTGGCCTGACCATTTTTAAGCGATTTAAGTCTTTTCCGCTCCTCTATCTTTTCCCAAGTCTCCTGAGACATCCACTTTGGGTGTTCACTGCTCTTGAAGCCGCTGTTTACCGGAGGCTCCGGTGCGGATATCGTGATGACGTTCTTCGTCTTTTCCCATTCCGCTTCGATGGCTTCCGATGTCAGCGGAATTGTTACGTTCTCGACTTGTTTATCGTTTTCCATTACTGAATGTTTTGTTGTGTTGACGTATATTTGAATTTGACAAGATTTTTGACACTTTGTTTTCGATTGTCGACTTGAAGTTAGGCTTTAGTCGGCGAGTGTTGAACTTTACAGAACCACCAACTGAAATTATTTCATTAGAATTTCGTGACTGAAAAATACTTACAATAAATATTATCCCTCGGTACCTAGGTACTATATATATATATATATATATATATATATATATATATATATATATATATATATATATATATTTGAGAAAACTAGAACGAAGCATAAACGTATGCCTTATTTCAAATTGGTTACTATAACCTATTAAAAAAATCTATCGTGCGTTTTGTAAATTAACAAGCTAGACAAAAATGTTAAAACAAAGTTTGGTTCTAATTCATAACGTAGTAGATCTATAATAAATACATCTTTACACTGATATTGAGGCTTTTGGGTTTGGCCGTGTGTGGCGAATTTCTTATCTTCGATATTTCGACCGCCATTGCAAAGGTATTTTTCAGGGTTGATGACTTTGATGGCGGTCAAAATATCGGATAGAAGAAATTCGCCACACACGGCTAAGCCCAAAAGTCACAATATCAAATCTGGCCGTGAAAACCTAAGAAGTTATTTACATCTTTACACTATTTATTAATTTTAAAGTGGCGTTTTTTTCACATCAAAATTTTGGGGCACAAAAAAAGTTTGAAATAAGAAACATTATTTTAAAGGGGGGAAAGGCAAAATTGGAGACCAGCCCAGATGGCAACTATCCTAGGTGGGACATTGAATACTAATGTATAATATTTTATAATAACAAACTATCAGTAAAAAATATTAATTTTACAAAATATTTATACCAATGAAAAATTAAAAAATTGGTATTCAACAAGAATAAATAAACATACTTTACAGTAGTCTAACGAAGATATCCTTTTATGTGCAGTACAACATTCTTTAAAAGCGTCTTTAACAGTAAGTTAAGAGTTGATTCAACCTTTCATGAAATTTGTATTTTATTATTTTGTGATGATATAAAAAATGGGTATGAAGTTTAGGCAAAGCTAGATATATATTGTCATTTATTAATACAAATACAAAAAAGCATATACAATTCAAAGCTGTATAATTTAAAAAATATTTGTTTGACAGAATTATTTAAAAACATGTTGCAATTTATTTTTTTAATATTTAACGTGGCTTGATTATATTTATTACTCAATATGTACATGAATATTAACTTAAGTCAAACGTTAGTATAAGTATTGTTCTATGTAGGCCTACTTTCGTAAATTTTGCTGGCAATCAATATTAAACGCGGATATAAGGCTTTCTATTAGCCAGTCTCAAAATGGCAAGTAAAATTTAAACTACAGACGACATTACTACATCACTATCTGTGAGTATTCTCTTGCAAGTCCTTTGAAAAATAATATTCTTATAAAAAAATAATAAGCGTAAGATACTGCAAAAATATATATGAAACCAAGTATATTTTCATTTGTAGTCTATTACACCTACATCAATTTGCATTGGTAGCTCTATCCCAGGTTGACCACTAACTACTTCAAGCCGAAAAAACAAAAGTGTCACAACATTTTCAAACTTATGTAGACGTGAATTAACAAAATTTGCAACAATGGAGACCGACAATCGGGAGGACGGAATCAATGAAAACTTAGGTCTGGGTTGTGCCCTGGAGATGTTCTCGGAGGTCGACGAGGTCCTCACCATAATAGATAACGTGAAAACAATATACGACGGCTCGGAGTCCGATCTTGAGGGGCAATACGACAAGCTGTACACGATTCTGAAACAGTACTACGAACAGCCTCACCTCTTGGACCCCCATCTGGAGAAGATACTGGACAGGTTCATCACTATTCTCCGCGACCCTGGCAGTCCGGCGCGCTTGAAGCATGCGACGTTCAATTACATGTACCAGATAATAAGAGTCAGAGGTTATAAAGTCGTTGTGAGACATCTGCCGCATGAGGTTAGTTTTTCATGTGCAATTTTTGTGTTATGTTAGCATGTTTGAATGAAAATAAAATGTTCAATTGCAAAATGACTAGTTGTAATTAAATAAGGTAGATTTGTTGTTATTTTCTTTCCCTGAAAATGCTTTAATACTGTGTTGTTAATGTTGTTTCTTAGTAACTTTCTTTATTATAAGATTTACCATTTAAAAGTAAAAAAAACCCTGTTTCTCACAAATATTATGACTATTTTGTGAGCCAAAATATCTACTGAGCTAAACTTCCTTACAAAAAGTTTATTTCTTATCCAAGTATAAGGTTTAAATACCATTTTTACTCATAAAATAGTAAATCTGATAATGAGATATTATGTTTGGAATGATTATTTGTTAATTATGTTGTATAAAGCATGCAATCCTTATTTAAGACCTTGATACCGAACAGTTGAGTGTTGATAATTGAACATTATTAGTCAGTTGATATGAAGTATTGTCAGTTGATAACCTCAATGTTAATTAACTCACCATCACAATATGAGGCATTGTCCACAAATCGGTGCTTAAAACATGAAATTAAAACTCTCTATGTTATCTAAGTATTTAACTTTTTAAGGGCGTAGAGAACTATATGCATATAATTTTTAGGATGCAAAGCTAAGTTTAGACGAGATGAGGATCATGGCGGCTGACAAAGCGTATGGGGGTAAATTTTGATAATCATATGCTTAAGATAAGAAGCAAATATCCTAGGAAAAGAAGAACCTAATGAGAAGGAACGAATAAATATATTTTGCTCAAATATGTCAACTGAAGCTCTTCCACCCACTACACGTACAGGCGACTATGGTACATGATGATTGTGATCCTTATTCCAGATAGCAGATTTGCAGCCAGTGCTGATGTTTCTGGAGGCACAGAGTCCCGACGACCGGGAGACCTGGAGGAGCCGCTTAGTGCTACTGCTGTGGCTCTCCATCATAGTCATGATGCCCTTCCACATGGCACGCCTTGACAGCTTTGCTGTCGGAGAAAAGGGTATTCGATTTTTTGTTATAGGTCAATTGTTAATTGTATTGAGAGTATCTGTGGTGTGTTTTCTCTGTGAAATCTGAGGACCTCATAGTTTAATAAAAAATAATTAATAAATAAAAATTGCTAACCCTATCATTTCAATGGCTGAAGTTATGATTTTAAAAAAGGAACAATAATAATAGTAAGATGAAAGAATCCCATCAATTCATCAAATAACAAGTCAATTAACCTTTTGAGACCTGTACCAGAATGTAGAATTTTCAATGTACTGAGTGATGATTTAGACTTAGTTCCTAAAAAGGCTTAGCCTCTCTTCTTCGATAAAAATATATGATCCAATAGTAATTAAATCCAAGTACCTCTATGACAATTGTGCTTGCTATCACCAAGTCATATATCCTGGTATACCTACTGAGAATATATCAATTTTGAGCATTCATTTTGATTGATGTTATTTTTATCAGACAGTGATGGCAAAGATAAAAAGACAGTGATGAGCAGAATTCTGGACGTCTGCAAGACTTACTCCCTGGTGACCGACTCCTGTGCTGAAGCCGGTGCTTTCTTGTCTTCCAAGTTTTTAACCAGGTATCCTTACTTGAAATATTTTACCGGTATCTGTTCAACAGATTTATAATGTATACCTACTCAGTCATTGTACCGAAAGAGTTGACAATAGAAATATAGTCACATATTAAACCGTGTTCCTAGGAACACATCTACTGCGTGTCAGATTGAGGTTTGAGGCGCAGAGAAGGTGAAACATAATGCCAAACATGTAAGAATGATAATATGAAATATAATTTATTAGTTTTTATAATAGAATGAATGATAAAAGGTGGTGAAGCCTGGAGGTTATCAAATAGTGTTTGCCGGAAATTAGCCGAGTTATATGTTGCTGTTCATGATGGTCCGTCGTTAGAGTTTAGTTATTCTTCTGCTCCACTTATTCACTCTATTGCAGTGTGCCGGCCCGTGTCCACTTATTTTTGTTGTGGCCATATACTATATCTTTGGAGACTTTATTTTCTTCTTCATGTAAGTGACACCAAATAAATTTAGCCCAGTATCTAAAAACTATTGTTCAACATAAGACCCTTGAAGGAGCAGCCAGTCGGGGCGTGAAATATATGATGCGGTCTGAATGTCTCCGCAGAACAGCGTCGCTCCCTGTTGCGGCACTCGCTATGAGTTAAGGTAGTTTCTTGTTCTTCTTACTTCAGTCCTCGGTGTGTGCAATGTTCCCGGGAGTGGATGTGGTTTTTTATGTAAGAACAAACAGGACAGAGACATCTCATCTGTAGATTTTATGATGCTTGATATTTTTTGAAGACGGCTAGGTGCTGCGTGCATATAGCAGTGGATATGGTGAAGAAGAGAGAATAGGATGGGATCGTATGATATAAAAATCCTTTTTTCAGATCGGACGTAAAAGAAATGTACATGGGCACATTCTTCGAGTGGTCGTGCCAGCAGAACAGCAACCTGCAGCAAGAGGACAGCATCAAGTACGGCGTGTTGGCCACCGTGGCAGCCATCCTGAAGCACGGCAAGCGCGAGGACTTGCTGCCTTACGCCGACACGCTGCTGCAGTGGGTCACCGGCCAGGGGTATCGCCAGAACAAGGCCAGCCTCACCCGCAAATATGCAGTCAAGATCATTCAGAGGATAGGTACCATATTTTTTGACAGAACTTACAATTAACATATCCGTTCCTTAGTAAGAGTGTAGTGCCAAGCCATTTCTTCTCTAATTTCATGTTTTCACAGCCAGATGTGGAATAATGGCTTTCAAAATTCTCCTTTTTAAAAATATTTCGACCGCTGGTGCAAGGTTTATTTCCAGAATTGATGAATGTCATGAAATGGTGTCTCCGGGTAGCCATAGCTGATCCCTGCTATGGCGGTCGAAATATCAAGATGAGAAATTTGCCAAACACGGCCATTCAACTATGTCCATAAAAGTCATTTGTTAATTGCCTCCCTGCCATATCCTCTACTGAAGCGTTTTGCGCTATTTCAACGAAGCTATGGTCGCTAGCAGATCAATTTCTTGACAGTCCTACAATAACAGTCACCATTGAGGAAGCGATATATTTTGTACATATTGTAAATAACATGTTTATTAATTATCATTCAGGTTTGACATTCCTCCGGAGCCGCGTGGCTTCATGGCGATACACCCGGGGCTCCAGGTCCATCGCAGTCAACCTGCAGGCGGCCGGGGACATGGACAAGCCCAGCCGCGCGGCGCAGGACACCACGGCCGCCGGCGAGCAGGAGGACAGTGACGACAATGATGATGAGCAAGACATTCCAGAACAGGTAGAGCTATCGTATACTTATTATATATAAATAACAAACTGTCATGCAACCACTACATCAAGCAAGGCTTTCAATAAAAAAGCAAAAATTCTTGAGTCAAAGAATATTACTTAGGCTCCGCAAGCAACTTGCCAAAACATTTTTTTGGAGCATCTTAATGTACGGCTGTGAGACTTGGTGCTTATTTGAAAGTGAAAAAAAGACTAGAGGCCTTT
This sequence comes from Glossosoma conforme, assembly GCA_022606575.1. NCBI lineage: Eukaryota > Metazoa > Arthropoda > Insecta > Trichoptera > Glossosomatidae > Glossosoma > Glossosoma conforme. The sequence goes on from JAGTXR010000313.1 coordinate 300,315, forward strand.
GAGATGTGGTCATACAGAAGAATTCTCGGTATTTTCCTCGAGAGACCACGTCACGAACAATGAGGTTCTCAGAATAATCAAGGAAGAGTGCCACCTAATAAAACCATCTCAGAGAGGCGAGCCAGTTGGATCGGTCACATCACGCGCCACGATGGTCTTCTTCACGATATTGTGGAGGGGATGGTTGAGGGTAGAAACTCTAGAGGGCACCCTAGATGGGAGTATTTGCAGCAAGTATTCGAGGACATGAATTGAAGCGCTTATGGTGAGCTGAAAAGGGTTGTGGAGGACCGAGAGGAATGGAGATCGAGATGCAAGATTCTGTTGTTGGAAACCAATCCACCGGATTGATACTACAAATAAGAAGATGCAACCACACAATGGTACAATAGGAAAGCCATTGCCTGCGTACAATACTGGGGTTACGATGGTTTGACTTTGTGAGGAATGACGAGGTGAAAGAGCGGACAGGGCAGCCTCTCTTAATACAATCGGTCAAGAGGCTAAGATGGTCCTGGCTGGGACATATATATCAAGGATGCCGCGGGAGAGCATAATCTATAGCTGCCTTTTCTTCAAGCCCCCGGGCTTGCACCGTCCTGGTTGGCCGTCGGGAACTACACATAAAATGTACTCGGCGGAGCTGACTTGGGATGAGGTGAAGATTATGGCGGCTGACAGAGCTTTGTGGCGGCAGTTCGTGATTGCCATATGCTCCAGTTAAGTGAGCGAACATGGTATGATGATGATGATGATAATAACATAATTCTTACCTATTTTACATGAGTCTTATTAACTGATTATAATCATGACTTCTTATATTATTACTTATTTCATTATTTATCAAGACGCAAATGGTAAATATTAAATAATATGCATAAATAAAACCATTCAATTATTTATATTTCATTAAAACAGATGTATGGTATTGTCTTTCATAACACGGGCAATGTTAATATATAAAAAAACCTTTAATATTAAGGCCATATCATATAGTAGCTAGAGACCAAACCCTTAGTTAGAGTAAATTATTGAATTCGTATATATTATGTAAATTGTTATTTTGTGAGGTCATCATTAGCATGCCAGAAAGAGATATCCTCTCGATCTTTCAGTAACTGAGGTTTTAGATAGACTACCGGAATGGCTTCTAACTACCTAATCAAAGAACTTGGGTATTAGTGAATCATTCTTAAAGGTACAAATCATATTGCAATGCTATACTGAAAATGTAACTTTCAGATTGAAGATGTGGTGGAACAGCTGCTATTGGGTTTAAGAGACGGTGACAACATTGTTCGCTGGTCGGCCGCAAAGGGGCTGGGCCGCGTGTGTGCCCGCCTGGGCCGAGCGGCCACCGGGGATGTGGCCCTCAGCCTGATGGAGCTGTTTGACCCCCGCGAGGGCGACGGGGCCTGGCACGGAGGCTGCTTGGCTCTCGCAGAGTTAGGTAACACCATCTTCCTTCATTTCTTTAATAATCATATCTACCACACATCAACACTGCTTGGTTTTTATTTTTATTTGTAAACACATATAGCCAAATACTGACAGACGGTGATAGTTATTTTGAAGTTTCACGTGCGGATTTTATGACGCATACCATTCTATGTATGGGTATGCGCTCCATTTGTAGTGTTCATCCACCAACGTAATAGACTACAGCCTGACATTCACGCATCGTCCTTATTATTACAGGAATTCACCATGAATGGGTTCTCGGGGCGAATTTCATCGACCATCAATTTTGATTAATAGATTATGACTGGTATTTTACAGATGAGGGATCTAATTTACACCAACTGGGGGTATTTATAGAGTACAGAAATCGATTAAAATAAAAATAAAAATGAATCTCCATCAAGTTTGGCAAGCAAATGTTTTAACCACTAAGCAATGCCCCCGGCTCTTTAAGCTAGTAAGTAACTTCAGCTCCGACTACTTTGTCGACATAGAAAGAAAGTCAACACAGTAAAATAGTACTTGTTACGCGACAAACAGTCTTACATAAACAAATAGATTTGAGTATTATCTGCTTGATGTTGCTGAAATAAGGTAAATGAATGTTGTTGTCCTGTATTTATTGGTTCAGTAACTAATTCAAGGTTTTGGGAGTAGATTAAATCAATTGGCAATACATGAAATACATTTACAGTGTCAGGTAGGAATGTGATCAGTTATAAAATTACAGTGTCAGGTAGGAATGTGATCAGTTATAAAATTACAGTGTCAGGTAGGAATGTGATCAGTTATAAAATTACAGTGTCAGGTAGGAATGTGATCAGTTATAAAATTACAGTGTCAGGTAGGAATGTGATCAGTTATAAAATTACAGTGTCAGGTAGGAATGTGATCAGTTATAAAATTACAGTGTCAGGTAGGAATGTGATCAGTTATAAAATTAAAATGTCAGCAATATATTTAATACTGCCAGTAACTAATGTAAAATGGTCCAAATTTAAATTTTAGATTGACAGGTAGTGAGTAGATGGTCGTAACATGTAAATTTATGAATAATTAGCACATAAAATAGAAACCTAAAGTATTAATAGTTACCATTTATTAATTATTTGCTGACTTATTTATTTATTATTTATTAACCATTTTTAAACATTTACTGACTATTGAATTAAATGTTGACAAAATAATTAGTTGCCAATGTATTTATGACAATTTATGAGAGCCATTATTACCTTAATTAAATAGAAAAAATACAATTATTCTGAGTTGTGGATTCACTCACACATTATTTAACATTATTTATATTTTTAGCATTCAATTAGTGATCCTTTTTTAAATTAAATAGATCTATAGATGACATTGGCCCTTATTGCCCTCGCAGGGCGCCGCGGGCTGCTGCTGCCCGGGCAGCTGGGCGGCGCGGTGCTCGTGGTGCTGCGCGCGCTGCAGTACGAGGAGCTGCGCGGCCACGCGGCCACGGGCCAGCACGTGCGTGACGCGGCCTGCTACGTCAGCTGGGCTTTTGCTCGCGCCTACGAGCCGGCCGTGCTGCAGCCCTTCGTGAACCAGCTGGCCGCGGGGCTCATCATCACGGCCGTCTTCGATCGAGAGGTGAAGTGACATTTGCCTCACCTATCAGGCGCATTCTGTTTATTTAAAATAAGGGACGTGGAACTTTTTAGACCGTTATTCTAAAATATTATTGCTCGAGTCAATATTACCCCCTCTTTATATAAAAGAGATGATCAATGTTAATTAAAATCAATCATTTTTTATTAAATTAATGTACACAGAAAAAAGAATACCGACACATTTATAAAATAGAAAATTAGGAAAATATCCTTAGTACCCACAAAAATGTCATTTTTACTCCATTTGGGGTAATTTACCCCGGTTCCCCGGCTGCTGAGTACTTAATAAATTTAATAGTTCAAAGAATTTCATACATTTTGAGATATCTTGGTCACCAATTTTAAAAATACAGTTTTGAGAATAATTTTTAAAGCGTACAATTGTTATCATTTAAATAATTATTTGCCCTCAATATGTTGGTTCTTTAAATATGAACCTTCACTTGATTAGTAGTCAGCTTACATATTAGATTGCCAATAATAGCATTAAAAAAACAAAATATGAAATGCTTTTGAAAAAGAAATGTACCATTAGATATAAATTAATCGCATAGATTTGTTCTGAACCTTGTAAAATGCAGACCACACTTACATTTTTTTTCTATAATATTTGCTTCAGCACATCAGTTTTTGTTGCTATTAAATAACAAACAGCAACAAAAACGTAAATGAATTCTAGTAAATAATACGAAAAACTTGTCACAATAGGCATCTCTAACTTCGTGAAGAAGTTTTTATGCAAATCAAAAATGACTTTCCCCGTGTATTAACACTACACTGGAGTTCATCTCAAATTAGAAGCGGTATAGTAGAGCGGTATATTAAGAAATAAATTATGATAATAAATGGTAATGTGTAGATAAATTGCCGGCGCGCAGCCTCGGCCGCCTTCCAGGAGCACGTGGGGCGCCAGGGCTCCTTCCCGCACGGCATCGACATCCTCACGGCCGCCGACTTCTTCTCCGTGGGGCTGCGCAGCAACGCCTTCCTGCGTGTGGCGCCCTGGGTGGCCGGCTTCCCCGACTACACGCGCCCCCTCGTGGACCACCTGCTGCAGCGCAAGCTGGACCACTGGGACCTGGCCATGCGCGAGCTGGCTGCCAAGGCCATGCACCGCCTGGTGGACAAGGCACGCACCTCACTCTTTGTTAAATGATGATTGCCGCATAGTGTGTGTAGCTATTTATAAGTGATATGCACACAAACACACGCTCTTTACTTCATGAAATATTGATTACATTTAATCTGTTGCACTATTTGAAATATCTTTTCTTCTTCTTCGTGTCAGCGACTTCAAATTTAAAAAACGCTTCATGTTTTAATTAAATTTGTATTAAATATTCATTTGACTTGTGACACTGACACGGCCATGTTATATACTACTAATGGATCATTCATTATTTTGCTCATTTATGATGATGTACGTGAGGGTTGTGAGCTAAGAGATGCTCAGTTCCATTGCAGGAGACAGGAGATAAATGATTGATTGCCTTATGAAGGGTATTTATTGAAATTATTCCACATAACTAATAAAGAAATTTCTTTATCCGAAATAATAGAGAATTTAAAAATTACAAATATCAAGAGTCACTCAGACTGCTTATGTAAACTTTGAACCGACTTCAAAGGTACGCGAGGGACGGAGGAGCCCTGTTACTACTTTAGTGACGACAAAAATAAAACAACCTTAGACAATTTGATACTAGATTTAGATTAACATTACAACTCGAAAAAGATGGCATACCAGCGGTGGTATTAAAAACTTGCGCTCCTGAACTTAGTCCTGTGCTCACCAAACTTTTCAGATTGTCCTTTAGATGTGGTATTGTTCCCCAGGGATGGAAAAAAGCACTTGTTCACCCAGTTCCAAAAAAAGGAGACCGAAGTGAGCCCACAAACTATCGCCCAATAGCCATCACATCACTACTTTCCAAAGTGATGGAACGTTTAATTAACAGCCAACTTCTAAACTACTTAGAGAAGAATGATCTTCTGTGCGATCGGCAATATGGCTTCCGCCCTAGTCGATCGTGCGGCGATCTCTTGGCTATGTCACACATGTTTGGGGGAAATCTGTCAAATGCTATGGAGAAACGCAAGCTGTTGCCCTAGATATCTCCAAGGCGTTCGATAGAGTCTGGCATCGCGGTCTGGTGAATAAATTACCATTTTATGGACTAACTCCCTCCCTGTGCTCCTGGGTTGAAAACTTCTTGAGTGATCGATGCATCATCACTGTCGTATTGTGATTACTCTTGACTTCCTCCATATTTTTGGTATATGTTGAGTACTGATACAATTATTTAAAAACAGGAGAATCCATTTCTTTGTCTGTGGTCCAAAGTGTTTTATTTGTTCCGTCCTAATGTCGTCCAGTCCTGCGGCTTTCCCATTCTTCATTATGCTCACTGTTTTGTCGAGTTCAAGAATGGTGACTGCTGCACTCAGACCTGTATTAGCGGTCTCGGCGGTAGATTTATTTTTCATTTTTATGTTCCTCCTAGCACATTGTACCATTTTTGTGGGCTTTCCATTTAATAGAAGTTGGTGGGCGATTTGGTCTGCGGTTATATTTGAAAGGTTGTGTTTCGGTTGTTTTGGGTCACTGTTCAGGGTTTTAAGTAATCTCCATGCCTTATGGCTATTTCTTGAAAGATCTAGCTCATTTAGCATGGCTGCCCATTTCTCTCTTTTATTTTTTGACAGAGCTTCCATTAAAGCATTCCCAGCAGAAACAGTATTGAAGTTGAAAGGGTCCTTCTCCCGGGAAAAGCCCAGACAACCCAAAGAATTTCCGTCCAATCTCCTTGCTCTGTCATTTGTATAAGCTGTTGGAGAGAATCCTTCTCAACCGACTAGCGCCCCTTATAGACCCGCTTCTCATCCCACAACAAGCTGGTTTCCGCCCTGGAAAATCATGCACTGGACAGATTCTGAACCTCACACAACACATCGAAGATGGGTTTGAGAAGAGACAAATAACGGGAGCAGCCTTTGTAGACCTAACCGCTGCCTATGACACAGTCCACCACAAAACCCTTCTGCTTAAACTACAGAATATTACCCATGATGCAACTATTACTAATGTAATAGCAACTATGCTACAGAACCGTAGATTTTATGTTGATCATGAAGGTAAGCGTAGCAGATGGCGCACGAACAAAAATGGACTGCCTCAAGGAAGCGTGTTAGCGCCCTTACTCTTCAATGTCTACACAAACGACCAGCCAATACTGAACAATACCAGGTCCTTCATCTACGCAGATGACTTGGCGCTCACAGCACAAGGGGTGTCTTTCGAGGAAGTAGAAACCCAGCTTAATAACGCACTCACCACCCTCTCTTCGTACTACCACCAAAACCGACTACAGCCAAACCCAAGCAAGACCCAAGTCTGCGCCTTTCATCTTAATAACAGACTTGCCAAGAGAAAGCTGCACATTACCTGGAACGACTTGGTGTTAGAGCACTGCGACACACCTAAATACCTAGGGGTCAAGCTGGATAGGACCCTCACTTATCAGAAACACTGTCAGTCTGTTAAGCAAAAGGTGTCCACCAGAAACAACCTACTCCGAAAAGTGGCAGGTACGAAGTGGGGAGCCCAACCAAACCTGATCCGCACAAGTGCTCTAGCTCTCTGTTTCTCTGCTGGCGAGTATGCTGCGCCAGTATGGGCGAGGTCTGCCCATACCAAGAAAGTGGATATTGCTCTGAATGAAACGTGCCGGGTGGTTACGGGGTGCCTAAAACCTACCCCAATATCAAAGCTATATCAACTCTCGGGCATTGCCCCACCAAACATACGGCGAGAAGTTACTACCAAGAAGGAACTCACCAAAGCAACCCACGACGCACTCCACCCTATGTTTGGGTACCAAAAAGATAACTACACGGCTCAAATCAAGAAGAAGTTTCCTACAGTCGACAACGGAACTGGAGATACCTGAGGCCACCCTGCGGCTGAACATGTGGAGAAGCGCAACTGAGGGGAATACTTGGATTGCCCCGAAAGAGGACCTAGCCCCTGGACATGACCAAGGGTGGAATATATGGAGGTCCCTTAACAGACTTCGGACCGGAGTATGCAAGACGAGGACACAAATGAGGGCCTGGCAGTTTTACAGCGGACCGACTGAATGTGACTGCGGCGTGGAGCAGACCCTGTCACACCTTCTGGAGTGTGCGCTGTGCCCGAGTGGCTGCACCCAGGAAGACCTGATGATGGCCAGAAGTAACGCCACCGACGTCGCCCACTTCTGGGCAGACAGGATCTGACCCTGTTGTTTCCGACACGATTATATATATCACTGTCGTAGATGGCTTTCCTTCTTCCTGCCATAAAATCAACTCAGGAGTTCCACAGGGCTCTGTGCTGTCGCCCACTCTTTTCCTTCTGCATGTGAATGATTTGCTTCAATGCGCAAACATTCACTGTTATGCCGACGACAGCACTGTCCATGAGAGTATAATCTTCCATAAACCTCCGAAACATTCGGAACTATCTGCTGCTAGGGAATCTCTGGTAGAGAAGATGAACATGTCTCTTGAAAGGGTTTCACGATGGGGCGACCTCAACCTCGTCAGTTTCAACATTTCAAAAACCCAATCATGTACTTTCTCCACCAAGAAGACTGCTATGGATCCTGTATCTTTCAACGGTTGTTCTCTTCCGAAAGCAAGCTCCATCAACATGCTTGGATTATCAATATCGAATAATGTCAAATATTACGAGTCAATTAAGTGTAAAGCCGGTCTCGCTTCCAAAAAACTAGGTGTATTATATAGATCACGTCGGTATTTCAACGATAAACAACTTCTTCTTCTATATAAAGGACAAATCCGACCTATCCTTGAATACGGCAGTCACCTTTGGATTGGAGCCCCAAAATACCTTCTAAACTTAATTGACTCAGTTCAAAGAAGAGCAATTCGTTTGATAAACAATGACACCCTTACGTCTAATTTACAATCAATGGAACACAGACGTAAGGTTGGTTCTCTTAGTCTTTTCTACCGTAATTACCACGGTCACTGCTCTTCGGAACTTAAAGAACTAATTCCTCCTGCACCCACTCACAGCCGACAAACTCGTCTTACACTTGCCAAACATCCATACACGGTTAATATATGTCGACCAAGAACTGGCAGCTTGCAAAGTTCCTTCCTTAATGCCACCGGTAAGCTATGGAATGCTCTTCCAGCGTCTGTGTTTCCTCCTTCCTACAATCTGGATCTCTTCAAGAAACAGATAAATATACACTTGCAATCTCCCCAACCCACACACAAACACGAACACAACACACGTTTCCCGCATGCAGCGTCCAGCCTCCCTGGCTGAGCGTCATAGAGTGCATTGGTCTTGACCGGTTGTGCTCTCCTGCATGCGTTTACATAAAAAAAAAAAAAAAAAAAAAAAGTTGGGCATTTTACAAGAGAATAAACTGTTATGATTTTTTCGTTTTGAATTTTAAATTAATAATTGATAATTTGTAATCGACGTTTGATAATTTCAGGCGCCCGATTACATGGCCGACACGGTCCTTCCGAAACTGGTCGAAAATTTTTCTTCTATTGACTTGAACGCCCGGCACGGCTCCATCCTGGCGGCGGGCGAGGTCATTCACGCGCTGTCACTCATCAGCCTGCCTGACGGGCGGCCGGCCACCACGCTGCTGCAGGAGCGCGAGCTGCACGCCCTCGGGCAGCTGGTGCCGGCGCTCAACGCCAAGTACCAGTTCCGGGGGCTGGGCGGGGAGCTCATGAGGCAGGCCTGCTGCGTCTGCATCGAGAAGCTTTCTCTCGCCGAGATCAAATTTCAAGAAGACGTTATAGGTGTGTACGTTATTATCATTCGAAAGTAAATTAACGATTGTATAATATTTTGTTTTATTATTTTAGATGATTATCCGTGTTCGATGAGAGCATTTTCAACAATGACTATCGCATGACTTTTTTTTACTGTATTAAAATATATCACGGTGATAATCTTTAAAGCATTTTTAAATCCTCACAATTAATTTTATGAAAGTCGGTTGTCGGTGTCACAAGACCAGTTGAAATTCTTCAGTTTTAGCCTCATCGGTCACGAACGAGCGCTTCCTCGAAGTTTCCTCCACTTGAATTCGTCAGCGCTCACTATGGAAAGTAATGAGAATACTCATTATCATCTCGGACGCTCTATATGAAGATCAGTCGTATCAGTGATGAACCACGTTTGTATTATTCCAGATGATTGGTTGGCGCTAATCGAAGAGTGCTTGTCGCACGAAGTGTCCATTATTCGAGAGAAGGCCATCTGTGCCCTGCCGGCGCTGTTCAGCCAACACCTGGGGGCGCCCGGCCAGCGCGCCCGGGCGGGCGAGCTGCTTGCCCGGTACTGCCGCAAGCTGACCAACCTCGGGCCTAACGCCATGCAGATCAGGATGGGAAACGCTTTGGCGATCGGTATAATATGTTATTTAATATAAGATGCGTTCATAAGAAAACCATTCTTTTTACAATAAATTACTGGCTCGTTTATTGTAAAAATATATTTTATGTATTATACCTTTATATCGTCAATTATGCGCCATTTTGTTGAATAAGTTTTTGCCATTTTGCAGGTCATTTCATTGTGCCTCTCTCAGCTATAGTCTGTTACTTTAGGTGCCCTGCCTGCGCTGGCCCTGGAGGAGTCCCTGCCGCTGGTGCTGAGCTCGCTCACTGAGTGCGCGCGGCTGACGGAGCCGACGCTGAAGTGGGCCGAGTCGCGGCGAGACGCGGTGAAGGGGCTCACCTGCGTCTGCCTGACGGTCGGCCCGGCGCGGCTCGGGGGCGCGCTGCCCGCCGCGCTGGAGTGCCTGCTGGGCAGCCTGGCCGAGTACACGCTGGACCTGCGCGGGGACGTGGGCGCCTGGGTGCGCGAGGCCAGCCTCACGGGCTTGCTGGCACTGTGCAAGCGGTGCGCGGAGGAGGATCCCTCGGTGCTGAGTCCCTCACTGGTGCGGCGCGTGATGGTGGGCGTGGCGCAGCAGGCCGTGGAGAAGATCGACAGAACCCGCGCCGTAGGGGGGAAGGTCTTCACTAGTCTGCTGCACCAGTGAGTGACCGCATAATATGTTAACCACAAATTTCCTCTTTGTAGTTCTGTTACGACTTTACCTTGTCCGTTGCCTCTCTCCTGTTTTTCTAAAAGGTAGCTCGATCCGATTTTAAATTAGACAAATGATTACGGAAGCTTACAAAAAATCTCATTACATCTGTATTGTTGGTGCTCATTATGACAGTATCTCAAAGTCATTACTTGTGTAAGCTTATATTCATATTTTGAATACTATTATCATAAATCAGTGTAATCCGATAGCGAAATGTACCATAAGCACTGGTCCCGTACGGGAACGCTGGGCATTGAGCGACGTAAATCTCCGGTCCCGTACGGGACCACCGGCAGATAAAGGTTAAGAAAATTTGTTTGAGAGTTAGGCTGTTTGCAAGAAACCCGACCATCTGCCCCTATGATGTATAACATGTTGCAGCCAGCCCCCGATCCCCCACATCCCGCAGCGGGAGGAGCTGCTGCGTCTGTTCCCGCCCGAGCAGAGCGCCTCGGCCCCGGTGCTGTGGCTGTTTGCCGAGCACACCATGCCGCTCTTCGTCAGGCTGCTGGACCACGAGGTCTACCGCTACAACATGCTGCTCGGCCTCTCCCTCAGCATGGGCGATATGACAGAGAATCTGGTAACCAAACACAAGCACTGACTGACACTAGGCAAATGATGTTAATTTAATAGATATATGCAGGTTTAACCCTTTGCACTCGAGTGTATGCATCCCGCCTGAGTTTCCATCCTATTCGATCCTCTGCCTTCCGCATCCATTACTCTAAATATATTGAATAAATAGTTGTATCTTGATATTTTTAACATATTAATTTAATATTACTTGAATTATATAATTACAATAAAGTAATAGTAAGTAATGGAATTTGATTGAGAAAAGAATGACAGAGCGAGAAGATCATACAACTTATTGTAGTGTCGGAGTGATTCTGCACATAAATATATAAAGTGGTTGTTCCAGCACAAAATATATCCAAACTGCATTTTATTGATGCCTATTTTTATCAAAGAAGAAAACGAGTAAAACCTTGTATGAAAGCACTGAGTTTTAATAAATCACTTTACCGGTTCTCATTCTCACAAAGTTGCAGTGGCACAACACAGAAGACGGACAGTCTTAAGTAAGTAGCTTCTGAGAAAGGTGCTGCGGCACCGAAACTGCAAAGTTGATGCGTTCTACCAATACCTATTTTAATCAACTTTTCAATTCGGTAGCAGTTTATGACTTCATACAATATGAATATTTTTAAAATACAGATACACTTTCATCTCCTCAAGCTTACACAGACATCACATTTGTCTTCTCCACAGCCGTCCTGGTTGAGTTACTCAAAATATTTCATCTCAATTCCAACAGCATCTTGAAGGACATCAAATGTCTGAAATGAGACTTGGCTTAATACTGATTGTGTTCTGCCGCTCCTCAGGTAAAGCACACGACTGCCGCGCTGTTCTCCTACTTGACAACGCTTGATGATATGGTGAAGATGAACGCCATCTGTGATGCCATCATCCAAGTCTTTGCTAACAACCAAGGAGTCAACCGCATCACAATACCAATGCTGAACTTCTTGGACAGACTACTTAGTTCAGGTGATTTATTCATTACTTCTTATATAGAGACAACATTAAAGCCATTGGGAGATGAGTCCTTTATCTGTTGATTGTATAACTTTATAGGGCTGTATTTGCAAGTGTTTAGGTAGAGCCAACCCTTTAGCCCATTAGACCAAACGGTTTAGGCGTTAGTGTATAATATATAATATGTAAATAGTGTTCAACTCATGCTTTGTATATTGTATAACTAGCTCTTATTGAAGATCCTGGGCCTACGCTGCGGGCAGCAGAGCTGACATGGAATGTGGTGAGAATCATGACCATAAGCTTCCGTTAGGAGAGCAGACACGGAATGATGAAGATATATATTTTTTATTTTTCCAACAGTTTCACGAAATTCCAAAATTGATCATCAATTTATCAAAATCTAACGGGACATTCTCATGATGATTATTTTTTTCTTTTGATTTTAGGAAGTATAAGTCCAGTATTGGAAGATCCAGAAAACACTTTTGCCAGTGAGATATTGAAACTAGTCAAAATTGAAATCAAAGGATGCAGAAATGTATACAAACTTTTGGATTCCATCAATGTTCTCTGTCAGCTGTTGCAGGTCTGAACTTATAAAATATATATTTTGCCAATATAATCTTTGTATGATAATAAATTGTATTATTTCCTAATACTTGGGGCGCGCTTGAAATTCCCGCCGATTCATCTCTGAGTATATAGCAGGCGATTTTCTGGGTTTCTCGTGCCAAATCAAGGTTGGTGTAAAAGAGCTGTGACTTAAAATAATGAATAAATTTGAAATCCATTTTTTTTGTAGAAAAAATATTTATTTATTGTTTAATATATAGAAAAGTACCTCAATTTTTTTTTTTTTTTAATAAGTACAGGTAGTTCTCGACTTATGACGGTTCTACTTACGACTATTCGCACTTACGACCAAAAATTTATTTTTTATTTTTTATTAAAATTAAAAAATACTACCAAAATATAAATATATATAAATGATAATAGAAATAAATATTTAAGATATTAATGAAATAAATATTTTATTGTGTATTAATAAATAAGTATAAATAAATATACATGTTTTATTTTAATATGTAAGTACATACATATTTTGTATGTAAGTCCAGGAACGTATCTCGGTCGTAAGTCAAGGACAACCAGTATATGACTTTCTTTTATTTATTTATATAGATAAAATAATTTGCTGATTCTAATAGATGGAGTTGTATGCTGTATAATTTTACACACATTTTTTTGTCAAATTCATAAATTTTCACTTGAGCTAGGTGAGTTAAAATGTGCTATAGAACAATAAAAGTTTTTTTTTTTAAATAAATGTATATTCATAAATTTAATTTGGAATCATTAGTTTGGGCTCATATAAAAATTCCATCAAAAAATATCATTCAGATTTCTAATATTTTCTATCAAAATGTAATTTGAACAATTAAAACAATTTCATAAAGGAAAGAGAATATAAAAGGAAGACTAATGGTACGGGAATGGAATAGGAATGGCAATGAATAGGAATAGACAAAAATAGACGGGAACGGACGAGAATAGAATGGGAATGGACGCGAGCACTTTTATGATGGTCTCTTACCTTCTAGTCACATACGCAATGAATAATAATACCACGGGAACTAATAATATGCTTTCCTTAACACATTTCCCATTCTACCGCTATTCCATGTAAAATGTAATTATGTCTCCCGCTCCCCAAGTTTTAATGTTTTTTAGCATAATTGAAGTGGTTCTTCCGTTTCTAGGTTGGTGGTAATGTCTCACGTTCATCTTTTGCTAAGTTGGCAATCTGCATTTGTTACGCTGATAAATACGTCCGTAAGTCTACAGCCACCCGACTCTATGACGCTCTACTCATCTATGGAGAAATGACTGGAATCTCTGATGATAACTTAGAGAAGGTATGAATTATACATATGAGTATATATTACAATATATATATATTACAATACATATTAAAATATATATATATATTTTAATAACATATATTTTAAATACAATTTTCCTTCACTTTCTCGTTAATACTATAATTTAGGGTTTGTATGCACGTGTATGAAATGGTTTATTTAAAACACAGCCATTTGTAAAGTAACTCACAGTTCATCAGACCGGAAGTGTTCATTTAAAGGAATTGTATGTTGCATCAAATTATGAAGTAACTTTTGATTGATTACAAATTGTATTGTTTTATAGGCAATGGCCATCTTAGCAGAAACAAATTGGGAGTTGGAAGTGGTCGCTCTTAAACCCATTAGAAATAACTTGTGCGATCTCATCGGCATCGATCAACCGATCTCCATCAAGAGGACCAGTGCTGCCATGTAGAAGATATGTACTGCTTTCTCACAATAATTATAATGATGTTCTTGGACAATATAAATACTAGCTGCCATTTAACAATAGTATATTTTACTGAATATACTTTGCTATGACCATTAATAATATACTCTCTGAGACTGTATTACAGATACTAAATATTTCTTATTGCTAGCATTATGGAAATATTCCTTCTTATCTAAAATTACACTTATAATGAAATAATACTATTTTATTAAGATTAATGATCTCTTGTATTATTTGTCTTATTGTCTTTACAGTTTTACTATTTATTTCTAAAAAAAATGTGTTGTAACATATCATATGTCTACCAGTATCCAGTAGTGCTGGTAAAATTAAAGAATTATGGAAAAGATAAATATTTATACAAAAATGTTAAAAAATGTACATTTGAATTGCAAAATTCCCAAGTATTATTGAATAATTTTGTCTGACATGCTTATGTATCATTTATTTACAATTCGTGAAATGTTTATTTATATATAAGTAATAGAAATAATGTCAATTATACTCGAGAAAATGTAGCCCTGGGTATTTATCTAAATAATTGATATTTATTATAATATTTTATGTTTCACATGTTCTCCCCAAATAACTAATAGCTTGTACCTACTTTCAGTGGTCTAGTGGTTATTATAAGTATTTTAAGGCTTATATATAACATAACATAATCCAATATTATTTATTCATTTAAATAGTTAGGTAACGTGCTATTTATTTTACATACAGAAAAAAACTGATTGATAACTAAAAAAATACTTACATTTAAAATATTTATCACGAGGTATCGTACTGAATTATTCGTAACATTAGTTAGTTACTTATTAAGAAAAGCTTTAAAATTAAATTATTAGCACTTTTTTATATATATTTTTTAAATATTTATTATAATTAAATGTTCAGAGTTTAATTATGATCATATTTTGAGATAATGAGGGCTTGCAATTGATTGATTGAAACAAATATTGAAGGTTGTAATAATGTTCTGGTAACAGACAGGTGCATATGACATATGTCCGCGGCGGTGGTGGCTCTTGAAGACTTACAGATGTCTCTTTGTCGAATAAGGATGCAACACTCAAATAGTATTACTAGTGTAAACTGCTAATATTTCATGAAATTGTTTTGTCCATTCTGAAGATGAATAAGTAATGTGCTTTGTTGTGAAGAGAAAATATGTGCTTAGGGAATATTGTGTGTTTAGATATATAATATCACATTCTTACTTATATAACATATTATGTAACAGCACCGTAAATAAAATTATTAATCAAACTAATAAACTTGTCCTTATTTCTTTGAAAAATATGTATCCCTTCCAATATATTTTTTTTTACGACTGGTATTATAAATCATCTGAAAGAGTCTTAAATTATACAGAACTAGGGTCCTTCGCCTCTGGTTGTTTTGATATCTAAGTCTACCATCTCACAATAATATAAATAACATTTTTGGCCTTTGAACACAAAGTAGGTTTTGAAGGTAAAACAAAATACTTACAGAGATTGGTTTTTATAATATCCTTCTCTATTCCAAAGCTTTCTATCGTCAATATGAAATGACAATGTTAATCTTACAGGTGCTGAGCTGTAGTGCATTGCGGCAGTGTTACAAGTAATAAGATATTTCATTTTTAAGGATTATCTCTGGCTAACCAGTTGTGAGCTTAATGTATTGTAATGATTGATTGATTAAGTATTTTATCGTATATTTGCATTCAAAGGAAAGTTGCAAAAATATACGGCCTGAAAAAATAACTATAAAGGTTATAAATATTTATTTATTTATTTACCTTGTTTTCACATGGATCACGTAACATTTGTTACGTGATCCATGTGAAAACAAGGTAAATAAATAAATAAATATTTATAATTTATTATGGATCTCAAAGTGAATGCTCAAAACATTGAAAATAAAAGGTTAAGTTATGCTCTTGCCGGATTACAATAATTGATGTGTTACGAAGAATTCTTCAATAAAAATATATTCAATATGGTACTAAAGGTCAAGAATTAAATTAATTTCTTGTATTTTTATGAAATACTCCGTATTTCATAAAAATACAAGAAAAATTTCAGAAAAATAAACCATATATCCTTGGTTTTAAAGCTTTTTAACTGAAATTACATTTTAGATAAAAGCTTTGTAAACAATAACAGATTTGTAAATATTAATAACACAGATGTCAATCATATACCAAATCATATACGCCAAATTCCCTTTTTGCACGGTTTCGAAATAACACGGTCTTGAAAAAAAAGAACCCATATTTTTTCACATAGTTTTTTTTAATTTTAAGACTTGTTGAGTTTGAATTAAACGAAAAAACATTGAAGTAAAATTATTGATCCCTTATTATAATACGACATTCAACCACTCAGGGGCCCATTTCAACATTCAATACATGGGATGTCCGGCAATCATTTGAATCTATCTATATATATAAAAATTAATGTCTGTATGTGTATCTTTTATACATTCCTACACCATTCATCTGATAGATATAAAACTTTCAGGAAATATTGCTTTTAGGACTGTAAAGAGAATAGGGTACTCAATATTTTATTTAATTACAAAAAATAATTGAATATTTATAAAAATAGTGTCTTCGTGCAACTTCCTAACCTCCACAATATTCCTAACCTCATTTTACCGACCTTGTTATACTATCAGTTTTTTTTTCGTTTCTTATGTATTTATTCAGTTTTATGAAGACGAAGAAAACAATCTGTAAATATAATACAACAAATGTTAGTTTTAAAAACCAATTAAAAGTCAAATAACCCAATGAGATTGAACAATTCATTTGCATTACATTTTTTAATTAAATAATATTCCAATATTACATTACATTTTAATTTTGTGAAAATTATTCTTTCTGTAGTAGTTTACTTGAAATATATTTTTCATTATTAAATTTTTCATTTCGTTAAAATATTACATTTGATTTCTTTGTTTGATTTTTGTTGTTATTTAACCTTTTGAGCGGTATGAACGTACCGGTACGTTCACACACCCTGGCGCATTATTTTAAATCCCATGCTTTCAATTTCAAATAAAATATGAATACGTATTTTTTTATAAATTCTACATAGATTTATTGATGATAAGTGAAAATCATTATAATTTTATCATATATTTTTAAATAAATAAAAACAAGTAAACATTGCGAAAAAAAATTTTAAACAACGGTGTTTTGACTTCAATACATATGTAGATCTTTATTGTTGGAATCCTCCTATTGTCAGTCTGCCCGCCTCTCTATTTGGAACTAGATCGCGCTATTCAAATCCATTGATTTTATTGGTCAGTAGAATATACATAAATGTGAACTTATTAGTGTATTGTGAACAAACCCTTCAAAATATCGCACAGACTAAGAGAAGAAGAAATAAATAATATATTTGTGGAAAGTGAGGATGAGGAGGTAATAGAAGATCTCGATGATTTGGTGTTTCATATGAATGATTCTTCGGAAGAGGGAGAGGCATCTCAACTTACTCTCACGTTATGTATGCAACAAAATTAACTCACTAATGAAAGGGTTAATAGTTAATTATCATCCATCCAAGATGTGCTTTTTACTGTTAAATTAATTTAAAATAAAAATTTAAATTTGTGATAACCAAACTATTTTCTCAGTTCTTCTTCGTAGTATCAATCCGGTGGATTGGTTTGCAGCAACAGAATCTTGCATCTCGATCTCCATTCCTCTTGGTCCTCCGCAACTCTTTTCAGCTCAGCATAAGCGCTACAATTCATGTCCTCGAATACTTGCTGCAAATACTCCCGTCTAGGGCGCCCTCTACAATTTCTACCCTCAACCATCCCCTCCACAATATCGTGAAGAAGACCATCGTGGCGCATGATGTGACCAATCTATCGGACTCGCCTCTCTGAGATGGTTCTTATTAGGTGCCTATCTTCCTTGATTATTCTGAGAACCTCATTGTTCCTGACGTGGTCTCTCCAGGAAATTCCGAGAATTCTTCTGTAAGACCACATCTCAAAGACCTCTAGTCTTTTTTTATCACTTTCAGATAAGCACCATGTCTCACAGCCGTACATTAAGATGCTCTAAACAAGTGTTTTGGCAAGTTGCTTATGGAGCCCTAAAGAAATATTCTTTGACTCAAGGATTTTGGCTTTTTTATTGAAAGCTAGCCTTGCATGATGTATTCGACTGTTGACTTCTCTTTTTGTTCTGCCATCCCAGGTGATCGTTTTTCTCAGTATTTTAAATTTAAAAAAATGTACTTTTTCTAAAGAAAGTACTCACCCTTTCTTCTTAATAATCAAATTATGAGCAGTTGGTTATTTTAAGGTATCTGAAATCTTATCTGAATTTTATGTCTTATTTGTGTCAGAGACGTCAAATTATTTTTGCCCAGTACCTGGCAACATCGATAGCCCGTGTGTTGCTCAGCATTAGTTCCTGAGTTGTGCAGCTTGTTGGGCACATGGAGCAGGATCTGGGGAGCATGATAAGAACATCTACGCGGTGCCCCCTGGAAACGCAATTTCGGACTTCCTCCTCCGGCCAATCTTTTCAACCCAACTTCAACAAAAACAATTTTATGTTATCTTAGTTCATGTGAAACAAACGAGCAACAGGAAGCAAGATTTAAAAAAATACGATTACACACTGCTCTAATCTGTTCACCATACTTTTTCACATGGACAACTGTAGGTGACCTGCTCATGCATTCGAAAACTTTCTGATTTATTTATATATGCACCAGATAGTAAAACAAAAAAAATGTATCCATAAGCACTCCAATAAATAAAAACACATTTAGCCGATTTTCACCCTGTTGAAATTAGGTAAAAAAAAACATGACCTTAGCTTATCGCTTCTGATTGGCTTCGGCCTCGTCTCAAGTCCGACTTATCCAATTGAAAGGCGAGAGGCTCCCGATAAGGCGCTTCCATAAACTCGCGGTTTATTTTTATGAGTGGCATTGCAACGCATGCGGGGGACACGCTAGTATATTATAAATGAAACAGAAAAAACTACTGCACTTTCAATCCCTGATGCATGAAAAAAAATTACATAAAGACATTGATTATTCATAAGGACACACACACATTAATTTATATATGTACAGTGGTGCCTCACACAACGAACTTAATTCGTTCCAGGAGCAAGTTCGTTATGCGAAAAGTTCGTTATGTGAAACGCGTTTTCCCATAACAATACATGTTAAAAAAAAAAATTCGTTCTGTAGCATAAAATATGGTAAGATGACATAAAAAAAAGATAAATTTTTTGTTATTATTTTTATTTAGATACATCTAAAAATCTAATTCCAACCTTTGGGCCACTGTGATGATGTCCTTCACCACTTCTGTGTCATCAACTACTGCTTCTTCCTGAATCCACGAAGGCACAAGCATCTTCCAAGCAGAAATGAGGGTCCTTTGTGACACTTCTTCCCAGGCCTTCTGTATAAGTCGTATTGCCAAAAGGATATCAAATTTCTCCTTCTAAAACATTCGGATAGTCATATTGTCTCCACCAAACTCGCATTCTTCAAACACCTTATTAAAGAGGGCTCTAGTGTAGAGTTTTTTAAAGTTCGCAATAACTTGCTGATCCATTGGCTGGAGAATGGATGTGGTGTTTGGTGGCAAATACTGCACCTTGATAAAAGGATAATTTTCCTGCAATATTTCTTCTAGGTCTTTTGGGTGAGAAGGGGCATTGTCAAGTATCAGAAGGGCTTTGAGCGGCAGTTCTTTTTCCAACAAGAATTTCTTCACGGCAGGAGCAAAGGTTTCCAGAATCCATTCGTTGAAGATAACTCGGGTCACCCAGGCTTTTTGATTGGACTTCCAATGGACGGGCAATTTGGACTTAATAACGTTATTTTTCTTAAAAATTCTTGGATTTTCAGAGTGATAAACCAATAGAGGTTTGATCTTGAGGTCTCCGCTGGCATTAGACGAAATCATAAGTGTAAGTCTGTCCTTCATGGCTTTGTGTCCTGGCAATTTCTTCTCTTCTTTTGTAATGAAGGTTCTGTTCGGCATTCTTTTCCAGAAAAGACCCGTTTCATCGGCATTGAACACTTGTTGTGGGCAGTATCCTTCATCCATAATAAATTTTTGAAAATTAATAGAGAACTTTTCTGCTTCTTTTTTATCAGCACTGCCAGCCTCACCATGCATATTAACGCTGTGGATTCCATACCTTTTCTTAAATCTAAAAAACCACCCCCTGCTGGCTTTGAAATCTTCTTTATTATCTATATTATCTTGATTGCTGCTACTTCCAGGGATGTTTTTCTTTAGATCTTCATAAATTATCTTGGTCTTGTGACAGATAATATCTTGGGTTGTTACGTCACCTTTCACCTGCCTGTCCTTAATCCAAATCGCTAATAGCCTCTCCATTTCCTCGTGGATTGAAGATCTATGTTTTTCATTAAATAGTTTTGATACTCCTTTGGCTACTTCGGCTGATTTTATTGCATCCTTGTTTGTCAAAATGGTGAAAATGGTGGTCTTGTTGAGGCCAAACTCTTTGACGAGGTCACACTGTTTTACCCCACATTCACTCCTTCTAATTATTTCCTGTTTCATTTCAAGAGAAATCACCTTCCTGCTTTTTTTAGAACCCATCATATAAAAAAATGTTGAGTTTATCTTAAAAGGACGACTGCCGTGATACGTGTGCGATTTAATTCGTAATGAAGAAAGTTCGTTGTGTGAAGCGAAGTTCGTTGTATGAATCGTGAAATGAACGAAAAGGAAGTTCGTTGTGTGCAGCGTTCGCTGTGTGAGGCGTTCGTTATGCGAGGCACCACTGTATATATAAATCATGATGAAGTATATACAAATTAAGATGATGTTTTTCACCAGGGGTCCGTGGGGTCAAAATAGTTATGGAGCCACTGATTGAACCATTTCCTGTGGACGTGAAATTACAAAGCTAAAATAAACTCTTCGAATCAGTTGTACGATTTTAAAAAAAAACTTTCTTTTATGACATTAATTTGTCATAAAAAAATATTTTTCAAAATCTCGATCAGAATTATTGTATTTCGCGTTATGAGGCAATAGCTTAATGACTGCATCTTAACCGATTTAGCCAGTTTTTTTGTTTAATTTTTTATTTCAATCAAACTTATATATTTTAAACTAAAAATTCTTATTTCAGAGTTCAATGTACCCGAAATGAAATTAACCTTAAAAATAAAATATTTACATGATAGAAGAACAATCATTGATTTACTAACATAAAATTATTTATTCTCAAATCGCCAGCACTTCGGTCTTTAAAGAAATTATTTTGTATGTCCCTTACAAGTATTCTAATAGAAATCAAATTAGCTTTTATCTAATGTAATCTTCAACATCATCCCAGTTTTACAGTACCTCCTAGTATTGCTACCCGCTTCGCTTATATATAAACCTGTGTAGTTAGTGGCAGCACTGTCGATTGGTAGCACTGCGGAAAGAACGCGCGAACGATCGAGTCAACTGACTGACGCGAGACGGAAAACGCGTGCTAGGGAAGTGATCACACAAGACCGATCAGACCTCAAGCTGTTTCGGCAGAGATGGCGAACAAAAGGATGGGAAACCTCATCAGATGCTTCGACGGAGAAGACGACATCAGCTGGCGAAAGTGGATCGAGCGAGAGCTCTGATGGCAGAGTGACGAATGTCATCTCAGTCAACAATGTGGAGGTGGACGGCATGCCGAGACATGTGCTAGACCTGCGCAAATTGCCGAGCATCAAACCAACCAAATCTAAGACGACATGCGAGAGACCCAGCACGCAGTCGCCGTACATATTCTGAAAATTTTCGAGGAAGACTTGCAGGAGCCACCATTGGGTGAGGAGGAGCCATCAGTGGGCGAGGATGAGGCTAGCAACGTGGAGAAAGCTCATGACGTTGAAGAGATGGCTTCAGGATGTCCTGCAAGAATGCAGAGACCTCCAGCTTGGTTAAGGACTACGTGAGTGATGAGGCATCATGGGGGCGTGTAGTTGTGGCAACACTATCGATTGGTAGCACTGCGGAAAGGACCCGTGAATGAAGGAGTCAAATGACAGATGCGAGACGGAAAACACATGCAAGGGAAGTGATCACACAAGACCGATCAGACCTCAAGCTGAAACTCAGAAGGTACCTAAAAATATTAAAATTATTTAAACAAATAAATACTTAAATGTATAAAAATACCATTATTATTTCCATCCTGACAAAAAGAAATAATATATTTAATTATGATTCGTTTTCTCTTTTCATTTTAGGAATTATAAGTCCAATATTGGAAGGTCCAGAAAACACTTGCCGTGCAGTGAGATATTGAAACTAGTCAAAATTGAAATCAAAGGATGCAGAAATGTGTACAAACTTTTGGATTCCATCAATGTTCTCTGTCAGCTGTTGCAGGTCTGAACTTATAAAATGTATATTTTACCAATATAATCTTAGTATTATAACAAATTGTATTATTTCCTAACACTTGGGGCGCATTTGAAATTCCCGCTGATTCATCTCTGAGTATATAGCAGGCGATTTTCTGGGTTTCGCGTGCCAAATCAAGGTTGGTGTAAGAGCTGTGACTTAAAATAATAAATAAATTTAAAATCCATGTTTTTGTAGAAAAATGATTTATTTATTTTCAGATATAAATAAAAGATTTTTTAGAATTTATTCCACATACCTATATTTTTTTTGACAACATGTTTCAGGTCAGGTGGCCATTCTCAAGTCTTGAGAAAAGCCACCTGACCTGGCTGAAACATGTCATCAAAAATATATATGTGGAATAAATTCTAAAAAATCTTTTATTTATATCTGACTGATATGGAATTCCACCAAGAAATATCGATCGAAAAAATCGAAGTAATTTATTTATTGTTTAATATATTGAGTTATGGTTTTTTTACTAGCCAAGTTAAAAATATTAACCACTTGTTTTTTACAATTCAAAAGAAAATATATATATAAAATAATATTTAAGCACTCAAAGAGTTAGAAAACAAGACATCTGAATGAAAAAGGACCTCAGAAACACCAAACATTTTTAAAAAAAGTATTTAGTTGTGCGCAGCAACTCCTTATTGTTTGTAAAATATCTTAATTTTTATGAAACTCAAAATACATTCACGTACATCCTTCTAGTCACATAAGGAATGAATAATAATACCACAGGCGCTTATAATTTGATTGATTTTTATTCTTTATTACCCTACGTTTTTTTTGTATGTTAAAAAAAATAAGGAATTGTATGTTGCGTCAAATAATGAACCTACTTTTGATTGATTACAAATTGTATTGTTTTATAGGCAATGGCCATCTTAGCAGAAACAAATTGGGAGTTGGAAGTGGTCGCTCTTAAACCCATTAGAAATAACTTGTGCGATCTCATCGCCATCGATCAACCGATCTCCATCAAGAGGACCAGTGCTGCCATGTAGAAGATATGTACTGCTTTCTCACAATAATTATAATGATGTTTTTTAACAATATAAATACTAGCTGCCATTTAATAATGGTATATTTTACTGAATATACTTTGCTATAATCTAGATAGTGGTTAAAGGCGGACACTGAAAGATATTGGTAGGTCGAGTGAAACGCCCTGCCGCGGGATTCCTTCAGCTGAAGATCTCAATGTCAATTATACTGGAGCAAATGTAGCCCCGGGTATTTATCTAAATAATTGATATTTATTACAATATATGATGTTTCACATGTTCTCCTAATAACTAATAGCTTGTAATCTCCTGGAGTAAGACCCTTAGAATCAATCGAAAGAGGTAAAATCATTAACGTTGAAATTTTTTAAAATCCGCACACACGCGTTGGCTCACTGAGGACAAACTCCTCAATATGGCGTGTGAGGGAGTCCTGATACTCGGAACCACTGGGAAACAGTTTAGCTCGATGCCATCCACCATAAAGCGGACTTCGACCACGCGGTCTACCGCTCAACTACTGTTGGATGCGCGCACACTCCTTGCTGTCTAGCATAGGCTCGAGGTGATCCAAAAAGGTTATCTATACTATCCAATCTTACTACGGACCTTTGGCGTTTGTGACTTTTGTGGGGTCACAAGATGCAAAAATGCCAGCTTTAATTAATTACAAATGGTCAACCACTGCCGACGTGAACAAGTTAGTTTTTCTGGATTCATTCGAGAAGGAAAGCTGCCCAATCCATTCAACCTGGTCGTTGATTTAGCCATACGGGCGATCATACTCCCCAATACATAGCAGGTGGACTCTCCCACCGCTCGCAAGCCTGCGCGCTGCAGCTTTTTGACCTCGCGGTCAACCCAACAAGGGACGTCGCCGTCCACCTCGAGACAAAGCTCCCTTGACCGGGCGCTCCCCCCAGCTTCTCCCGCCCCTGAGGGCGTTCTCACTTTGACAATCGAAAGCCCAACAAAGCGAACACTGGACCGGGCACTGTGCGTACCCCCCTGATACAGAGGGGATACAAGCTCTGCCTGAGTCTACCGTGACTAAAGAAGAGTTTGAAGGCGTGTTGAAGGCCTTGTATGAGCAAAAGTATTCCAGGATACCAACTTTGTTGGTGGTGGATGATAAGGTACAGGAGCTCCATCTCCTCAAATCCTTCTTGACGTCAGTACGTGTGACTAACGACATGGCAACATGGTGCTACTATTCCCCCATAATGGTGTCAACGTCGACTGAATTTCTGCCTCATGCTATGTACTCGATATGCATGTCGCGGAAAGCACGTCGTGGGTCCACCGCCACAGGAAAGTTGTTTGGGATCCGAGGCACATCTAGCCGATGCCACAACGCGCTCATGACGGCTTGTTTGGGCGCAAAATTGCGCCTAACGTACCGTAAGATGTACGCATTAAAAAAAAAAAGGCAGGTCCCAGGACAGGGATCTGCCACTATGTGATGGAGGTACCGTCAGAGGTATGCTCCGCAATCTCCGTGAGGGACTTTAGCGGAGTTACCCGCTGCCTTAAATGGCAGCTATATGGGCACCTGGCCGAACACTGCCACCGAGAGCAGGTATGCCCGCTATGCGCGGGCCTACATGAAGGTAAGGCCTGCAAGGCAGAGAAGGCCACAATACTTACATATGCAGGTTATAATGCTTGTGGACATGTTTCTCTTTCGAATAATAATACAAATAGTATTGCTTGTGTCTGACTGCCCTCAATATGTGTCGAAAAAATGTATCTTGTAAATGAGGAGTAATGTTTCATGAAATACTATTTTCCATTGTAAAGGTGAAAAAGGAGTTTTGTAATCAAACTAGCCAAACGCCTCGTCATATAATAAGTAGCGCGCAATAATTATAATGATGTTCTTGAACTGTAGTCGAACAAAGTCGCACATTGACGACTTCAAGGTCAACAAGTAGTGGTGAGGCACTTATAGAGACAATAGCCAAACGTTATGGCATAGCAACTAATGACATCGCCTCACAGTGTATCTTCAGTTTTCAGAGGCACTAATGAAAAAGATGACAGATCTCTGCCTGGGTAAGACCAGCAGATGCTCGGTTGCCGAAAAGAGTCTTCTAGTCTCGTACCTGGCGGGCATACGCTTTGAAAGGGAGCTGTACCAGACAAACTCAAAGGAAAAAGACATTGAAGTGGCAAATACAAAAATTTCCCTGCTCACAGAGCAACGTGACCATGCCTATACTAAAATTAGGCTGGCGAAGGCCGAAGCGGAGCGCGACCTGGCGCTGGCAACCCCGCGCGCCCCCGCAACAAAACCCCTGGTAGCACAGGGCTCTTCACCGCCCCCCTGATTCGCGCCGACCGCCGCAGCCCGCAACGATAAACCTGGCAACAGGACTTATCCAGCCTGCATACAGCTAAATGTATTTTATAATTGTCACTGGGTTTATAACGATCAAATATCAAAATTGTAGATTCCAGTGCTAAATTAGATATCAAATTTATTCTGCGCGGAAGCCCCGCCCCTTGTGAGGGTTGTTCGGACCTAAAGTCTCAAAAACATTTTACCTTAAATTCTTGCAAATACTAAAATTGTGTAACAGATTGAACAAATTATTACTAAATAATGTAACAGGTTGTGCTTAATTGCGCAACCGATGACCCAACTGCAGTTTGTGGACCTGTGGAGTTTCTAAAAGTTATCAAAAGTTGCAAACAAAAAATATCAAACTATTATGACAATAAATTGTTGCTAAATTGTGAAGCGGACTGTCGCTTAACTGTGCAACAAATAATATATAACTGTAAATTAAACAACACATAAACAACAAAAAAATCACATTCCAAACCTCCCGAACAAAAAAAACCAAAAACCATTAACATTGCTAAGCCCCGCCCACTCACTGTTGCTAGGCCAGCCGAGCGGCTCACGCCCCGTCTTCCGAAAGGCGGCCATCGCGGAAATCGGACATTGCAATTGTAAACGTGCACCGCCCGCCCCGCGCCCCCAAGTCGCTGCTCAGCGCGCACGACAAACTGCGTATTATTTCTATTGTTTTCTATTTTATAATATACTTGTAAATCTACTGGTGCTGATAATAGACTTAATAAACTCCTCTTTTCTCATCAATCAATTCGAATCAAATGCAAAAATGAAACGGACTCCGGAAGTCCGGAGACCCTCGGGTCGCCGGTTATCAACTGCCTCCCCGGAGCAAAACCCGCTTGATCGCGCGCCCACCCCAACCTCTCCCGCCCCCGAAGATGCCTCCAAACACACCACCACTGACAGCCCAAAAAACTCGCGAGACTCACGCGAAGACCACCTTGAGATCCTAGCAAGGAAAATTACGGAGCTCTGCCTGTGTAAGACCAGCAGATGCTCGGTCGCTGAAAAGAGCTTAATTGTCTTTTACCTGACGGGCATACGCTCGGAAAGGGAGGCGTACAGGGCAAACGCCAAGGACAAAGACCTGGAAGTGGCCAACACTAAAATTTCCCTGCTCACAGAGCAGCGCGACCATGCACACACAAAAAATAAACTCACCAAGGCCGAAGCCGAACGCGACCTGGCGCTGGCCACCCGCACGCCCCCACACCAAATCCCCTGGTAACACAGGGCTCCTCAACCGCCCCCCTGATTGCCCCCCTCAGACCCACAAAGTCGTGGGCCGCAGTAGTGACCACTGGCCACCAAAACCACCCTCAAGTCGCTTCCCCTCAAGTCGGTACCCAGCGCGCACGAAACTGCGTGTTATTTACCTCTTATTCTTTTCTTATTTGTACAGAATACAAGAGGCTGTACTGCTTACGATTCCTTGTGCAAATATGGAAGGCTGCACTCTCTTGCAGTCCTCTTATCTAAACGAATAATCTTAAATTCATATTTAAATTAAATTCGATTCAAATTCAAAAACAAAAAAAAAAAAGAATTAGAAAAACAATACGGAAATGAACCGGACACCTGAAGCCCAAAGACCCTCGGGTCGTCGGACTTCAGCTGCCTCACCGGAGCAAAGCCAAAGCCTCAGCCAAAGGCAAGACACAAGGCAAGACACGTCGAGCGCTGACCCACGCGACGATCACCTCGAGGCCATTGCGGCCAAATTTACCGAGCTCTGCCTGGGAAAGTCCAGTAGATGCTCGGTGGCCGAAAAGGGCTACATCGTGGCATACCTGGCGGGCCTAAGACGGGAAAGGGAGACCAACCGGGCTGCAGTCAACCGGGCTGAAGCCGGCCAGGCCGCCGCAACAATCGCCCTGCTCACGGAACAACGCGACCATGTATTAACGAAACTAGCCCTCGAAAAGGCTCGAGTGGAGCTGACAACTCCGCGCGCCCGTACACCAGAGACCCTGGCAACCCAGGGTTCCACAACAACCCCGCTGATCGCCCCCCTCAGGCCCACGAGATCGTGGGCCGCAGTGACCACTGGCCACCAAAACCACCAACTCGGACCGGCAAAGCCGACAGTCATTATCACCTCCTCGGAGGAAACCCCCACCTACGAAGGAACTATGGCTGCCCTTAAAAAGGTAGTCAGCCCCACCGAGCAAGACTTCCAAGTCGTTAGACGATCCAAAGGACGCGAGGGCGGCGTCATCATGAAACTGGCCAACTCTGCACAAGCAGACCGCCTGATTAGTGCGCTGACGGACAGCCCTGGACTGAACGTCCAGCGCGCCACAGCCCGCCAGCCACGTCTGATTATCTTTGGGCTTCCAAAAGATACCCCGCCCACTGATCTTGCCAACGCCCTGGCCAGACAGGCCGAATCAGACACAGGCTCCCCCTCGGGCGAAACAGCCCAGAAGATTAAATACTCGCACAAAGCAGGTCCCAGAACAGGGAACTGCCACTTCATAATGGAGGTACCGTCGGAGGTACGCTCCGCCCTTATAAAAAAAGGGCAACTCTACTTTGGGTGGGAGTCCTACGGGGTGAGGAACTACTGTGGGGTGACCCGCTGCCTGAAATGCCAGCTCTACGGGCACATGGCCAAACACTGCCACCGCGAGCAGGTCTGCCCACTTTGCGCAGGCCCTCACGAGAGCAAGGACTGTAGACTGGTGGATAAGACTTCCAAGAGCTGCTCGACCTGCAAGCTCTTCAAGCAAAAAGCAGACCATCCGACCGGCGATAACGCCTGTCCGGCTCGCTTACACGCGATCCGCCAAGAAGTGGCCCGCACATCCTACTAATGGCTAAGTCCTTCGGCCAGCTTAATGCCAACGGCTGCAGAGCAGTCATGGCTGAGGTCCAGGAACTCATGGGTAGGCGGGATCTGGACGTGATGCTCCTACAGGAGCAGTACTCCAGCGAAGGCCGCTCCTGGGGACTTGGACCAAATGTTAGGATTGCAGAATGCGGGTCACCCCCTCTTGCTGCGGTGGTGGTGTGGGACCCGGACGCGAGGATCCTGAAGCTCTCCCACCTGTCAAACCAACACCAAAGCTGCGTGGAAATCCAATGGGACCACTTCCCTCTATATACATCATCTCGGTGTATTTCCAACATTCACTAGGAACCGAGCACTTTCTACCCCCACTCGAGGCTCACATCAGCCTGAGGGGCAAACCAGTCCTGATTGGTGGAGACATCAACATCCAATCGGTACTCTGGTGCGAGCGTCTGAGTGAGCGTACTCGCAAACGCCGAGAACCAGACTGCGCGCAAATGGAGGAGTTAATCCAAGCCTACCAGCTCTCTGTGATAAACTCCCCGTCCAGCTTACCGACCTTCTCGTCACACGCCTCAGGAGAATTACACATAGACGTCACGCTAACAAGCTCCTTCTCACACCTCGCCATTGAAGGATGGCAGGTGCATGCCAATGAAACGCTCAGCGACCATCGGCTCATCACCTTCTCTGTCTCACCGCAATCCCCCACGCAGCCAACCCCTCATACTTCTTCTTCCTCTGCTCTTCCGGGGTACTACAGGTCCCCAAGACAGGACAGCGCCTGGGAGGGCTTTAAGGCCAACCTCGGGGAACGTCTTACAGTAAGTTTAGGATATAGTTGTGTTAAAGTTAGGGATATTTTAGTTGTCTGAGCGCCGTGGCCATCTGGCGATACCTCGCTTGGCCATGTTGAACATCCTGGCGTTGAAGTTGGTTGTTTTGCATGTCTCAGTGATCACCAATTTCTTGTTGGGTTCTGACCCAGCTTGTGACTTCGTCACTAGCAGCTACCTCGATGTGCAGAACCCTACCCAATCCCGGGAACTATTTTTAGCGTCAATCTACTACTCAACTCGGGTGAGACTAGTGTCCAATGCATCCCACACCGTCCTGTAAATGGTATTAGTATTAGGACTTATACCATAAGCAAAGATTATGAGTCCAAATTTACTCCCGAAAGTCTACTCCCGAAAGCCCCAAAAAGGGCATCGCGAACATTAATGTCGACTTGCGCAATGACCACCTTGAGGCCATCGTGACTAAATTCACTGAGCTATGTCTGGGCAAGACCAGCATATGCTCAGTAGCCGAAAAGAATCTTTTCATCGCATACCTGGCGGGCCTACGTAGAGAAAACGAGTTCTACTGGGCACACGCCAAAAATAAAGACCTTGAGGTGGCCAACACGAAAATCGCCCTGCTCACAGAGCAGCGCGATCATGCCCTTACCAGAATCAGGCTGGCAAAAGTTGAAGCCGAACGCGACCTGGCGCTAGCGGCTCCGCGCGCCCCCGCACCAGAGTCCGTGGTAAAACAGGGCTCTACAACCGCCCCCCGTCGAGCGACAAATGATAAGCGATGACGTGATAAGCGTTTGTACACTTCCCGCTGTTGGAAGGAGTTTTGTTATCAAACTAGCCAAATGCCTCGTCATAAATAAGTAACGCACATAAATGCCAAGTAATGATTCAAATAGTATTGCTTGTGTCTGAAGACTGCCCTCAATATATGTCGAAAAATTGTATCTTGTAAATGACAAGTGATGTTTCATGAAATTTTATTTTCCATTGTAAAGGTGAATAAGGAATGTGAAAGAAAAATTGTGCTTAAGGAATTGTTTGTTTTTAAAAAAATATTATATTTTGTAGCTGTAAAAGATAAGATTCGTACTTGTAGAACTTTTTTTTTGTAACAGCACTGTAAATAAAACTATTTGCCAAATAAATAACTTGTCATTATTTCTTTGATGTATCCTTTCCTATATATTTTTTTATAACTGGTATTATAAATCACCAAAAGAATCTTAAAATGTGTAAAATTAAGGTCTTCACCTTGGGCTGTTTTGCTATCTAAATCTACCATCTCACAGTATTATAAATAACTATAGTTTTTTTGGTATTAACATAAACCTGATAAAATAATTTTTTTGATCATAAAAAACTTTGTACCAACATCACACCATTGACACTTGAACAAAACAATTAAATCTGTACAATTTATGGACCAATTGGCCTTTGAACACAATGTAGGCTTAAAGGTAAAACAAGATACTTCCAAAAATTTGTTTTTATAATATCTTTCTCTGTTCCAAAGCTTGGAATGTTCAATATGAAATGACAATGTTAATCTTACAGGTGCTGAGCTGTAGTGCATTGCGGCAGTGCTCCAAGTAATAAAATAAATAGTAATCGTTATGGATTTAGGAAATAAATCTCTTGATATAAATGATATTGTTAACAAATTGAACCTTATTTCATTATGTATATTTATTTTATAATACAGTGAGGCCCCGCTTAACGCTGTCTTGTTTAGAGCTGTTTCGGTTTAGCGCTCTTTTATTTCAACCCGGGGTTATTCCCCAAAATTGTGCATAAATAATGGAAAAAATAGTGGAATAAGCGAAACAAAGCGGCTTAGATGAGGTAAATGTGGAAGACGTCGAAGAAATAGTTCTAGAAACAGCTAACAGCACTAAAGAATTTAAAACTACAAATAAATTTAAGCTGAACATAAAAAATAAATGAAAAATAGACATTAGATCTCCAGGCGAAAATAACATTTATCTGTATTTTTTGTATTTTTTTTTCAGAATTATTATATTTAGCTTTTTGAGTCAATAGCTTAATAGTAAGCATACAAAAAAATCAAATATTATACAAAATAATGCAATCTACCGGCGTAGTCAAAATAGCTTATGCGGCTCTTGGTGCATTTTAAGTTTGACACCCCTGGGCTAGATTGTGATTCCTAAAAGTTCACAATTCCTTCCGATTGCCGGCTTGAAGTTAAACTTTAGTTGGCGAGCGATAATATTTACAGAGGCGCCATTTCAAATTATTGCATTCGGAATCGGAGACTCAAAATACCTACTATGAAAATTATCCCTTGGAGGTAGGTACCTATATATTTGAGAAAACTAAACGAACCATGAACGTATGTCTTATTTCAAGTTACTGACTGTCACGTATTAAAAAACAATTACATCACGGGTTTATAAGTTTAAAACCTAACAAAAGCCCTGTTTAAGCCGGACTTGATTCTAATTCATATATATTTAATAGGCGATACTGCTAGGTAATATATTCTTAGTCGAATATAAATCTACAACACTTTAGATTGGTATCTCTGTAAATCACTATCCCATGTTGACTAGTAACTAACTTCAAGTCGAAAAAACTATTGTCAGAACTTTTTCAATCGTGAATAGACGTAAAACTAAAGAAATTTTCAACAATGGAGACTGAAAATAGGGACGACGTTATCAATGTAAACTTCTGTCTGGGCTGCGTCCTGGAGACGTTCTCGGTGGTCGACGACGTTCTCGCCGTAATAAATAACGTAAAAACAATATACGACGGCTCGTAGTCCGATCTTAAGGAGCAATTCGACAAGCTGTTTACGATTCTTAAACAGTACTACGATCAGCCAAACTTCCTGGACCCTCATCTGGAGAAGATCCTCCACAGGTTTATCACGACCCTCCGCGTCTCTTGTTCACCCAGTTGAATTACATGTACCATATAATAACAGTCGGATGTTATAAAGTCGCTGTGAAGCATCTGCCGCATGAGGTTAGTTTTTCACGTGCATTTTTTTTGTTATGCTGGATATGCTTGAATGAAAATAGAATGTTGGATGGGAAAATGACTAGTTGGTAGGTAGTATTGTTTTTTTTGGTGATTTTGATAATATGCGATTTTTGTGGACACCATTAATTTTATTACATGGTCCCCTAACATGTGCGGGGAGCTTTCGGCCGCTGGGGGCTTCACTAGTCTGATGCAAAAGCAAGTCTTCGGTAACAGTAAGTCTTCTGTATCCGCTTCTGCTTCTGTAGCTTAAGTTGCCTAATAAGGTTACGACAAATTTCCTCTCTATAGTTCTGTTACAACTTTACCTTGTCTGGAGCCTCTTTAACGAAATTCTGCTAAGAACATCCTTTGAAGAGAAGGTAGTGAAAACGAATGCCCAGTTTATTTAAGGATATCAGGTTTACAGCCTGACACTCCATTTATCTCTTATAGTAGTTCAATCTGATTTTGAATTGGACAAATGATTACGGTGGCACACAAGACCTCATTACTTCTGTATTGTTGGAGCTCACACAACACTCACGCGTTGTTTTATGTCTGGCAGCGAGCCTTCAAAAATAGATTGCAGATAATTTTATGTAGGCTACAAAATATCATTCAAAAAATGTTACAGACCTTCACTGAACCATAAGAAGAAATTAATTCATTACTAATACTACTGTATTATACAGCTCACTAATAAATTCTAAAATGTATATCATGATTATAAAAATTAGCTACTTTGTCCGACTGTCA
This sequence comes from Glossosoma conforme, assembly GCA_022606575.1. Classification (NCBI taxonomy): domain Eukaryota; kingdom Metazoa; phylum Arthropoda; class Insecta; order Trichoptera; family Glossosomatidae; genus Glossosoma; species Glossosoma conforme. The sequence goes on from JAGTXR010000313.1 coordinate 333,592, forward strand.
GTCAACCTTAAAACAATACGAAAGTCGGGACCGTGTTGTTGGAAATCATGTAATTAGGGAATCTCATACAAAATTATACATTATGGATTTTTTTACAACAAAATCTAAACCTACCAAGTCTCAATAAATGAAAAAAATATGTTAATGATATTTATTGTTGCAGTTTTTTGACCGTGTATATTTAACAATAGAAAGTGGGTAACTAAGTATTATTCTTATTATTTCACTACCAAAATCGTTTAAAATTATTCATTTCAAATTGTGACAGTGACAGTTACAACATCTATCTTAATAGCTCCATTAACTTATGTCCATTCGACTAAACATTCTGTGTTGAATTCCATTACTTTATTATTATCGAAACTGAAATGAATTGTAAAATTGTTTTTTTATATTTTGTCTGTAATTACAGACCTAAAAGTTACCAACAATACTAAATATACAATTTTAATTTTTTTAAATATTGTTGCAATTCTGACAACCCATAACTCATTATCCAAGTGATTAAATATAATATAAAAACTACTGCAATGGCTCAAGATCTGCTGACAACTGCAAACAATATGATCCTTAACATCATTTTTTTACTGGATCCAACCAACAAACTCACAAAGGAACTATTTGTTAAACTTCTACCTAATACTACTGAGATCTCAGAAGTTTGAGGAGCAATTTCTGTTGAGATTGTATCAGTGGAAGGAGAGTTCTCAGCTCTAAAGCCTAATATTCATAACTCAAGCCTTACATGAAGGAAATGTGCAGATGAGAGGTACGGGCCCATAATGTCATTATTGTAAATGTGCCTGGAAGTGATGATACAGGTGACATTGTAAAAGTTAAGAAGCTTTGCTCACTGACTCAAATATAACAATCATCAGATGATACAGTTTGGGTCAACCTACACAAAGACTGCATCTTAACCCATTTAGTCAGTTTTTTGTTTTTTTTTTTTATTTTAATCAAACTCATAAATTTTAAACTAAAAATTCCTAATTCAGAGTTCAATGTACCCACAATGAAATTAACCTTAAATATAAAATATTTACATGACAGAAGACCAATCATTGATTTACTTATTTATGCTTAAATCAACAGCACTTGGGTCTTTAAAGAAATTAATTCTTATGTCCCTTACAAATAAAAATCAAATTCGCTTTTATCTAATGTCATATTAACATCATCCCATTGTTATAGTACCTCCTAGTATTGCTACCCGCTTCGCTTATATATAAACCTGAAACTCGGGAGGTACCTAAAAATATTCAAATTAAATTTTAAATGGTTAGAAATAATACAAACATTTTAACAAATAAATACCTAAATATAAAATAATACCATTATTATTTCCATCCTGACAAAAATAAATAATAGTTTTAATTATGATGCGTTTTTTCTTTTGATTCTAGGAAGTATAAGTCCAGTATTGGGAGGTCCAGAAAACACTTTGGCCAGTGAGATATTGAAACTAGTCAAAATTGAAATCAAAGGATGCAGAAATGTGTACAAACTTTTGGATTCCATCAATGTTCTCTGTCAGCTGTTGCAGGTCTGAACTTATAAAATGTATATTTTACCAATATAATCTTAGTATTATAACAAATTGTATTATTTCCTAACACTTGGGGCGCATTTGAAATTCCCGCTGATTCATCTCTGAGTATATAGCAGGCGATTTTCTGGGTTTCGCGTGCCAAATCAAGGTTGGTGTAAGAGCTGTGACTTAAAATAATAAATAAATTTAAAACTCCATGTTTTTGTAGAAAATGATTTATTTATTGTTTAATATATTGAGTTATGTTTTTTTTTACTAGTTAAAAAATATTAGCCACTTGTCAAAATTTTACAAAAACAAAATATTTTTTTTATAAAATAATATTTAAGCACTCAAAGAGTTAGAAAACAAGTCATCTGAACGAAAAAGGACCTCAGAAACACCAAACATTTTTAAAAAAGTATTTAGTTGTACGCAGCAACTCCTTATTGTTTATAAAATATCTTAATTTTTATGAAACTCGAAATACATTCACGTACATCCTTCTAGTCACATACGGAATGAATAATAATACCACAGGCGCTTATAATTTGATTGATTTTTATTCTTTATTACCCTACGTTTTTTTTGTATGTTAAAAAAAATAAGGAATTGTATGTTGCGTCAAATAATGAACCTACTTTTGATTGATTACAAATTGTATTGTTTTATAGGCAATGGCCATCTTAGCAGAAACAAATTGGGAGTTGGAAGTGGTCGCACTTAAACCCGTTAGAAATAACTTGTGCGATCTCATCGGTATCGATCAACCGATTTCCATCAAGAGGACCAGTGCTGCCATGTAGAAGATATGTACTGCTTTCTCACAATAATTATAATGATGTTTTTGAACAATATAAATACTAGCTGCCATTTAATAATGGTATATTTTACTGAATATACTTTGCTATAATCTAGATGGTGGTTAAAGGCGGACACTGAAAGATTTTGGTAGGTCGAGTGAAACGCCCTGTAACTGGCTTTCCTTCAGCTGAAGATCACATTGAAACTAAAGTCAAGCAGAACAAGCTGCATCAAACCGCCCCACTAAATCGTGGGCTTCGATCGCCGCTGCTGGAGAAAGCTCCCAGAGTCCCCTTCTTGTTCCAGCAAAGCTGACGGTCATCGTCACCGCTGATGGCGAAACACATACCTAAGAAGAAATGATGGCTGCCTTGAAAAAGGCAGTCAACTCCTTAGAAGAAGGAAGAAATTGTCAGGTGGCTATCTATACTATGGATTCTTACTACAGACCTTTGGCGTTCATGACTTGTGGGGTCACAAGGTGCGAAAAATGACAGCTTTAATTATAAATAGTCAACCACTGCCGACGTGAGCAAGTCAGTTTTTCTGGATTCATTCGAGAAGGAAAGCTGCCCTATCCGTTCAACCTGGTCGTTGATTTAGCCATACAGGCGATCATACTCCCCAATACATAGCAGGTGGACTCTCCCACCGCTCGCAGGCCTCCGCGCTGCAGCTTTTTTACCTCTCGGTCAACCCAGCAAGGGACGCCGGCGTCCACCTTGGAGCAAAGCTCTTTTGACCGGGCGCTCCCCAGCTTCTCCCGCCCCTGAGGGCACTTTGAAAATTGAAAGCCCAACAAAGCGAACACCGGACCGGGCACTGAAAACGACCTGCGCGATGACCACCTAAAGGTCATCGCGGACAAAATTATGGAGCTCTGCCTGGACAAGGCCAGCAGCTGCTCGATGGTAAAAAAGAGCCTCCTCACACAGTACATGACGCGCCTACGGAGAGAAAAAGAGCTCTACCGGGCCACCGCCTCACAGAAAGACCTCGAGGCTGCCAATATGAAAATCGCCTTGCTTACAGAGCAGCGCGACCACGCCATCATTAAAATCGAGCTCACTTAGGCTCAATTGGAGCGCGACTTGGTGCTAGCAGCTCCGCGCGCCCCCGCGCCAGAGGCCCCGGAAAGACAGGGCCGTACAACCGCCCCCCTGATTGCCCCCACAGGCCCACAAAGTCGTGGGCGGCGATAGCGCCAGCTGGGCTAACCCCCCAGAGCCCCCAACTTGGCCCGGCAAAGCCAACAATTATAGTCACATACTCCGGAGAATCTCCCACCTACGAAAGGAGAATGGCTGCCCTTAAAAAGGCGGTCAGCCCCGCTGAACAAGGCTTTCAGGTGGTGAGGCGGGCTAAAGGGAGGGACGGCGGAGTTGTCGTGAGGCTCGGCTACCTGTGACAAGAGATCCCAACACGGTGTGGAGTAGAGGGCGACCTCCTGCCTAAAGACAAATGAAGTGCAACAGATCTGTGGTTAAATGAGACCCTTAGAATCAATCGAACAGCAGTAAAATAGTGTTTAGTAGTCTATGTGACTGTAGAAGCATCAACAAGTTTGCACATTTCAAATCTGGCAATCATACTCAAGTCGTGCGATAGAACTAAAAACCTTAGCCGATTCGTTAACACAACATCTGGGGCTGGTACGATGAGGGCCACTAGGAGACCCATATAAGGGGCGTGTGCGTACCCCCCTGACACGGAGGGAATACAAGCTCTGACTGAGTCTACCGTGACTAACGAAGAGTTTGAAGACGTGTTGAAGGCCTTGTATGAGCAAAAGTATTCCAGGATACCAACTCTGTTGGTGGTGGATGATAAGGTACAGGAGCTCCATCTCCTCAAATCCTTCTTGACGTCAGTACGTGTGACTAACGGCATGGCAACATGGCGCTACTATTCAGGGCCCTTCCGGTCCTGGCCGGAGTACTCCCGCTCGATAGACAGCTCCAACTCTCGGCTGCCAAAGGACGCCTCCGGCGTGGCCAGCCGGCCACGGTCGACATGATCACTGTCGACCCACCGGAACCGGGTAAGCGTAAAGCCACCATCGAAAAGGTACGCGTGCTCATCATGAAGCAGTGGCAATGAGACTGGGAGGAGGACAACGACTGCATGCTTCGCAACTACTTGTCTTCAACAAACGACCGCTTGGCCGCCAAGTGGCTGGTGCCGGACTACTATACAAGCCAGTTTCTAACCGGCCACGGATTTTTTAGGGCGCATCTTTTCAGGCTAAACTGCCTCAAGGTAGATGATCCACTACTCTAAAGTCATCTCGGCAGCTAACCACCCTAGAAGGCGGGGTGGGGTGCGTTGTCTGCCAAGGCAACACATTCCGCTACTTAAAGCCTGTCTTATGGAATCACAAAACACAATTAAGCCTCGGACACGCCGTGCTAGCAGGCGCGGCGTCAACGCTTTAAGCTGCCTAGGCTGGAGCCAAAGCGGCCGGGCGAATGAATCGGTAGGAGATGGATGCAGAGTCGCATCACAAGTCGAGCAGGGACAGTTCAAATGCGAGCACTGCCATCATGTTTTCACCACCAAGACTGGTGTGGGCATACACAAAAGTCAAACCCATAAGGACGCTGCCAATGACCAGGTGTCATCATACATCAGAAGGAGAAAAGAACAAGGGCAAGGGCAAGAGTAAGACCATCATTGTAACTTTGGCTAGGCTGTGTGCTGTGGCCCCTGACAAGGCTTACAAGTATTGTGCCCTATACACAGGGAATAGAGCTGTTCCGTTAACTGAGCTGACTTCAGCTATTTTTGAATTGGGAGTACCTGAGGTAAAGCCTCCTAAGGAATGTAGAGGTTTATACTTCTTGGCCCTGATTGATTTTTCTGCTACAGACCCCGAACTACAAGTCTTTTACTATTATGTTCTGTTTTATTCCATCTTGGAAAATCAGGTGTTGAAAGGCAATCGTAATGCTACTATTAATAGGGCAACTGCCACTGAGATAAAGCAGTATGTTTTCATACATGCTAAATCACCTGCAATCACAACTGAGGGCCGGGAATATCACACGGCTAAGATCAAGAACATCCCTGAGCTGATCAATGCTAGTAGCATTCTGAAAGAGATGGAGATAGCAGCTGGTAGTCTAGGTGAACTCACCTACAACGATGTGGCTAAGTACACTATTTGATAACCTTGACTGGTAGTGCTGTCAGTTTACAGCATTTGAACGGGTTGAAATTCCCAGCTTCGGCTAAAACAAAAAAAAGATTCATCGCTCGACACTCAAACCGGGCGGATGTGTCTAGTCATCCTACCTACAGGATGGCGAACTGTTGCGATTGTGATATCGCGCAAATAAATCGTCGCTTAGACGATCAAAGACCAAAAAAAACTACACAGCCTTCAAGCGCTTTTGCGCCACAGTTTGCTGATATTACGAACCACCACCTGACTAGACATAACAAAAGAGACAAAGAGTTAAACACTCCTCTTGGCACAATCTTGCACAGACACACCCCAAACAAAACTTGACACAAACACCACTTCTCCAAAACACACGCAATTAAGCGGACTGGTAACAAATCACCAAGGAAGGCAACCCGAAACACGCATGTAGCATACTAACTTCGAAACTTCTAGTCTGAGGTTTTGTTGACAAGCCGTATGCTGCGTCAAAGACTCGGGAAGGCCCTCAGCCACTTAAGCATTTTGTAGTGCTCTGTGAAGTGTTTTCCATCAGAAACACACGTACAGAGCGGAGGCGGAAAGGGTTTGACAGCGTATTCCCCCATAATGGTGTCAACGTCGACTGAATTTATGCCTCATGCTATGTACTCGGTATGCATGTCGCGGAAAGCACGTCGTGGGTCCACCGCCACAGGAAAGTTGTTTAGGATCCGAGGCACATCTAGCCGATGCCACAACGCGTTCATGACGGCTTGTTTGGGCGCAAAATTGCACCTAATGTACAGTAAGATGTACGCATTATTATACAAGCGAACATTAAAAAAAAAAAAAGGCAGTTCCCAGGACAGGAATCGGCCACTATGTGATGGAGGTACTGTCAGAGGTATGCTCCGCAATCTCCGTGAGGGACTTTTGCGGAGTTACCCGCTGCCTTAAATGCCAGCTATATGGTCACCTGGCCGAACACTGCCACCGAGGGCAGGTATGCCCGCTATGCGCGGGCCTACATGAAGGTAAGGCCTGCAAGGCAGAGAAGGCCACAATACTTACCTATGCAGGTTATAATGCTTGTGGACATGTTTGTCTTTCGAATAATAATGCAAATAGTATTGCTTGTGTCTGAGACTGCCCTCAATATGTGTCGAAAAAATGTATCTTGTATATGACGAGTAATGTTTCATGAAATACTATTTTCCATTGTAAAGGTGAAAAAGGAGTTTTGTAATCAAACTAGCCAAATGCCTCGTCATATAATAAGTAACGCGCATAAATGCCAAGGGAATTTCATCCTACGAAATCATAAGCAGATTGTGCCCAGCAAAGCCGATGGTAATAGTCACCACTGACGGCATAACTCACACATGTTCTAACGACCTCAACATGGGTGCGGAGTAGAGGATGTCTACCTGCGTAAAAACAACAGGAAGTTTAATTGATCTGCTGGAGTAGGACCCTTAGAATCAATCGAAATCAACAAAAAGCCCCGAACCGGGTATAGAGGACCCGCGCGAGGACAACCTCGAGGGTACCGCCGACAAACTCAGGGAGCTCTGCCTCGTCCGCTCGATTCGACTGTCGAGCGACAAATGATAAGCGATGACGCGATGAGCGTTTGTACACTTCCCGCTGTTGAAAAGGAGTTTTGTTGTCAAACTAGCCAAATGCCTCGTCATAAATAAGTAACGCACATAAATGCCAAGGGAATTTCATCCCACGAAATCATAAGCAGATTATGCCCAGCAAAGCCGATGGTAATAGTCACCACTAACGGCATAACTCCCACCTGTTCTAACGACCTCAACGTGGGTGCGGAGTAGAAGTTCAATCGATCTGTTGGAGTAAGACCCTTAGAATCAATCGAAATTAAAATCATTGACGTTAAAAATTCACAAACACTGAACTGAAAACTTACCTATGCAGGTTGTAATGCGTGTGTACGTTTATCTTTCGAATAATGGAGCAAATAATGTTGCTTGTGTCTGAAGATTGCCCTCAATATATGTCGAAAAATTGAACGACCCCAGATACAAAAGAAACCACCCTGGAGACCCTCAGCAAGGTCAACCATGCTGCACAGCTTTCCATGTGAAAAAAAGATCAATGGGCCGGGGCAGGCGTGTGAAACAGAAGACCCAAGAATAGGCAAAATCACTGTTGCTGATAGTGATAAGCTGTCAGCTCAAAACAGGCCAGACGCTTCCCGCATATAACCGTATACGGCCTGCCGCTGTGCGAGCTTTTATCATTTAGGCTTGATTGAAATTCTTATTCAGACGGGCCTCAATCTCAACTTGATCTGACTCCGATCTTGATTCTAGTTTATTGATTAACTTAAACCTAATTTTAATTCTCTGATCTTGACCTCTCTCTTTCACCCTTAATCCTTGATCCTTGATGCCCCTCTCCCATTACATATAAATGCTGTATATACTGTACATAATTATTCCTTCAGTGTAAATAATTAGTAGTAGTAATAAATAGTATATTTAGTTGGTGAGCTACGGTGGCGATGGGGCCTGAGCTGCACTGAGAACCTTTTCCGAAAACATTTTAATGTCAATCATTTGGAAAGTACCCAAACACGCTTTACCTCACCTCCTCCCAGGGTGGCTCACCGAGGACCAACTCCTCTATGCAAGTGAGGGAGATTGGAACCATCGCAAGAAGTCTGTCAATAAGGTAGTAATAGGGAAACAACAGAATGCATGGTTCTCGGAAAAGGAACTGCATATGTGGGCCCACGAGGAGGCAAACATTATCATCGAGGGAGGGTGGAAGTACATTCATTTGACCCTATTGGAGCGAGTTAGCTCGGTTAGGTTAAGATAGGTTAGGTTAGTTAAATCTGCAAACTCTCTAAAGTATCTGCAGGGAAGTGTTAAATACAAACAATTGGTTGAACACTACTGACAACAGGGGCCACAAACTAGCGGCACTGGTGCCGCTAGTTGAAAGGGTTGTAGATGTAGGAAGCCAGGTTGTTGATCCCCGAGGAGCGTGATCCTATTGTTAGAAAAACAATTATTTTGTTACTGTTTTTAAACTCAGGTACAACTTGTTTGTGTCTTGTTATTAGGGCCTTCAGAACGCTAATTGTTGCATCGATTATTAAAATGAGACTTTTCCTCACGTGAAATGAATTCTGTCATAATCATACTATAAATAATACATATTTTGGAATTTTATTTCTTTATGCGGTTCTACTAAGAATGCCTGTGTAGATGTTTCTCTTTCGAATAACGATGCAACACTTAAATAGTATAGCAATAGCTTGTGTATCATGTATCATGTAAATATGAAGTAATGTTAATGAAATCGTGTTATACATTTTAAAGGTGAATAATTAATGTGTTTGTTATGAAGAGAATAAATGTGCCCAAGGAATTGTTTGTTTTCATCAAATTTAAAAAATATATTATGTAGCTATAAAAGATAACATTCTTACTTATAGAACTTTTTTTTTTGTAATGGAACAGTAAATAGAACTATTTGCCAAATAAATAACTTGTCATTATTTCTTTGATGTATCCTTTCCTATACATTTTTTTAAACTATTATTATAAATCACCAAAAGAATCTTAAAATGTGCATAACTAAGGTCTTCACCTCGGGCTGTTTTGCTATCTAAATCTTCCATCTCACAATATTATAAATAACTATAGTTTGCTTAGTATTAACATAAACCTGATTAAATTATTTTTTTGATCATAAAAAACTATGTAATAACACAAGAGTAGCATCACACCATTGACACTTGTATAATAACGCACTCACCACCCTCTCTTCGTACTACCACCAAAACCGACTACAGCCAAACCCAAGCAAGACCCAAGTCTGCGCCTTTCATCTTAATAACAGACTTGCCAAGAGAAAGCTGCACATTACCTGGAACGACTTGGTGTTAGAGCACTGCGACACACCTAAATACCTAGGGGTCAAGCTGGATAGGACCCTCACTTATCAGAAACACTGTCAGTCTGTTAAGCAAAAGGTGTCCACCAGAAACAACCTACTCCGAAAAGTGGCAGGTACGAAGTGGGGAGCCCAACCAAACCTGATCCGCACAAGTGCTCTAGCTCTCTGTTTCTCTGCTGGCGAGTATGCTGCGCCAGTATGGGCGAGGTCTGCCCATACCAAGAAAGTGGGTATTGCTCTGAATGAAACGTGCCGGGTGGTTACGGGGTGCCTAAAACCTACCCCAATATCAAAGCTATATCAACTCGGGCATTGCCCCACCAAACATACGGCGAGAAGTTACTACCAAGAAGGAACTCACCAAAGCAACCCACGACGCACTCCACCCTATGTTTGGGTACCAAAAGATAACTACACGGCTCAAATCAAGAAGAAGTTTCCTACAGTCGACAACGGAACTGGAGATACCTGAGGCCACCCTGCGGCTGAACATGTGGAGAAGCGCAACTGAGGGGAATACTTGGATTGCCCCGAAAGAGGACCTAGCCCCTGGACATGACCAAGGGTGGAATATATGGAGGTCCCTTAACAGACTTCGGACCGGAGTATGCAAGACGAGGACACAAATGAGGGCCTGGCAGTTTTACAGCGGACCGACTGAATGTGACTGCGGCGTGGAGCAGACCCTGTCACACCTTCTGGAGTGTGCGCTGTGCCCGAGTGGCTGCACCCAGGAAGACCTGATGATGCCCAGAAGTAACGCCATCGACGTCGCCCACTTCTGGGCAGACAGGATCTGACCCTGTTGTTTCCGACACGATTATATATATTGACACTTGTACAAAATGATTAAATCTATACAATATGGACTAATTGGCCTTTGAACACAATGTAGGCTTTGAAGGTAAAACAAGATACTTCCAAAGATTTGTTTTTATAATATCCTTCTCTGTTCCAAAGCTTGCACTAGCCAATATGAAATGACAATGTTAATCTTACAGGTGCTGAGCTGTAGTGCATTGCGGCAGTGTTCCAAGTAATAAAATAAATAGTAATCGTTATGGATTTAGGAAATAAATCTCTTGAGATAAATGATATTTTTAACAAATCGGATCTTATTTCATAATGTGTATTTATTTAAAATTTTATAATACAGTAAGGCCCCACTTAATACAGGGGGTACGTTTCACATTTACCTCATCTAAACCGGTTTGTTTCGCTAATTCCACTATTTTTTCCACTATTTCATCCATACCGACAGAGTGTCTAATGTCTTCGCTCTTATTTAAATCTAGCTGCGCACAATTTCGGGGAATCCCCGGATTGAAATAAAAGAGCGCTAAACCGAAACAGCGCTAAACGAGACAGCGTTAAGCAGGGCCTCACCGTACCTACCGTAAGATTTTCAATTTTTATAGATTATCACTGGCTAACCGGATGTGAGCTTAATGTATTGTAATGATTAATTTATTAAATATTTTATCGTATATTTGCATTCAAAGGAGAATAAAGCTGCAAAAATATTCAGCCCGTAAAAATAAGTACACTTGGGCCTCGTATAACACGGTTATATGGCTTCACAAAAACAGCGTGTAATACAAATCCGTATTATGCAAGGTTTGAAGTTCATACAATATTAGGGGTTGCATTCCAAAAATTAAAATAACGAAGATAATTTACATAAATACATACTTTATTTTTTCTTACATTTTCATGAAAAAAACTTTAATTACTTAACATGACATTTATTCACCATCACTATCACTTATAATTCTATGTTTTACTCTTTTTCGAAATCGGTTGTACGTTTTCATCATCGGAGCACGCCTTCGAAAATTCGGTAATAAGCGATTGTCTGCTTTTAGCGTGTAAGTCCACGTATTTCCTTATAAGGATCCAAAATCTGTTGCAATTCCCTCTTAAATTTCGAACCTTTCCATCATAGAATCCTTTTCAATACAAAAGTTTTCTAATTTTAAAGCCAACTCCAAACCGTCATTTATCGTTTTCATTGTGAAACATGTAGCTGCTTCGCTGCAACTGCTTTCAGAGTCTTTAATTGTGGTGCGTTCATCTAACATTTCAACTAATTCTTCTTCGTTCAAAGTACTATCCTCCAATATTTATTGTATGTCATGAATATCCATGTCATTAAAACCTTCTCCACCGATACCACGACAAATGGTTATTGTCCTTCGGTATTCATCTTCTATTGGTGGTAAAACATTTTCTCCAGACACTACTTCTGGCCATAGTTTTTTCCAGGAAGAATTTAAAGAGGATTGTTTTATTTCTTTAGCGGATGCAGAAACAATATCGACACAATTTCGAATAGTTTTTTTTCCAAGCTTGTGGAAGTGTTAAATTTTCACCTTGATCAATGTCTTCTAATATTTTTTCAAATATTCGACGAATGTACTCGTAATATGCTTTAAATGTTGAAATTATACCTTGGTCTAAGGGCTGGATTAAAGACGTAGTATTTGGTGGTAAAAATATTATTTCAACATTAGGATATTTTAAATCGAGTGTATGTCCTGGTGCATTGTCCAATATCAATAATATTTTAGAAACATGATTCTTGTTTCTCATATAATCTCTTGCATCAGGTATAAAACAATTATAAAACCAAACCTTAAAAAGAATACTTGTGGTCCAAGCCTTTTATTGGTTGTCCAATAAGTCACTTGCACATTACATGGACGTACAAATTAAACATGTTTTTTTTGCGTGTTGTATAAAAATATGCCACAATTTATTCAACCGTGTTGTATAAAACCGTGTTATACGAGGCCCAAGTTTACATTAGTAAGTTACGTTATCACTCTTGCCATATTACAATAACTGATGGGTTAGATATTTCTAATATTTTTATTATTCTTCAATAAAAATATATGCAATAAGTTTATCAGTTAAATTAATATTTCATAAAAATACAATAAAAAAATACATATAAATAAATCGTTTATCCTTGGTTTTCAAGCTTGTTAACTGAAACTATTTCTATGCTAAAAAGCTTTGGAAACTGAAACACAGATGTCAATGATATACTCGATCAAGTAATAATATTTAAAAATGATAGTTTATTTTAATAGATAAGAGGGATTTACACTACGTTTTTCTAATGATGGATGTTTTTTACAAGGTCTTTCAGGTTCAAGGTTTTTTAGGGTGTCACATATTTCGGAAAAATATAGGTACATAGTTACAAGACATTTAAAAAAAAAAAGAGTTTTATTTCGCATTATTTATTTTGTCTTTGGGAGATTTAAATGAAGATATAACTATTGAAATCATGCATTGTGAGCTTATAATATTAATTTTCTCAAAAATGTGGTCACATCTTATCATAAGTAATGGGATTGCATTATTTATAAACTTTCTTGGCAATATACCTGTGCGTGTATATTGCGGTAGTTCCTCAGTACGTACTTTCTACACTGCGATGCCAAGATGGTTCATACAATAGTAATGAAGTAAATACCACCTATTAACTCTATACAGTCCGATTACACAATATGTGTGTAATTACCAGGCCGAACGTTAAAGGCGGGTCACACAACATGTGTGTGATCGTTCCGCCAACGCTTAGTGGCCGACTACACAGCTTGTGATGTTTTTTCAAACATGAGTGTCCGATTACACAACATATGTGTTGATTTTACTTTCGACCATAATTCAAAGATCTCAAACCTTTTCAGTGAGGGTCATATTTAATTTTATTTGAACACATGACGATAGATTTAGCAATTCTTTACAAAAACAGTCGGCCTCCAGCGTAAGTTTAATCGCGTAACGCGCGGACTGGACAGTGTTAAGATGTCCGCTCCCTTTTGCAAGTAAATACACTCAAAGCACAAATATAGATGAAAACATACTATAATAATACAACTTATTCAATTATCCACAAATTAAGAGCTGCAACCAATATTTAAATCAGGATACGACAACTTGTGGTTACAAGTCACCATCATCATTCCATATCCGCTCCTCTAACTGGTGCATGTCATTCACAAACTGCTGCCACAAAGCTCTGCCAGCCGCCAGTCTTCGCCTCATCCCACGTCTGCTCCGTCTTGCGCAGCTCCGTCGAGTTCATTCTATGAATAGCTGCCGACGGCCTTCCAGGACGAGAGCCCCGGGGCTTGAAGAAAAGGCCGCTGTAGTTTATGCTCTCCTGCTGCATTCTTAATATGCGTCCCAACCAGGTACACTTTCGCCTTCATGGTTTTTTTTCCCAGTTACTCACTCACCTTTATTACATTTAATTATATTTTTTGTCGATTATTAGAAATATACTGAATATGGTGTCGTGTTTGTAACCGGATTAACTTGTATGAAATGTTCATCATGTGGGAGAGACCCTAGGACCAGAACCAAGCCAAGTTTTACTTAAGTTATATAGCCCCGAAATATTTTATTGTATGTTTAAGTAATTTGAGTGAGGACATATGGTCATCCTTATAACGACTGTACTGTGTAATTGATGCATGAACTTCGTCTTTCATTTAGCAAACATATTGCTGCCTGGTGGGATGCTGTGCAGCACCGCAACTGACAGAGGCTCGGGGCCTCGGTCATAGCTCAATGGTCAAAGCGTTTGCTTTGCAAGCCAAAGGTCGTGGGTTCGATCCCCGACGGAGATTAATAAAAATAAAAGATTTTAAATGCTTTCTGAGCTCTAAAAAAACCCCGGTTGGTGTGAATTTGATCCATCACCCGTAAAATGTCAGTCATAGCCTATTAATTAAAATTGGTGGTAGACGAAAGTCGTCTCGTGAAGACCACCCATTCATAGTAAATTCCTGTAATAATAAAGGATGATGCGTGAATCTCGGGGTGTAGTCTATGACGTTGGCGGATCAACACTCCACATGCAGCGTTTAGCCATATACACCGTGGTAAGCGTCATAGAATTCCACAGATGAGTGTTCAGAATTACTATCACCATCTGTCGGTATTCTCCTGTATGTGTCACCGCAAGTGCTCCTATCACATGACTTAATACATTGTGAGCCAAAGATGAATATTAGAGATACGTTATTAGCGCATTTGCGATAAATTCGACAGAGACGCGTTTTTAGATGAAGTTATAAGATAATAAGTTATAAGTAATAAGATCACAAGATTCTCTGGGCCATAACGTAAGTGGCATTGTGTCATGGGAACCCAGATGATTCTTTAAAAATTAATGAAAATACAAAACTAGAATCGCCTGATATGTTTTAAGTCGCTTTCCTGTAAACTTTTGTTGTAACTCAAGTCGCATTTAGATAAAATGAGACGAATATCTTTTATGAAACACATCAATCCGCATGGCGCTGGAATAAATGTAATTTCCAAATTTTTTTATTATTTTTTATTTTTTTATTTTTATTTAAACAAATATAAAAAGATACATTTAAGGATTAATTGACAGTAATTACATTCCATTTTTTTTTGTTTAAATGAATGAAACAATTTTTTTATTGGAAAACTTACCTCTATTTTGACATTAACAACCATTCATTGTTAGAGAGTAATTATCATTTTAAAATTAATTTATCTTCTATTATTACAAATGACGTAGAAGTAGATTCCCTTCAACTTTTACTTGATGAACGTTCCGTAAGTACATATTACACCTACACGGTTCCCGATATCTACATAGTTCTAGGACATTCTTCAAACCCTGAAGAGTAAGCAGCTGAAAGTGAAGTTTGAAGATTAGGCATATTTGGGCGTTTTAAAAGGAATAGAATGATCAGCTAGGGTAGTTTTTGTTCTCTGCAAAAATTTTGGAGACAAAAAATCTTAGTTTCGACTACAAGATGCGTTTTTATTGAGAGACGAAAAATTTTGGGGGGCCGCTATAATATATAATATGTACTCAACGGAGCTTCGGATGCAGAGATAACTTGGGACGAAGTACATAGCAGCTGACAATTTCTGGCAACAGTATGCTCCAGCTAGGGTGCGGCTAGAAATAAGATAAATAAAAAAAATAGATAAAACAAAATTTTGTATCGTAGACGGTAACTCTTAAAACACTATCCAGTCCGCTCGGTACGCGATTAAACTTACACTGGAGGTCGACTGTTTTTTAAAAGAATTACTTACAAAAAAAAACCGCATATATTTATTTGTTTATATATATCTTTCCCCCATCATCGTCGCTGTCTTCGATCTCCTCGGTGTCTGAGGGAATGTCGGACAAAGCATCAGCGTATATCAACAACTAATTACAACCAAAAATATATTGCATTGGAATATAAAATTAAATTTAAAAAATCAGTTTATATTTTGGAAAATGCTTATTTTGCCAACAAACATAAAAATTTTAAGTGCATACAATCGAAATATTAATCGAGAAAAACTATCAACGTTTTCCAATTTAAAAATAATAACTATAACAAGCGAGATAACGTCTAATAAAAAAAACATAACACAAGCTGTGTATAGTCGGCCACTAAGCGTTGGCGGAACGATCACACACATGTTGTGTGACCTGGATTTAACGTTCGGCCTGGCGATTACACACATACTGTGTAATCGG